>OY294045.1:88797408-89402261 GCA_958510825.1 Brachypterus glaber | reverse complement strand
GGAAATCTTCCATTTTAAATCCTTATTCTACAGCACTCTATCTCTAGCCAGGGCTGCACCCAGCCAGTCGATGCCCAAGGAAACTTTTTTGGTGTATTTTAATTTAAAACAGTGTTGCAATTCAAAGTTCCATAAAAATGTGAGAAAGCTCTAGCGATTTTTTTTTATTTAACGTTAAGTTTTACAAACTTGAAAAGTGACGAAAAAAAAAATGGCCGTCAGCCCTCCATCAACTAAGTTAGCGCCGCAGGCGACGTTAATTTAATACTGTAAAAAAATGATAAATGCCTCGTTAAAAGCCCTAGTGTCAAGGCGAAATTTTTTACGAATTTGAAGGTCTATGGTCCACCTAGAAAGGACCCGCATATTTGCTTACCAAATAAAGTATAAACTAAAATAAACTGTCGACCATGGAACTCCTCGAACCCGGGGAAGCTTCCCTCTAGATTCGGCTCCGCATCTAACATCCATTTCCTTAGATATAACCCTTTTAAAAATACGTTATTTGCCCATCCTGATTTTTACCAAAAAGAATTCAAACCGAGAACTATATATACCAAATTTGCCTCAAAGCACCTTTGAGTTATCGTGCCCACAAAAATTACCGGACAAACCACCACCCAGAGGGGTGGTGGTTTTGGACCAGAAACGATTTCAGCGACCTTGGAAACCCCTATATGCCAATTTTTACGAAAATACTGTAATCGTTTGAAAATAATTGCTCCTGCCCTGCAAAGATGAAGTTAAAACAGATTGAACTCAAAAATTTAAAAATAATTGCCTTTTACCCCAGGGGATGGAGTAAGAAAATATTTATTCCAAAACTGAGTTCAGCAACCCAAAAAAAACCATGTATAGCAATTTGCACTAAAAAATATTGTAAATATTTAAAAATAATTACCCCTTACACCAATTTTAAAGAAAATATTAAAAATATACCCCCGGGTGGTACACGATTACCTATTTTATTATAATTTACTAATACAACTGTAGAAGGCTTTACAGGTTTTCAAGGTTCCAAAGGTCAAAATTTAGCGTGAACACAGGCCAACAGATGGTATTTTTTTTAAACTTTCTTTAATATTTCTACCGACATTTCCGGACGAATTATAAAAAGCTAATTAACAGAAAGAAAATTTATTTATTTTCTTTCCTAGAGAGGATCCTTCTTAGAAAATTTCAACACAAATAAGTAATTTAAACTAAAATTTCCCAAAAAAATTATTATTTTTTATTATAAATAGTATTTATACCTAATTATTCATTAAAATTAATATCAGATTATATATAAGTAAACTATTTTATTCATAAAACTAATATCAGATTATATTATAAACTATTTATATTTTAAATATACAGTGTGGCATTTTTAACATGAATAAATTTGACAAATTTAAAAATAAAAATCGACCTGTTTAATAGTTTTTGCTGGAGTTAAGATAACTGAAACTTTAACAGTACAGGTGAAAAGCTTATCAAAATTCCTTTCAAGGTATTAATTAAATAAAAGTTTATGCAACTGGGCAAGACAGGGTAAAATTGAAAATGTTTCTTACAAAAAATTTTAGAATAAAAATTGAATTTTTTTTAAAACTACGAGGGGTTTATTTATTGGACAATCCTTATACACCTATCCAACAATCTTCTACAATCCTTGACAATTCCTTCTTTCAGAATCATCTGCAATCCTCGTTTTTTTGCAAAGAAAATTCAAATAGTATATTAAAGTACCAGTTTCATAACATACGTTTTTAGCGCATGAGTACAAGTTTAGAAAACAAGCCGCTTGCGGCGAGTTTTCTAAAGTAGTAGTGCGCTTAAAACGTGTTATGGAATAAGTGCTTTGATATACTATTTGAATTTTCCTTGCAAAAAAATGTTGCAAACTTCAGCTTCATCTACTGTAGATAACAATCTTCCACAATCATCTGAAATCTCTGTACAATCTTTAACAATCTTCATTAAAATTTTGTACAATTTTTTTGACTATCTTTGACAGTCTTCCACAATCCTTTGATTTTCACAATCCTTATACACTTTTTTTCAATAAATAAACCCCTTGCAACAATTTTCATGTAGCTGAAGTTTGCAACGTTTATTTGCAACGAAAATTCAAATAGTATATTAAAGTACTAGTTTCATAACATATGTTTTTAGCTCACGAGTACAAGTTTAGAAAACAGGCCACTTGCGGAGAGTTTTCTAAAGTACTAGTGCGCTAAAAACGTGTTATGGAATAAGTGCTGTAATATACTATTTGAATTTTCGATGCAAAAAAACGTTGCAAACTTCAGCTTCATCTATTTTCTTTGGACTTTTTATTGAATTTATTCATTTTTAAAATCCAACACTGTATAATACACATTGTGTACAATAAGTCTATGTCATAGTACCATATTTTTGACCAGGCAATTCTGATGAACCTGTCTCTCTACCAAAGGCATTAGCCACCGAATCTTTTAGTCTCTCTCTGAAAGTTTTGTATTCCATATCACTATACTGCTGACTAAAATCAAAATCTGCAACTTCCACAATAAATCGGGATCTATTCTGAATGTAGTAAGCTATGCCGAATATTATAAAAACAACAGCAACAATACTAAAAGCCACTGGAACCACAATTACTGAAAGTTGTGCTTGCTTTTGGACTTTGTAGAATGTAACTGTAGCTGGTGTTACAACTTCGTTTATCATATTTCTGATGAAAAATACAAATGTATGTGTCTCATGATAATATTTTTTGAATATAAAACTACAAGTTTCTAGAGGTGTGTATCTATGTCTGCATGTTTCATTTTGTGTTACATTATGGCGGCCTTCATAAATATTAATACAATATTCCATTTTTAATGATCCATCACATTTTATAGTCAGCGAAAGTAAGTCACCCTGTTGAAGCCAATTGTTTCCAGTAACATTAACATGTGTAACAGGATCTGCCACTGATACTTTCTTATAGAAGTAACCATATGTATATTTTGGATCTATAGCAACTTTTGTTGAATTACATACATATGGAAACTGTAAATTTGTAGCTCGTTTTGCTATCATTTTCAAAGTTGATGATAAAGCTGGTTTTGTAGTTTTAGTTGTTGTGGTAGGTTTTGTAGTTGTGGTAGGTTTTGTAGTTGTAGTCGGTTTTGTAGTTGTAGTGGGTTTTGTTGTTGTAGTGGGTGTTGTAGTTGTAGTAGGTTTTGTAGTTGTAGTTATGGGTGGTAAAGGTGTGAAATCTACCATAACCAAGGCTTCAATAACATGTTCTTCTCCAGATTTAGTGAAGTTGTATTCAAATTTTAAATTATTCGTTATACCATAGTACATACAATCAACAAACCAATATGTTAAAATCGATGGAGCCTTTTTAATGAAATCTAAATCTGACTCTTTAATAGCTATTTCAGTTACAAGTTTATCAACACTGGATACATAGTTATTCTTTCTCGTTTTGTTTCTTTGGACTAGAATAAAATTTCCATTAAGTGTTTCAGTTATTTCAAAATTCAGTCTTTGCGATCCATATTCATAACAATAGCCAAGAAACATGCACTTTAAAACATTAACCTGAACTTCATATGGTCCAAATGTGTAAACCGAAGAATTATATGTTACAGACCAGGAATCAGTTGCAACTTCCTTGTCAGAAAAATTTGTATTTTGAGGGATTCCATTGTCCTTCCAATGGTACTTAAAACGACCACTGGCCAACTTTTCTCCATCATATACTGTTGCATTGAATGTTATTGTTCCTCCAATCACAATAGGTCCATTGCTTGTTAATTCTACGGATTTTCTAGCGTATGTTTTGGAATTATTAAGTATCGTTAAAATAAAAATTATGTATACTACATTATTCATAATGCCACGATAATTTGTTTATCATAATAGAATAAAAAATATCTACGTTTTTTTTGTTTGTTACCATTTGACGTTTAGGTCACATAACCTAGAAAAACTTTTGTGACGTCACCAGCAACTGTTTGAATTTTGACATCGCGCACAGAGTTGCCAGATCTATTTTTATTACATCGGCACTTAGTGCTAAGAGTGCCGATGTATTGAAATCATCGCCAAAAAGTCAAAATCTTTGACCAAGTTTTTTTCACATTTCTCGACGTTTTAGAACATTCTGAGTCGAAATCAGTAAAAAAAATGTTTGCGTCCGTCCGTCTGTCTGTCTGGGTGTAAACTCCAACTCCATTTCTACATGAGATATCGACTTGCGGTTTTGTGCATATTGTTTTTTATCGTATTCCGAAGAGCTGATTAGATTTTGGGGGTAAACGATTGGGGGTAAGGGGGTAAAAATAGGGTTAAACTCCTATTTTTAGCGTTTTTTGTTTATAATTAAGGCAATTATTACTGTATTTGGTTAATTTAGCACTTATATAAAAGATAATTTTAAATTGGTCAAAAAATATTATAAACAAAGTTTTCCTAAAATGCATTGTTTTCGAGATATTGGCGTAAAGCAGTAAAAGGTTTTTTTAGCATATCTCACATATTTATAACCCGATTTCAAAAAATTATATTTTAAATTAAAGCTCTTTTTAAGCCCTATAAAAAATGTTATATACAGTTTTTTGCTAGAATATAATGTTTTAAAGATACAGAATTTAAAATCAAACAAAGCACCTAGTTTAAAATTTGCAAACTAGAGGGCTCTAGTGTACAATAGTGCCGATGTTTTGACAGGGTGCTTGCAACGTTTCATCTAGTTCATAATAAAATCAACTTTTCCCATATCAGTCGCAGCGTGATCTTTGTAAGGGACGGGTGTGACCGCTTTAGCGGATTTACTTCAGCATCAGTATCGCAATCATTGATATGCACAGGACTTGATTAATTTTATTTTTTATTTTATGTAATGTCGTGAAAGTGTTCGTTTAATTGTAAAGTTTTAAGTGAGTCGTGATTATTAATATGTGATGTTAAATTTAAATTCAATGTATTTCGTTGTACACGTGGATATTTTTTATGAATTTCAAAGAGATAATTTTTTTTTTAAGTTGGCGTCTGCGCAAACATCACTACAGAGTGAGACGGTTTTGCGTAGGCCGAAAATTATACTAGATCGAGCTGGCCAACTACCCAAAGGGAAAAGCCATACTGGAATTGGAACTTTTCCCATACAAGGCAAATAGGGAGGGGGGGGGGGAAATACCGTGCCCTTAAGGAAAAAAATGTTGATAAAAAAAAATAATATAAATGCAATATAGTTTGACGCACGGATCTGTGGCTACGGGAAATATGTTTGGAATGTGTGTGCAAGTGGGAGGCCCGTTGTAGGCACGCACGCCTTATAACGCTCTTGTACAGATCTCATATGAAATCTGTGCGCTCTTGGCGGAAAGAAGAGAGCGCGAATGACTCCTCCCCCTTTCGTCGGAGACTTTCTTTCATGCAGAGAACTACCCTAGTAGAAATTTAACAGTTACAAACGTTAATCTAACGTTAGATTTTTAAGTTAGAAATGCGTTATAAGTACGTTTGGACTTTTTCTAACTTTCGGAGGGGGCGTGGCCAACTAGGAAATTTCTATCTGCGTCATAAAATGGCAGCTTGGGACAAATTTATTCATATAAATAAATCTTAATATATTTTAGCAATCATAATATTTTTAAACATCATTTCGTTACATTTATTTATAAAATAGCCATCTTTTTAGGGGGCCCTAAATATTTTTCGTGTAATATCCTGTTATACTTCGATAAATAGGTTTACCTCTCCAAAAAACTTTATATTTAGTTAGTTAATATTTATTTATACATTCAGAATCTTAAAATATTTTTTCAATTCTAGTACAGCGTTGCCAGACTTACTATAATTTTGAATTTTGGGGGATATTTTTTTAAACTTTAAATAATAAATAATTATCAAACCTAGGCACATATAGCTATAGCTGTCTGAAATGAGTATTTTCTACTATAGCTTACGTATTAGTAACGGAAATTTAAAAAATATTAAAAGTTAGAATAAGGTTAGAAAAAGGTTAGAATTTAGTTAGGAAACTAACGTTAGATTTATGTATTTTATAACGTTTTTGTCAAACGTTAGTTTTTAAGGTTAGATATTTATATTTTATAACGTTTTTGTCAAACGTTAGTTTTTAAGGTTAGATATTTATATTTTATAACGTTTTTGTCAAACGTTAGTTTTTAAGGTTAGATTTATATATTTTATAACGTTTTTGTATAACGTTTGAGACTATGCATAAAAATGTCACTAATCTAATGTTATGTTAAGTTAGATTTGTGTACTTTTCTACCAGGGATAATAATAAAAAAAATCCTGCCTATAAATGCGAATCTGCGATTACGTAAATTATTATATGTCACAGGTGAAAAATTTTATAAATAATTTTCCAAAAAACCTTTATAAGTAAATAATTTTATATCAATTTTAGTTAACATTTTGTTATGTTTTGTGTACATGTTATCAAACTTGTACAGAAAATAAGCTTAAAAGCTATATTTTTCAGGTGCGTGCCAGACACGCGTTTTTATTTATACTACAAAAATATTACTATCTATTTCAAAAATATAGTAATATGTAATAGGTAATAGTAATATGTGCTCAAAATGACACCCTATACCGTAGTGTAAGCAAAATTGACGGCAAATTAAGCAGGTGCTGCCACTGGCACACATCTAGCAAATGCGGCATATTCCGTCAGTTCCGAAACAGAAACCAGCCCAAATGCGGGCTAATGTTTATTTGGAGTCATGCTGTTTAGACCGGTGTCCATCAACGTGTTAAAAAATAAATAAAAATCAACTTACTTTTTTAAGTTTCTCTTAAAAACGGCAAACTGTATAATGTTGGATTTAAATGCATTTCTCGCGTCTTTTACAACTTTCTGTTTATTAAAACGTCCAGTTTTCTTGTCATCCATAATATTGGTGTCTATGTTCAGCAAACTAAATTTCTCCAACAGGTGGTCCAGAGATTCATCCACTGAACTGACCTGAAATAATTGAAGCCCGGTAATAGTGTTATACATAACCATGGTTATGCGATATTTTGAAAAAAATAAACTATCCTAGTAGTGAATTACCGTTAGAAAATATTTATGGTACTAGTGGGTAAAGTAAGATATGGCAATATTGGTTTACCCATGAGTGCCATACAAGGTTTTATCCAATAAATAGCTTAGGAATTCATATTTTTATTAATAATTTTAATGACATTTACAAGAAAATAATTTGACAAGTGACAGTTGAGTGGGTAAAATAAATAATTATCCACTCAATAAAGTAAAAGCCACGCGGGGGTTATTATTGAGTTTATCTATTTAAAATAAAGCTGGTAATTGTCTTATTATCTGTATGTATTGGATAAACATCTTTTTAACGTGTTTCTTTGATCCGACTTCTAACGTTGGGCACCTAAGTTAGCCATAAGTCACCTAACGTTAGGACTATGGCTAGATGATTACACATTATATTGAAAATTTATTTGAAACGTTCCCCTATAATAGGGGGGGGGGGTCTTCCAAAAGGTGACGTCATTTTTTTCTGTTTTGTGGGGGGGTCAATAAAAAAGTGACGAAAGGTGACGAAGGGGGGTCAAAAATAGGTGACGTCATTCTTGAACAGCCCCTAATAAGAATGCAAAAGTCCAAAATAAGCAGTCACATAAATTAAATTTTTACATTTACATTTTTTTTTACATATCTGTTTAACCTCGTACTATTTTAATTTTTAATTTGGAGATTTCTTCTGGAAAAATGATTTTATTCTGTAAATAAATATGTATTGTCTTAATTTTTATATTTATTTGTGTATGTAACATTATTTATTTTTAACACTTAAAAGTGTATGTAAAAAGTGTATTTACATTTTTTTTTGTACTATTTTTAAGTACCATTATGTATTTTAGCTTTTAAGTATGACTTGTCATATCATTTTATATAACCATACATGACTAATAAACTATTCTATTCTACTTAATTAAGCATCCCCTAAGTCCAGGACTTGTGTGGGCTAGCAGTAGAGGGAACCACCGGCTTTAATTGACTTTCGAACCAATTTATAGGGAGTGTCTGCTTCACTTACGCCTTCGCCAAATTTCAATTATTAATTAACAGAAAAAGGCAAATCGGCGCCGGTGAGAATCGAACTCACGCTATTTGGGTAGTAAACTCGTCAAGTACGACGTGGTAGTCCACTACACCAATCTCCACCAATCCTCCCATTTAATTTATGTGACTGCTTATTTTGGACACATTATATTACCTCGGCTCCTCTAACAATGGCTTTTTGATAGAAATCAACGGCATCTCCAAAATTTCCTCTGGCTTGTTCTAAAGCTGCGCGACATTCCCAATACTGGGGCTCGTCATGGACATTATCATGTTGGTGTTTGATTAAATACAGCCAGGATTCACATTGGTCTCTTGAATATCCCTGCAAATAAATATTTTAAGAGATTTTATTTAGTTTAATAATAATCTAAAAACCCTTTAAACATGTAAAAATATTGTATATTATCTTATTAGAAAATGTTACTATAATATTAATGATTTTATCTATTTTGCGACTCATAAGCTTATAATCACACGCATTTTGCGTGTTCTTATAGGCACATAACAGGTCTCTACTTTTTTTTCTTTTGGGTTGGTAACAGACAAATGCCTATCGCTTGACGTTTTCCGTGCAAATGTCAAAGTCGCTTTAAAGTTTAATTTTCTACTACATTTTGTGTTTAGGTTCTTTTTTACCGTGTTAAAATTGTGGCTTTGTTACTTGTAGTGAAAAACAGAAAATATGACTACAAAATATATCAAAATATCATTTGTTATTAGAATTTTCAAATGGCGAAAACTGTAATGCCAAACCGAAACCGACGAATACGTGGTGATCTGATTGAGACCTATAAGATATTAAGTGATCATTATAGGTGTAACTTGAACATTTTTCAGACAAACGAAAACCCACAACTTAGAGGTCATAGTAGGAAACTAAATAAGGAAAAATGTGCGAAGCTGAGTCGTAAAAATTTCTTGTCCAACAGAGTGGTTTATATGTGGAACAGACTTAGTGAAAGTACGGTCAACTCTGCGTCAATCAACCAGTTTAAAAACCGATTAGATTGTGAGTTCGAATCGATCCAAAACAACTTTATACATTACGTTCTGTGATAATATTTTCTGTGATATAACTTTATTTAACTTACTGTGATACATCTTGAATTTTTACACGCTTTTTTTTTAACTTTCAGTATAGACTTTACAGACTAAATGCAGTAGTCTCATCGTCGTTTACGGCGCTTACTATTGCTATATATAATAATAATAATAATAATCCCTAAATCAGTCATCAATTTAAATGTAAGTTTTTAAAATTTCAGAGCAAAATAGAAAAAATTGTATAAAGAACTCGTTTCATAACACGTTTTTAGCGCACCAGTACAAATTTGTTTTTATTATTGTTGTGTGACGTCGAAAGGTCCCATTCGGTGATATGGGATTGCCTCCGTAACATCGCCTTTATGATATTAATTAAGTGGACTGCGAATAGGTATTAATGATTGAAAAGAATATTAAAAACAAAACGACAGTTCCAATAATATATATGGTAATCTTACCTTAGTTACAGTATTCAGCACGACAGGTCATGACCGCCATTTCTTCACAGGAGACACCACATAATTGGAAACTGATGTACGCGAATTAAAGTTTGTTTGACCAGTGTAGGTATACACTACTAATTATTTAAATACATATGTGTATATGGAACTTATTTCTATAGTTTGCAGCCGTAAAATATGGTAAATTCTAACGAAATGCCCGGCGCGTGGTATATTCGTCAGCGGATTTGAGTATCTTTTTATTGACACACATCGATCGTTCTCGAGTGTCAAATTGCTACTGTCCGGAAGGCAACCTACCCGAACTCGCGCAGAAAAGCTAGGAGGTTTTCAGCGCGTTACTTACAAAAATACAATTAATTTAAAACAAAATATTATTTTTGAATTATAACTAAGTAAAGAAATTAAATGAAATTATGTATAATAAAACCTAAATTAAAAATAAATACAAACACAGAAATGTGGTTGTAACAATTATATTATTCACAGCGCCTGCGCTGAAATAATATTATACGGTAGTTCCGAATTTTCAAAAATCGTCCTAGACAAAAAATTCTTGGATATAAATTTGTTTCATGAAAAATAAGCAAACTTTTTTTTTGTGAAATGTCCGTCTCTCTGTCTGTCCGGTGTCACTTTTTTTGTAGACACAGTTATCGTGTAATCCGATCGACTTGAAATTTTCAGGAAAAATCAAATTCTACCAGAGGAAGTACCGTATTGTTTTGAAAGTAATCCACCCAAAAACAAAAAAGTTATGGGGGTTAAACTTTAAAAAAAATCGAAAAAAGTGGAAAGAAAATTCCGATTAACGTGAAAAAAAAAAGTCCAAACTTTTTCAGGAAAATTTACTTTTATTATAAGGATCGATTCTACCAATTGTGAAAGTAATCCCCCCAAAAACAAAAAAGTTATGGGAGTTAAATCCTTAAAAAAATAAAAAAAAACTATAATTTTCATTTTTTTTTATTTTTTTTTGTGTTTCCGAGGTTGTTTTGCAAAAAGAAAATTGAAAATTAAAAAAAAAAAATTGGTTTGGACTTTTTGGACTCTCTAATCTACAGGATCCCTCCATATTATATGAATTCGCGCTAATTTTAGAATTTTTTTTCATCGGATCAAAAAAAAATTCAGTTTTTTTATTTTGCCTTGGTAAAAATGTTTAAAAAATGTTTATATACATTAAGTTTTTGTGAAATGGTATCTCGTTTTATGTTCAAAAAGTCCGCGATTACAATTCCGTCTGTCTGTCCAGTGAGGAGCGAATATGTACAGCTCTTTATGCAGCGTTTTGATAAACTGCGCATGCGCACGCGCATGCGCTGACTGTTTTTCAATATGTTATTTAAATAAAAAACATTTTTTTCAAAAAAAAAAACACCAAACAGACGCCAAACCAACATTAACGCAAACCAAGGCCCCCTCATTAAAAAAAAAGTCCAAACAAGAAAAAACCAAAACAAACTCCTGTACAGAGAGTTGCAATTAGGCGCTTGTGTCCAGTGCCCATAGGCAAAGGGTAAAAACCATGAAAAAAATCAAAAATTGTCTGTTTTTAGAAAAAAAAAGAACTTTTTTTGGAAAACAATATTTTTTTACGAATGTTTCTCGGAATGTTTGAAAAAAAAACATTCGTTTGGATAAAAAATTGGCGCCCCAAAATTACCTTCAAGAAAAAAAGGTTTGTCCCTGACAGTTTCTACCAAACTTGGCGCCCTTTCAAGACAAAAATTGGCCGCCCCAAAATTACCTTCAGGAAAAAAAGCTTTGTCCCTGATAGTTTCTGCCAAGCTTGACGCCCCTTCAAAACAAAAATTGGCGCCCAAAATTACCTTCATGAAAAAAAGCTTTATCTCTGATGGTTTCTATCAAACTTGGTTCCCCTTCAAAACAAAAATTGGCGCCCCAAAATTACCTTCAGGAAAAATAGCTTTGTCCCTGACGGTTTCTACCAAACATGGCGTCCCTGCAAAAAAAAGAGGGTTTCTAGCAAACATGGCGCCCCTGCAAAAAAAAATTGGCGCCCATAGGTAGGATGTTTTGATAAGGTGTTTGTAACAGCTCATCTAGTTTGAAAATTGAAAATAAAGACGTTAATCTGCATGGGTAATAAGTAATAATTATTTCTGACCGCATCTGAAGTTTACTTCCATCTGACCAGTGGTTATGATAGAATAAAAAATATTAACTTACCTCCAAAATTAATTTGTGAAGTTCAAGTAAAGCATCTTTAACAAGTTTACCTGTCTCTTCTTTTGCATTCTTCAGAGTTGAGGCAGGTTCACTATCAACAGCAACTTTCAAATTCTCGTAACTACTTTTATCTACATCATTTTCCACAGCCAAATTTTCCTTATTTTCATCATTTGCAGCATCTCTTTCTACATGATTTAGGCCAAAACATTTCAAGTGATGGAAACTACTTATGCTTTTTCCTCTTTTTACCAGCCAATCATTTAATCGTTTTTGCAAATCTCTGTGACTTGGCAATCTAGGAGTAGAACTGCCTAATTTAAACAACGATTTTCTACTTGCTGAGTAAGGTGTATGATATGCTACACTTCTTCGTTCGTAAGCAGAAGGAGTTTTAAAAACACAACCTTCTTCTAGTATGGGTGACGGAGCAATATTAATAGAAGGTATATCTTCACACGACTGAGTAACATTCATTTTAGTCATACATTCTAAAGGGTTTACATTCAAATTGCCTTTTTTTCGTTCAATATGTTGAGAAGATAGGGAACGTCTAGGTCTAGAAGAGTTTGGTTTTTTAAATTCTGGTTTCGATTTTTCGGCTGGCCCTTTTTGTTTTGAACAACACAAAGAATTCGTCTGCTGTAATTTACTGGAGGACTTTAGATAATTGGGAGGTTTTTGAGGGATTTGGCGGGATTTTTCTTTGAATTGGTTCGATTTGTTTGATCCAGATGCATTATAACGATTGAGGTTGTTATTGGCTAACAAATCTTGCAATGTTTTACCTTCTTGTTGTAATTTTAATAATGGATTAGCTTTTAGAAACCTTTGCTGTGATGTTTTTGTCTGCCTAACTACCGGAGCTGCCTTTTTTATTGGTTTTTTATTTTCTTTAATTGGTGCCGATTTGTTATCCATTAGTCTCTAGCAAAAATAATAATTATCATTCAAGCATACAAACTAAAAATTAACATACCTTTTCACTTTTCACACAAAAACAACAAAAAAAACGTCAACTGACTTTTGCAAGAACCGTTAATTTAAATTTGAAGTCCGATTTGTGTCATGTGATCAACTTGATGACGTAATCAGATCAACTTTAGAGATGAGAGGCTAAGGAGCGCTTATGTGCAGCTCGTTATGCCGCGTTTCGATAAACGGTGCATATATATATTTTCTTTGCGGTGCATGCGCTGACCGTTTTTCAATATATAAATAAAAAACATTTTTTTACAAAAAAAAAACACCAAACAAACGCCAAACGAACGTTACCGTAAACCGAGGTCCCCTCATTCCCTCATTGAAAAAAAAAACACCAAACATAAAAAAACCAAAACAAACTCCGGCACGGAGAGCTGCATTTAGGCGCTTGTAGAGGCTAAGGGCATAACCACCACAGAACTGAAGAACCTTCAGTTCTGTGATAACCACAGGCTCGCATAACAAGCATGGTACCAGTCTGGTACTATTAGAGACTGGCATAGTGCATAAGAATGCGATACCGTGATTGGCTTACAAGATAAATGACGGCACATCAAGCCAATCACGGTATCGCATTCTTATGTACTATGTTATACGAGCCTGTAGATCAAAGAATATATATAGCTGTAGATATGCCTTTAATCAATTATTAAGAACCTCTGGGGAATCAGAGATAGTAGTCTCTGGGAGAATAGAGTAGAGGAGGAACGGCATTTTTTCGGCCGTACAACTTTCGGCCGTAATACCCACCTCGAAAATATTTACGGTGTTGCCATACAACTGTCGCGTTGTCATCCTTCAAAAAAAGTGTGTATTTGTGACAGATCATGGAATAAACATTATAAAAGTTTTTAATATTAAAATATCGTGAATAAAACTCTTTAAAAATGGTTTTAGCGGATTTAGGTCGTAAAATTACGACTGCATTGCAGTCTCTGAGCAAGGCTACGATTATCAACGAAGAGGTACAGTTCAACAGATGTTTTTTAGGTTATGACAATAATTTTTTATTTATAAATTTTTAGGTCCTAAATGGAATGCTTAAAGATATATGTGCTGCTCTACTTGAGGCAGATGTCAATATTAGATTGGTCAAACAATTAAGAGAAAATGTTAGGTCTGTTATTGACTTTGATGAAATGGCTGGAGGCCTTAATAAAAGACGTATGATTCAAAGTGCAGTCTTTAAAGAACTTGTCAAGGTAATTAGACACTTTAGACAGGGTCTTTTAGAATAAAATACCAGGAAAGTTGCTCCCTGAAGAATATAAAATTTGGTCATAAGTGAGGAGTTTATTTATTGGACAATCCTTGTACACCTATCCAACAATCTTTTACAATCCTTGACAATTCCTTATTTCACAATCACCTACAATCTTCCACAATCATCTGAAATCTTTCCACAATCTTTAAAAATCTTTATTAAAATTTTTTTACAATCTGTCACAATCTTTTTGACCATCTTTGACAATCTTTCACAATCCCTTGATCCTCACAATCCTTGTACACTTTTTTTCAATAAATAAACCCTATAAATAGCAGCCCTTAATGAAATGATATTAAACTGAGGGAGGCTTATTTTCACCTTTTCAAACTGAAAAGTTTTCCAATGTTGAAAACCTCACAAAAAGGTAATTCAACCCGTTTTGGTTGAGGTTTTCATGAAACCTATCCGCCCTTGAAACACACCGTGTGTTAACATAAAAACATTGTTATTTCAATTTTTTTTAACTTGATTTTTTTTGAAAAATTATTTTTTTGTAGTAACATTTATAGAGGAAAGTATTGTTTTGTAAACAGTAGTATTTTTTAGCTTGTTGATCCTGGTGTTAAACCATACCAACCCATAAAAGGCAAAGCAAATGTTATTATGTTTGTTGGTTTACAAGGTTCTGGTAAAACTACAACTTGTACAAAATTGGCTTATCATTATCAGAAAAAAAATTGGAAGGCCAGTTTAGTTTGTGCTGATACCTTCCGAGCTGGTGCTTATGACCAAGTAAAACAAAACTGTACTAAAGCCAGGATTCCATTTTATGGAAGGTAAGTGCTGCTAAGTGCAAAAGATAATGGTGTATAATTTTTAGGGGTAAATAAAGATACATAGAATAATTTTGGCATTTTACATGGGAAGGCTGTTGTGTATATATTTTTATCCAATACATACAGATAATAAGACAATTACCAGCTTTATTTTAAATAGATAAACTCAATAATAACCCCCGCATGGCTTTTACTTTATTGAGTGGATAATTATTTATTTTACCCACTCAACTGTCACTTGTCAAATTATTTTCTTGTAAATGTCATTAAAATTTTTAATAAAAATATGAAGTCCTAAGATATTTATTGGATAAAACCTTGTATGGCATTCATGGGTAAATCGATATTGCCCTCTTGAAAATTAACCTTTTTGGCTGACACCTCAGGTTAATTTTCTCATGGGCAATATCTTACTTTACCCACTAGTACCATAAATAACTATTATTCGCAACTGTATATGTAATACATACATTACATGTATTAATAAAGTTTGGGAAGTACATGATTTCTTGTCCCACTGTGTTACAACCACATTTCTGTGTTTGTATTTATTTTTAATTTGGGTTTTATTATACATAATTTCATTTAATTTCTTTACTTAGTTATAATTCAAAAATAATATTTTATTTTAAATTAATTGTATTTTTGTAAGTAACGCGCTGAAAACCGCCAGCGTTTCTGCGCGTGTTCGGGTAGGTCGCCTTCCGCAGGCGGTAGTATCAATTTGACGCTCGAAAGCGATCGATGCGTGTCAATAAAAATATACTCAAATCCGCTGACGAATATACCACGCGCCGCGGGTATTCGTTAGAATTTACCATAATTTACGGCTGCAAAACTATAGAAATAAGTTCCATATACACATATGTATTTAAATAATTAGTAGTGTATACCTACACTGGTCAAACAAACTTTAATTCGCGTACATCAGTTTCCAATTATGTGGTGTCTCCTGTGAAGAAATGGCGGTCATGACCTGTCGTGCTGAATGCTGTATTAACTAAGGTAAGATTACCATATATATTATTGGAACTGTCGTTTTGTCTTTCATATTCTTTTCAATCATTAATACCTATTCGCAGTCCACTTAATTAATATCATAAAGGCGATGTTACGGAGGCAATCCCATATCACCGAATGGGACCTTTCGACGTCACACAACATGGCCCTTTCGAACCGGATTTAAGCTAGCAGAACCATTATAACATGGTCCGTTTGAACCGGAATTTTGGCACTAGTATAACTATTTAACATAGCTTCATAGCTTTTAAATTCATTTAACTAGATTTTGCTAATTTTACAGTGTGTGTATGGTAACTTTCTTTTGCAGTTGTAAAATTACATATTTGTTATAAATAAATATATCATATTTGAGTGTTGCATTCGAAGATAGCTTATTTATTAACATTAAAATTATTCGTTATAAATAACAATATCATATTTGAGTGTTGCATTCGGAGATAGCTTATTTATTAACAAAAAAATCTCGCGTAAAATCTTATTTTGAATAAAAATTATTTTCAAATAGGGTAATTCGCTTTAAAAATATATTTTGGATTTTTCGGTTGAAAAATTAAAAACCGATAAAATCGTAAACTTTGTGTTCTATAAAAAAGGCAAAAAATTATCAGCTGTATCCAAGCGTTTTTTTCCTTTTTCTTTGGACACAATCAAAACCGCAATTATTATTTTATTTTGCAAGAATACAGTTTATTGTTAAAATAAAAAATAAAAATATTATTTAACTTTGCCTTTTGAAAATTATTGTTTTTAAAACTGGTGATTTATTTGGGCGTAGAAAGATTCTTAAAAATATTTCTGTGCTTTGAAAAAATAAAATAAAATTTATCCATATAATTAATTACATTCGATAGAACTTATTTGCGAGCAAGATATTATAATTAAAATACCTATCTAGTAGTAATAGATTTAAAATTTACCTATTGCTAGTAAAGTTACATTAGGGTGGAAACAAAATTACTTTTATATTTTGATTTTTTTCCTTCTAATTTGATATATTTTTTGCGCGCAAAAATAAGATACCTTGTCCAAATTCTAGTTTTACTATTATACAGGGAGTTCTTAAAATTAGGAACTTTTGTAAAACTTATTTTTTTATATTGGATATCTAGGTATTTTTTCTTGTACTTTTCGAATGTATACAGGGTTATGCAAGTGGGAAATCTTGAGCTGTACCTTTAGTGTATACCAGGTTGAAAAATAGTAGAAAACACTTAAAAATATAATTTTAATTTTTATTTTATTTTCTTTTTTATTTTTTGGAAATACTATCGGTACATAAAAAATTGTAATTTTCAAAGAATAGGTTAAAAATAAATTTAGCCCATTTCAAAATATTTTCATACAGGAGAATTGAACTTAGATTATAATCTGAATTTTTTTAATATTCTGTCAAATATATGCATACAGGGTAACCTAAAGCTTAATTGTAATTTTGAATTTTGCCTTTTTGAGTATCCAGTCCATATATACAGGGTCTTAAATTGTACTTTTGAGTTTTTGTTTTTGTTTTTTTTATATTCGGTCAGAATATATACAGGGTGACTTAAAAATTAAATTGTAATTTTTTGAATTTGGTTTTTTGGAAAACTCTGTGCAAATATACAAGGTAACTCATAGTTTGGATTATAATTTGGAATTTTGAATTTTGTTGAAAATATTTACAGGGTGATTCATTACTGAGGTATAAGTTATATTTTAGCCATTATATCTGGAGGTTTTCTTCTACAATAAATTCAATTTAAGAAATAAAATTTGAGAAAAAATTGTGTAATTTTCCTAAAATTATTCAGTTTATATTTTTTTTTATAATTTTTATTTTTTTCTTTTACCTTTCAATAAATAAATTTTATAAGCCATGGATCTAAACGAATATTGTATTATGGACAACCGTAGGCAGTTGCAATATGATAGGCTAAAGCGAGTTCAAAAGGCAGCAGTGGCCGCTCAAAAAGATATCACAAAACAGCAACATTTTAAAATTTGTTATCAACAGCTGGATGTGACTTATAAGCAATGGCATAAGCTGGCTGATGACATACTCGCTTTCGTCATATCAGATCCTGGACGTACGGATGCTATCCGAAAAACGGATATAGCTAAAGAAAAGGAAGCTGCTACGGTGATTGATGAAATGTTTTGGCAGATCCAAGGTATTTATGTACAATTATTTGGAAGTTCTTCAAATGCTACGACTTCAAATGTCAAGCTTCAAAAGTTGAATTTAAAACCTTTTAGCGGAAAATTTCCAGACTGGCAAACTTTTATAGATTTGTATGATTCTGCTATACATACAAATCCCCAACTCTCAGACATTGAAAAATTTTCTCATTTACATTTATTATTAACTCCGGAACCACTTAGCATTATTAAGTGTGTTCAATTATCGGGAAGTAACTACTCTGTAGCTTATAATCAGCTGCGTCAGAGGTATGACAATAAACGATTATTGGCTAATACGCACTGGCAGGCAATATGTCAACTGCCAAACATCTCTGACACATCATCAGCCTTGATTATTTTCCTGAATACTCTTGTCGAAAATTTAGCGGCACTCGGGGCCTTGGGTCTTCCAACAAACGAGTGGAGCTTTATTCTTGTAGATATGGTGTACAAACGTATTCCAAAAAATCTTTGTGCTAAGTTTGAGGAACAAAATAAAAAGAATGGTTTTCCCACATTTGACGAATTAAAACTGTTTTTGACAGCACATGCTAAGGCTTTAGAAACTGTTGAGGCTTTATCTTCTAAAAAAGCACCAATCAACAATGTTCAAAAGCCAGTATCAAAACATGTTAAGTTAGATTCATATAATAATTCTTCTTTTGTGACAAATACTGATATTTTATCTTGCCCTGTTTGCAAGTCAAATCATCATGTTTCTCAGTGTAGGTCGTTTTTATCAGAAGCTCCAAAAAAGAGATATGAAATTGCTAAACAGCATAGGTTATGTGTCAATTGTCTTAGCCATTCACACAACTATAAGTTTTGCAATTCTACTCATTTATGCAAAATATGTAAAAAGCGACATCATTCCACTTTACATTTTGACAAGCCAAATAACAAGGCAGTTAAAGTAAATTTATCACATTCTGGTGAAAATAACGTAACCCCTCCCTTATCGGTCCAAACGGCCGGTACATCGGGACAAAACTACGTAGGAAATAATGACTCTAGCGTCGAGTCTAATGATCCTAACGTTTTTACATCCATAACGACAGTACCAGCGCCAATTTTATTGGCTACTGCTATGGTACACGTAAAGGATGGTCGTGGGCACTATCAATTAATACGTGCTTTAATTGATAATGGCTCTACTTGTTCATTTATAACAGAAAGATGTTTGAATCGGCTAGGATTACACCGTTCGTCTTTTCATAAGACCATAACGGGCATTAATCCTAATTCTCCGGTAACATCCAAGGGCATTACTCAATGCGTAATAAAGCCCACTCAAGCTAAGAATCCTATTCTTAATATTGATGCAGTTGTGCTGCCGAATCTTCCTGAACGGTTGCCGGCATGCGCACTCGATACTACCCAATGGCATCACATACGCCAGCTAAATTTAGCAGATCCCGAATTTAATAAAGTAAAAGCCGTGGAGCTTTTACTGGGGGCGGAGGTGTTTGCTCAGATTTTGCTCAGCAATAAAGTAGCAGGGGATCTGAGTCAACCGGTAGCCATTGAGACAGTTTTCGGATATATACTAATGGGGAAAATATCCTATCCCTCCCCGACAAATTTTGCACTTGTCACATCCATGGAAACCTTTGATCTAAAGTCCTTTTGGGAATTAGAGCAGGTACCTCAACAGGAAAAATTAACTCCTGAGGAAAAATGGTGTGAACAACAATACACTGAATCATGTACACGAACAAACGATGGACGTTACATGGTTGCCCTACCATTTAAAAAAATGGAACCTACGTTTATGGGTGATTCTCGCACAAACGCACTTAAGCGTTTTTTCTCTTTAGAAAAACGATGCTTGCAAGATGAATCCGTAAAAATTAAGCGTTCTATCCTATCGGATATTGCGCGTATTTGGGATCCACTTGGATATCTCAGTCCAATAACCTTTGTAGCCAAGCATTTAATACAGCATTTATGGTCACTAGGTTGTGATTGGGACCAGCCACTTCCCAATGAAGTGGTAACAAAGTGGTTACAATTTAAATCTGAATTGCACATGTTAGCAGATTTAAAAATTTCCCGTTTTCTTGATATAAAAAACGCCAGTGGTTTAGAATTGCATGGCTTTTGTGACAGTTCTGAGAAGGGCTATTGTGCTATAATTTTCTTTCGAAAACCTCTGCCAGATGGAAAGTTTGAAGTTTCCTTAATCTGTGCAAAGTCAAAAGTTGCTACTTTAAAGAAATTATCAATACCCCGCTTGGAATTGTGCGCTGCTGTTTTATTAAGTAATTTATTAAAGTTTGTTCGCAACACTTATAAAAACAGCATTACTTTTCATAAAACATATGCTTGGTCAGATTCCATGGTAGCCTTATCATGGATTAAGGCTCCGCCCCATCGTTGGAAAACATTCGTCGCAAATCGCGTTAGCCACATCCAAGATTTGGTACCACCAGATTGTTGGTATCATGTTAAGTCTGCGGACAACGTGGCTGACCATGGTTCACGTGGGCTTTTTCCCAGCGAGCTTATGCAGTGTACCCAATGGTGGGCGGGACCAGAATTCTTGTCTACCTCCCTGGATCTTGATACGGATAGTTTTACACCCGTTACGTCTCCAGATGAGGCCAAGATTATATCCCTAGTTTTAATAGAAACTGATCAATTTATTGATACCCTATTAAACAAATATTCTAGATTATCACGTCTAATACGTGTTGTCTCATATATTTTTCGTTTTGGTTTCAATTTACGTAATCCTAATCAAAAGGTTACTACTGCTTTAGTTGCAAATGATTTACAAGTGTCCTTAATGACTTTGGTTAAAATTGTTCAACACCAATATTTTAAGGAAGATATTGTACGTATCGAGCAACAAAAGCCGGTTAATAAAACTTTACGTAAATTAAATCCTTTCATAGACCCACAAGGAGTTTTACGAGTAGGCGGTAGGCTAAAAAATGCACACGCATGTTAGGCATATGCATCCTGGGATTCAAACCTTACAGTTTTTATTGAATCAACAGTTTTGGATATTATCCGCCAAGCGGGCCATAAAATCTGTTGTTTCAAAGTGTCACAAGTGCTTTAGGGTTAAGCCAAACACTATCCAACCTAGGATGGGTGACCTACCGAGCTTTAGGATAAGTCAGTTGAAAGCTTTCCAAAGCTGTGGCGTGGACTATTGTGGTCCATTCAATATAAGCATGGGACGAGTACGTGGTGCAAAAACTTACAAAGCTTGGATTTGTGTGTTCGTGTGCTCGACCACAAAAGCTATACACTTAGAGTTGGTGTCCTCACTTTCTTCTGAGTCCTTTTTGGCTGCTCTTCGTCGTTTCATTTCTAGACGTGGACGCTGTAATCACATTTTCTCTGATCAAGGTACAAATTTTGTTGGTGCCGCGCGCCAATTAGATGAGTTGATGCAGCATGCCACTGAAACTGAATCGATAAAGTGGTCATTTAATCCCCCTTCAGCCCCACATTTTGGTGGTCTGTTTGAATCTGGTGTTAAGTCGGTAAAAACTCATTTTTATAGAGTAGTTGGTTTACAACGACTGACATATGAGGAATTCTCAACCTTCTTAGTTCAAATAGAAGCCTTATTGAACTCGAGACCTCTTTGTCCAGTTAGCTCTGACCCAAATGATTTATCGGTCTTAACTCCCGGACATTTTCTTACCCTGAACTCACTCTCTGCCCCGCCAGAGCCTGATCTACAAGACTTGCCTCTTAATCGTCTAAATAGGTGGCAGCTCATTCAACGTATGCATCAGGACTACTGGGCCAGGTATCATTCCGAATATTTATGTACTTTACAGCAAAGAGTTAAATGGAATGAACCCTCTAAACCGATAGAACTTGGTTCTATGGTGCTGATAAAGAACGATTTACAGCCCCCTCTTCGTTGGTCGATAGGTCGTGTAATAGAGTTATTTCCAGGTGCTGATGGTGTGATCCGAGTAGTAAATGTCCGTACAGCTCAAGGTGTCCTAAAGAGGCCCTTAGTAAAATTATGTATATTACCTATGTGTTGTTAAAACACTCTAATTTTGTGTGTTTTGGTGGGCGGTAATGTTATAACACATTTCTGTGTTTGTATTTATTTTTAATTTGGGTTTTATTATACATAATTTCATTTAATTTCTTTACTTAGTTATAATTCAAAAATAATATTTTATTTTAAATTAATTGTATTTTTGTAAGTAACGCGCTGAAAACCGCCAGCGTTTCTGCGCGTGTTCGGGTAGGTCGCCTTCCGCAGGCGGTAGTATCAATTTGACGCTCGAAAGCGATCGATGCGTGTCAATAAAAATATACTCAAATCCGCTGACGAATATACCACGCGCCGCGGGTATTCGTTAGAATTTAACATAATTTACGGCTGCAAAACTATAGAAATAAGTTCCATATACACATATGTATTTAAATAATTAGTAGTGTATACCTACACTGGTCAAACAAACTTTAATTCGCGTACATCAGTTTCCAATTATGTGGTGTCTCCTGTGAAGAAATGGCGGTCATGACCTGTCGTGCTGAATGCTGTATTAACTAAGGTAAGATTACCATATATATTATTGGAACTGTCGTTTTGTCTTTCATATTCTTTTCAATCATTAATACCTATTCGCAGTCCACTTAATTAATATCATAAAGGCGATGTTACGGAGGCAATCCCATATCACCGAATGGGACCTTTCGACGTCACACAACACACTGTTTTCCACACCTGGACATGACCTGTAATGAAAAATAGATACCAGTAAACTAATTATTACTGGTCTGCCATTTAAATCATTAATTTCCGCTAGATGGCGACACCAATTAAAATATCATTATTATTGCTTAAAGCAACTGCTGCCATGATAAACACGAATATAATCTAATACATTTCGTTTAAATAACTTAAATGTGCAGTTTTAGTCAATTTTTTTTACTTTTGAGACTGAGTAGGATAATAAATGTTATAAACGGTGCCTTGTGAGCTATCAACAAATGTTTTTTGTGGTTGTTTATTTGGGTTACGTGTATGTGGAACTTCAGTTTTATATGATTGTGCTTTTCTTGTGAAATGCAGGAAAATATTTGTGGTAAATATGAAGAGAACTAAAAAACTAAGTATTATAGTATTATTTTCTTTATTTGAATTCAAACATCTAGGTTTCAAAAAAAATAGTACTTTATTTTTAAATAAAAACAGTTGCGGATAAAATAGTGTTCAGGTCTCCCGGAAAATGGTACTTTTCCCAGTCTACCTGTAATCTACTATTACATGGTACACAGCCTTCCTTGGGAAGCTATGATTTCTCGCCCGTCAGCTGTTACGATTCTGTCGCTAGCAGTACTGATATACACGGTGTATTTGAAATAGCATCGGAAATTTTAACAGATGATTCTACATCATAAAATATGACAAAATGTTCCTATAAACATATGTCTAAAAATGCGTCATAAGGGAGCTACGCCCCTTTGAAAGTGGCTAAAAAAATCGGTTTTTATTTAATAACTCAGGAACCCTTTGAGATATATCAACGAGGTTTTGCACGTCAACTAATCCTACCAACGCCCGTTTTTGTGTGTTATTTTCATGTACTTATTTCAACCAGGGGTGTGCGAAACGGGTGAGGGGGGCTTATCAGTTTTTTGTCACAAACTTTTTTCTGTTTAACTTTTTTGCAATTTTATTTTTGAAATATGATTCCTCAGGTCAAAATACATAAAAAAGGTACTCTTGTTGTAATACTGTAGGATTAACCGTTTTCGAGAAAAATTCATTTGAAGGTGAAATTTCACGGATTGAGGACGAAAAATTAAATACTAAAATGTTGAAAACCAAAATTTTAATGATGCAGGGCGAATGTACATTAAAAACTAAGAAAAAAACCTGATATACAGGTACTTCAATCCTAATGGTCTCCTAAATATGCACCATTTTTAAAGGGCCATGGTAGCTTTAAAAGCGTTTTTTCGAGCTACATGTATGGAAACTTTTTTTCTTAGTTTTTGATGTAGAATAACATTGCATCATTAAAATTTCGGTTTTCGACATTTTAGTATTTAATTTTTCGTCCTCGAACCGTGGAATTTCACCTTCAAATGAATTTTTCTCGAAAACGGTTAATCCTACAGTATTACAACAAGAGTACCTTTTTTATGTATTTTGACCTGAGGAATCATATTTCAAAAATAAAATTGCAAAAAAGTTACACAGAAAAAAGTTTGGGACAAAAAACTGATAAGGCCCCCCCCCCCCGTTTTGCACACCCTTGGTTTAAATAAGTACGTGAAAATGACATACAAAGATGGGCCTTATTAGGAATTATTCACATGCAAAACCTCGTTAATATATCTCAAAGGGTTCCTGAGTTATTAAATAAAAACCGATTTTTTTAGCCAATTTCAAAGGGGCGTAGCTCCCTTATGACGCATTTTTAGACATATGTTTATAGGAACTTTTTGTCATATTTTATCATGTAGAATCACCTGTTAAAATTTCCAAAGCTATTTCAAATACCCTGTATTTAAATTTCAAATTTGAATTAATTATATTTACAATTACATTTTGTTTAACCTCGTACTATTCTACTTAATTAAGCATCCCCTAAGTCCAGGACTTGTGTGGGCTAGTAGTAGAGGGAACCACCGGCTTTAATTGACTTTCGAACCAATTTATAGGGAGTATCCGCTTCACTTACGCCTTCGCCAAATTTCAATTATTAATTAACTGAAAAAGGCAAATCGGCGCCGGTGAGAATCGAACTCACGCTATTTTGGGTAGTAAACTCGTCAAGTACGACGCGGTAGTCCACTACACCAATCCTCCCATATATAAACTAATGAAATATACCAAAAACTTATACATGGTTTATAAATATTTTTTTTTATTTTACATTTTAGTTACACAGAAGTTGACCCTGTTGTTATAGCCCAAGATGGTGTGGATATGTTTAAAAAGGAAGGTTTTGAAATTATTATTGTAGATACCAGTGGTAGACACAAGCAAGAAGAATCTTTATTTGAGGAAATGTTGGCAGTATCAAATGCTGTTGTAAGTACAAAAATAAAACTACAGGGTTCCTATAAATAGCAAAAAACCCTTAAAACTGTAATTAAATCTACACTGGAAGTTTAATATTTTTTATTATTTGTTTTGAAATTGTTTCTAATTATCATATTATTCACAGCGCTAGAATAATATTATAAAATCGTCGTAGACAAAAAATTCTTGGATACGAATTTATTTCATGAAAAAATAAGCAACTTTTTTTTTGAAATGTCCCTCCGTCGGTCTGCGTCCGTCCGTCCGATGTCAAAAAGTTCTATGAGGGGAAGATCCCTATTGTTTTAGAAAGTAATCCCCCCAAAAACTAAAAAGTTATGGGGGGTTAAACTTTTTTAAAAAATAAAAGAAAACTATCTTAAAATTTTTTTTTGTTTATTGCAATAAATATAAGAAAAAAAAGTTTTTTTAAGTTCTTTTTTATTTTGAATTTTTTTTTTGTTTTTCAAAAAAAAGATATTTTTTTTTAATTTTTTTTTATTTGAAAAAAGGAAATTAAAAAAATTGTTAAAAAATGTTTTTATTTTTGACCTGAGAAAAAAAATGTTTTCAAGTATTTGGGAAAATGCAATATACCATTTACTGTGCATAATATATAATGAAATTCGTACCGTAAACTGGGGTGACTTCGGACGGTGTGGGTGACTTCGGACCGAGCTTCGGACACTTTTTCGAAAAAATCTCTCAACCAAAGCAGTTGTGCACAAGTTATGGGGTTATGTGCACAGGTTGTGGGGTTTAATTGTTATGATCCGCATATTTTATATAGTGTTAAAGTTTTTAAAATAATATTGCTTTGATCATAGCGCAAATACATTCTGGCTTCACGAGATTTGCTTGGGCAAAGTCCGGTTTTGTTCTACCATAGATCGGATCCTTTTCGGTATAACTTAAAAGTTGACTCAAACAAAGATCTAATTGTATAAACAAATATTATTTATTGTTAAAATGATCGTTTCAAATGTCATGAATTTTAATTATGTTGGCAATTTATGAGATGCGAATGCTTTGTCGGGTTAATTAAATATAGTTGATTTCTTTAGAAAAATACCGCGATAAGTGCATTGTCAAATAAATTTAATTTTGACTTAATTTATTGATTTAAAAATCCTATAAAAAGAAATGCAAAAAGTCAGATTTGATTCAGTTTTGTTGAGAGTGTCTCCATGTCCATTAAAAAGTGCTAAGTGAAAATGTAGTTTCAGTTTGAAATAATTTTGAGAATTATTCTTGAATTAAAAATAGTTTTTAAACTGAAAGATATTAGACTTACATAATTACACAATTTTGGACACTTATAAATATTGTTAGTATGAACTTATGCATGCATGCAGATTTTCAAGCGCTCTGTTGTGTAAAACAGGCCGCGTCACTTACTATCACGCATGACTGGATGGACTATAAATTTAAATTATACATATTTTTTTTTAAGAATCCAGACAATATTATTTTCGTTATGGATGCCACAATTGGTCAAGCTTGTGAGAGCCAAGCCAAAGCCTTTAAAGAAAAAGTAGATGTAGGATCAGTTATTATCACAAAACTGGATGGACATGCTAAAGGTGGTGGTGCTCTATCAGCGTAAGTTTAGTAGGGCTCAATTTAGGGTTCTTAAATTTGTTTTTGTTAAATGTTGAATTCATAATTCCTGCTAATTTTCATATGCGAAATGGAAAGAAATTGTAAAAAAATCGGATACATCCCATTCATTACTATCACAAAGGCATTATAATAATGCTTTTTTTGGTGTTGCATTATAATCAACAAAAATTGGGAGTTTTTTTTATTACATGCTACTTCAAAAAAATTGTTTTTTTTTTGTAAAAAAATCCCTCCTATTTTTACTACATAAAAACAAATACACTGCCGCACATTAAATTCCGGACACCTAAAAAATTGACATTTTTTAAATTCAAATATTTCGAAAACTAATTAATGGATTTGACTGATTCTTTTTTTGTTTTAAAGATTAAACATTCTCTACTTTTGTTTGTTTTAAGAATGATTTTTTTTTTTTTCGTATTAACAGCAACAAATAATGTACAACTATGTTTTTTACCCCCTCTTCTAGGACTTGCATGGTACGCTACTGCAACTGTTTATCAAATTATTAAAGTATTTCTTATTGCCGCAGTTTTAATGAATATTTTCTTTTTTATTTTTTTACATTTTTACTTCTGGTTTAGGAGATATCAGGATTTTCCTGGAAGTTGTCATTTTTTCAGTTAACTTAAAAAGTACTACATGAATTTGATTGATGCTGTGCTTTAAATTTGAAGCTTAACCGAGTTACATTTTTCTTCTAATCAAGTTTATCAAAAACATAAATTGGGTTTGAAAAACTTGAGTAGAAGAAAAAATAGGGTCACTCCGTCCGGCGACAGTTCTGCGAAATCACCGTTAATCCTCCGTCAGACGGCAAAAAAAAGTTGCCCCGGGATGAAGAAACTGTAGAAGAAGAAGTAAAAGACATGAGCCTAGAAGAAGAAGTAAAAGACATGAGCTTCAAATAAAAAACTCTGCTGATTTAGTACTTTTTGAGTTGACTGAAAAAATGACAACTTTCAGGAAAATCCTGATATCTCCTAAACCAGAAGTAAAAGAGTAAAATAATAAAAAAGAAAATATTCATTAAAACTGCGGCAATAAGAAAGACTTTAATAATTTGATAAACAGTTGCAGTGGCGAACCATGCAAGTCCTAGAAGATGGGGTAAGAAACATAGTTGTACATTATTTGTTGCTGTTAATTCGAAAAAAAAAATTGATCATTCTTAAAACAAACAAAAGCAGAGAATGTTTAAGCTTCAAAACTAAAAAAGAATTCATTAATTAGTTTTCGAAATATTTGAATTTAAAAAATTTCAATTTTTTAGGTGTCCAAACTAAAAAAGAATTAGTCAAATCCATTAATTAGTTTTCGAAATATTTGAATTTAAAAAATGTTAATTTTTTAGGTGTCCGGAATTTAATGTGCGGCAGTGTAATTAGGGAAAAGTATTTGCGATGCTAATTTTGGGGGCTACGTCAATTTTCAATTTTTTAGAATAACTAACATTATTTTTTTCATATTGTATCTAAATGTATATTTTCTAAATATTTTATTACCCAATTCAATTTTTGAATAATTCTTTTGTATACTAAAAAAAAAATTATCCAATTTAATTTTTACCTAATTAATTTATTTACCTGAATATGCTTTCTTCCAATAGTACTTTTTTAAATTATATGAATATGGTAAACCTTTTATTTAAAAATTCTCTACTCAAATTTCGTTCTAGTGTTGCTGCCACAAAAAGTCCCATTATCTATATTGGTACTGGAGAGCACATTGATGATTTAGAATCATTCAAAACAAAACCATTCATAAGTAAATTGTTAGGTATGGGAGATATAGAGGGACTTATAGACAAAGTAAATGAATTAAAACTAGAAGATAATGAAGAATTGTTGGAAAAAATTAAACATGGACAGTTTACTTTAAGAGACATGTACGAACAGTTTCAAAATATAATGAAAATGGGACCATTTTCACAAATTATGGTAAGAAAGTCTGTTTTAATACTTAGAAATTGTTATAGGTTCTATGTATAATACATAAGTATGAACGTAGAATAATAATTATTAATTATAATTAAGATTCTTGATAAGTGTTTAATATTAAGATAGACCTATTGGTTATGCTTCAGATTTACCTAGGAAATAACTAAAAAATAATGTTGGCATTAAAAAATATTTTTTTCACTACTTGCTTTAGAACATACCATTATTTATCATGTTTTCAGACTGTGAAATCAATTTTCTTCACCTATAGCAATAATAATTTTGTCTCTCCTAGTAGGAGTAAATTTTATAAACAGTTGATTTCTGTCACTTTAGATGTTTCAGTTCTTTGTGCAATTTTTACTACTAAAACCCAAGAAAATAGCTTTAAATAACTTTTTATTTATTATATATAATTAATTATAATTATTACCAATTAATACAATCAATAATTAGCTCAATTTGAAAGTAATTAAAAAAAAACTAAATTTTTAAACGTCAGTTCAAAGTATTTGAGCAAATGTCATTGATTTCAAGGCTACTTGATTTTTATGAAAATTTCAAGAGATATAATTTCTGTTCATAATTTATTTTATTATTTAAATAAAAATAGTTAAATAGTGCTAGAAGTGAAGAAAAAACTAATATATAAATTACGGTAGAGAAGACTATTAAAGAAGACTCTTAAATTATAATAATATGCTCGGCTATAAAAAAGTCTTCTCTACCTTGGTATATAATTTTGAGTAAAAACTGTTTTTACATGTTTGGTTTTAATAGAATGGCTACAAAAATCACATTATTTTCCGAAAGATGATAAATCACGTTTTAAAAGATAACTTCATGCTATTTTTTTTAATTCACATTTCTATCCCAGATAGCACATGATATCTTAAAAACGTCTTTGTTAGATCCTAATTATGTCTGGACGCCTAAAGACATAAAAAGGATATCTTATGGACTTGTTTTTAGGGATTTTTAAAAGATATCTGATTATGATGTCTATATATAAGATGTCTTTTAAGTATCGGTGCGACGTTTTAATTAAGATCGAAGTTAACTTCGATACTCAACGCTAAAAATAAATTAACCACAATCAACTATTTAAAAAAAATTACCATTTTTTTAAAAATCTTTAAAAAAAATTCATTTTTTTTTAATTTTCTTGTTACGAAAAACGATAAAATAAAAAAAAATCAAAAAAGAAATTTCCAAACAAAAAAAATTCAAAAAAAAAAATAAATATTTTTTTTTAGATGTTTTTTGACAAACAAATTACCTCTCATTCTAGTTCTTATCACGCTTTTTACATCAATGCGACCGTACCTAGCAACGTAAATGGGAGGGGGTATTATGTTGTAAAGTCGCCTGTGCAAGGCGTCAGTAATGCGTCTTAAAAAAGATGTCTTAAAGACGTTCCCTTTTGTAACATACGACGTCGTTAAGATGCATATACGACGAAAACCGACGTTCTTAAGACGTCTTGAATGACGAGTTACGACATCTTTAAGTCATCTTTGTGCTGTCTGGGATGAAATTTTCTTTTCTGTTCAGGGTATGATTCCTGGATTCAGTCAAGACTTTATGTCAAAAGGTAGTGAACAAGAATCCATGGCAAGATTAAAAAAACTAATGACAATAATGGATAGTATGAACGATGGAGAATTAGATAACAGAGATGGGGCCAAATTATTCACAAAACAGCAAGGAAGAGTAATTAGAGTAGCACAAGGCTCTGGTGTCACAGGTTAGTCATAAACCATTATTTTTTAGGGTTTCTGAATGGAGTTTCGTGTCAGTTCATTCAGGGACCCTATTATTTTTGGGCTAGGATGCCCGGCTTAAAATTGATTTTCCTGAGACGACGCATTTTACATCGGCACTTAGTGCTACTAAGAGTGCCGATGTATTGAAATCTTCGCCGAAAAGTCAAAATCTTTGACCACGTTTTTTTCACATTTCTCGACGTTTTAGACGAAATCAGTAAAAAAAATTTTGCGTCCGTCTGTCTGTCTGTCTGGGTGTAAATTCTCTAAGTCCATTTCTACATGAGATATCGACTTGCGATTTTTTGCATATTGTTTCTTATCGTATCCCGAAGAGCTGATTAGATTTTTGGGGTAAGGGGGTAAAAATAGGGTAAAACTCCTATTTTTAGCGTTTTTTGTTTATAATTAAGGCAATTATTATTGTATTTGGTTAATTTAGCATTTATATAAAAGATAATTTTAAATTGGTCAAAAAATGTTATAAACAACGTTTTCCTAAAACGAATTGTTTTCGAGATATTGGCTTTTAAAGCAGTAAAAGGTTTTTTTAACATATCTCACATATTTATAACCCGATTTCAAAAAATTATATTTTAAATAAAAGCTCTTTTTAAGCCCTATAAAAAATGTTATATACAGTTTTTTGCTAGAATATGTTTTAAAGATACAGAATCTAAAATCAAACAAAACACCTAGTTCGAAATTTGCAAACTAGATGGCTCTAGTGTACAAATTTTAAGCTTCCATTCATTTGTTTTTAAAATCAATCAAAAATTGTAAATAAGAAGTTCAACGCATCCAAGTAAAAACTTATTTTTATTTTAATTTTAATTATATATTAAGTGTACAAGAAAAGCTAAAGTTTAATATAAATATAATACAAGTTAGTTTTTGCAGTGAGGAGTAAATATAATGGCGCCATTATTTAAAGTTTGATTTTCAAATGTTATTGAAAACATAAACAAGGCAGAAAATTATTTAAAAATGCTTTTTATGCTACCCTGTTCTAATAGCATGTTATTAGTTTTCCCAATAGTGCCGATGTTTTGACAGGGTGCTTGCAACATTCCATCTAGTTTAGACATATGTTTATAGGATCATATTTTCCTATGACATCATTTACTGGACATCCTGTATTGTATATTAAACGAACATAAATAATTTATATTTCAGAACGTGAAGTTAAAGAACTGATACAACAGTACACGAAATTCGCAGCTGTAGTGAAGAAAATGGGCGGTATTAAGGGTCTGTTTAAGGGTGGCGATATGGCCAAGAACGTGAACACCAATCAAATGGCCAAACTGAACCAACAGATGGCGAAAATGATGGATCCCAGAGTTCTTCAGCAGATGGGCGGCATGGCCGGTTTACAGAACATGATGCGACAGTTACAAGCGGGCGCCGCAGGCGGATTAGGCGGTTTAGGCAATTTGATGAGCGGGTTAGGCGGAAAATAGGTTAGTAAAGGTAAAACACAGCCTTCAGAAATGTTAATTTACGTGAGTTCTAGAATTTTTAAATTTATATTAAAACGAGGGGTAAACCGCTGACAAAATTTTGTACACCTTTAGGATGAAATCATCAAAGATTTTATCCAGATTACCTCCAAAGATTACCTCGAGTTTCTAAGATATCCTCCGAAAAGCAGGAAATCTTTAAAGATTACCTCGTAACCTTCAAAGATTTATTATATATATATTATATCCTATGCGGTTTACACCTCATATTAAAATATTTTTCTCATGTTCTCATATCCAAATCCAAAATGGTATAATCAAATATCAGCATTAGCCAACAGGCTAGTGTGTATTCCTACAGTTGATTTCAACAAAACTGGAAAACTGGGGTTAAGTAAAATTTCATGTTTCCCGGGGCCCGGGGGCGGGGGGTAGTTAATTTTAATTGTTTACATTGTTTTCGTGAAAATTGGTATATAGTGGTTTTTGGGGTCGATGAAACTAAATCTGATAATACAAAATTTCTAACTCCACAGTACATAGTTTTTTTTTTGAAAAAATCCTTTTTGCCACATATGGCAAACTTGGTATTGAAGAGGTTAAATAAAAAAATAAATGAATTATAAACGCACAGAATCTGTCCGAGTTGATGCACATTTGGTTCTTGTTTTATGGTTGGCAGAATAAATTAAATACTCGTGTTTTAAATTCATTGTCAATCAATATTTTGACATTTAAAATAGATCCAAATAATTTTTTTGCACGACCAAGACTAAAACCTAACTTTACGCTTTCATTCTCGGGACTAAACTTGCCGTTTTTCTCCCTAGGGAATAAAAATCACGGCAACCTTGATAATATTAAAATATTATACTTACTATGTGCTTTGCTGGTTCAAAAATTAGGTTTGGTGGTGTTTTGTAATAAATTAGCGATTCAAACCAATTTATTTGATTTTAACAAAGAAAACCTTTAAAAATAACATTGTTATAACAATTTATACATTACTTAAAATTTATCATCTTCGTCCATTTTTTTGACGTTTGTGTCAACCATATTAAAAAACAATTGAAATCGCGATAGCCATTAAACTGACTTTTCGCAATTTACAGGCATCTTGATTAAATTACGAAAATAAAACAACCGATTTTAGACGCGTGATTTTTAATTTTAATTTTATCTACCTACCTAAATTATGTTTGGTCCTAAAACAGCCAGTTTAGTCCCTTGGTATATAAATAACTAGGTAAACCATTAATCAAGGCTGCCTTGATCCAATTTTGTACTCGGATAGATTCTGCGCCAAGTTTAGAAATTTAGTACAAATGCTCTTAATTTTTCAACAAATGCAATTTGAATTTTTTGACAATTATGAAACCCCAACTTAAATTAAATTTTACTGGTTTTCAGGAAAAACTCCATGGAATATTATACTTAAGTACTTTTTAATCAAACGTGTCACAGTGGAATCGATTTTATACAATTTTGAAATATAATATTCATAAGTATTAAAATTATTATATTTACTGTACTGTGTTATGTTTGTTACCTTTGTTTTTTTTTTTTATTTCACAAACTGATTTTTTTACACCAATAAAATATTTAATTTAGTTAACTCAATATTTTGTATTTTCAATAAATCCTCAAAACGTGCGGAATTTTTCAAATCTAGCAAGACAAAAATAGCAAAAACCACTTTTAAATAACTGGACTAAAGTATTATTAGCTAAAAATAAACTGTTTAAAGTTTAATAAAATGACTGGGAAAATCCCTCGGATATAAGTTATATCATATAACATGTTACATCGGCACTTAGTGCTACTAAGAGTGCCGATGTATTGAAATCTTCGCCGAAAAGTCAAAATCTTTGACCACGTTTTTTTCAAATTTCTCGACGTTTTAGACCATTCTGAGTCGAAATCAGTAAAAAAAAAATTGCGTCCGTCTCTCTGTCTGTAAACTCTCTAACTCTACATGAGATATCGACTTGCGGTTTTTTGCATATTGCTTCTTATCGTATTCCGAAGAGCTGATTAGATTTTGGGGGTAAGGGGGTAAAAATAGGGTAAAACTCCTATTTTTAGCGTTTTTTGTTTATAATTAAGGCAATTTGGTTAATTTAGCACTTATATAAAAGATAATTTTAAATTGGTCAAAAAATGTTATAAACAACGTTTTCCTAAAACGCATTGTTTTCGAGATATTGACGTTTAAAGCAGTAAAAGGTTTTTTTAGCATATCTCACATATTTATAACCCGATTTCAAAAAATTATATTTTAAATAAAAGCTCTTTTTAGGCCCTATAAAAAATGTTATATACAGTTTTTTGCTAGAATATAATGTTTTAAAGATACAGAATTTAAAATCAAACAAAACATCTAGTTTAAAATTTGCAAACTAGATGGCTCTAGTGTACAATAGTGCCGATGTTTTGACAGGGTGCTTGCAACGTTTCATCTAGTTTATATTTTTATAGAACTTAAAGTTGGCAAATAAGCTAGTAAAAAAATAATCTGTTTTTGTTGCCTGCATTGAGTGGCACAGTACGGATGTTTAAAAGTGTTAATAACTTTTGTGTTCTATACATTAAGATCAAGGTATGTATGCTTTATTTTACTTTCCCCAAAGAAAGTCTTGCTTTAGTAAAAAAAAAATCGAAAAATTTTTATTGCTTTTTTTACGTTTCTGGACGTTTTATTACCAAAAAATATGATTTCTGTCAAAAAAAAATTCTGTCTGTCGGTCGGTCTGTGTTTCCGGGAAATTTGTGACCACGATAACTCAAGAACGCATGGGCTAAAGACTTAAAATTTGAACCTTGATTATCCAAAGTTGGGTTAAGGGGCTTTTCAGGGTAATACAATATTTTTTTTTCAAAAACATATTTTTTTCAATTTACGTAAAAAGAAACTTAAAAAAAAAAATTGAAAAAATTTTAAAATATTTTCTTTTTTTTTTTCTTTTTTTAATTTATTTTTCGTTTTACGAAAAAAAACTTTTTTGAAAAACGAAAATTTTTTGAAATTTATTTTTGAAAATATTTTTATTTTTTTGGTTTTTGATTTTAATGAACATAGGCCTATAGGGGAAAGTATTTTGTTGGCAGCAGTAATTTTTTGGTATCAAGTCGGGGACACACTGCAAAATTTTTTAAAAACTCGCTAAAAAACTCTGCTGAACTTGCCACCTGGGTTGTTAATTTTTGGAGCCAAGATAAAGTGCAAAAATATTTATAAAGTGCAAAAATATTTATAATGGAATTAATGATTCTGTTCGTCTGTTACGTTTTTATAGCCCTAGTTATAACTTGCTAAAAGTAAATCTTTTTCAAAAAGAAAATCAATGTACAGAAAATATTTGTTTTGAATATTGGCGAAGGTTAGGCAGATAAAATACACAGTTGTATTTAAAAAAAAAATAAATAGTTTTTTGCACCCTAAAGAAAATTACTTCATTTTAATGTCATGACCACAAAAAATAAATAAAAAATGCAACAATATTTCTACAAGATTTAATAATTTTATTATTATAATCTGTTAAGCATATTTATATGTATATATTAAATATATTAAAATCTATATTTATAATAAAATTTCACAATTCAAATAACTGTGACGGAAAAATCATTTAGTACCAGAAGATAACAATTTTTTTTATATATACTTGCACCTTAAGATTGTATCTTTTTTGCTTCAGAATATTTGAATGTCACATTACTAATACCACAAATCAGATCTGCCCCACATCCTTTTTTGAAAAGTTTTTTTTTTATGAAATTTCACTTTTTGCAGAACCACGGACAATATTACAAATATTCCGATGCCAAAAAAAGAGTCACCCTTTTGCATCTAAAAACCCTAAATAATAAAACAAATACAAAAAAACTTCTAAAATGTTCATTGTTTTGTAAAGTTTTTTCACTAACGCCTTTTAGTCTAGGATCTCGATACACTTAGTTTATAAATGCTTAAAAGGTGTAAATTTTTTTCGGCATCATCACGAGTGAAAAACAATAAGCATAAGCATAAAAAACTTTATCCAATACATACAGATAATAAGACAATTACCAGCTTTATTTTAAATAAACTCAATGATAACCCCCGCGTGGCTTTTACTTTATTGAGTGGATAATTATTTATTTTACCCACTCAACTGTCACTTGTCAAATTATTTTCTTTTATGTCATTAAAATTTTTAATAAAAATATGAATTTCTAAGCTATTTATTGAATGAAACCTTGTATGGCACTCATGGGTAAACCGATATTGCCCTCTCGAAAATTAACCTGCTTGGCTGACGCCTCGCAGGTTAATTTTCTCATGGGCAATATCTTACTTTACCCACTAGTACCATAAATAACTATTGTCTGAACACAAAAGTGGACACAGTGTATCTAGATGGACTATGTCGTTATGAAGCAAAGTTGATTTTTAGTACAATATGAAGTATTATTAGAAGCTTTTATGTATTTCATTTTGGTACCCTAAACAAAATAATATTCAAAAAAGAACTGAAAAAGTGTAATTGAAGTGTCATAAATTTTGAGCCTTATTTATTATTTTCTTCCGGATATATTTTATATATTATGTTTCAAAGTAACTAACATAACTAGAAAACAAATGAGCGCAGAAAAAAAAAAAGAAAGTGAACTATTATAATTTAAAGATCTTTTAATTTCATAAATAAAAAATCGTTTACCATGGGAAAAAAATATAGAGGTCTCCACAGGGCCAACGAGTATTATTATGAAAGAATCATTCGGTATTTTACTTGTAGTACAGGTGAGACTATAAAACAAGGTTTATGATTTTTTTTAACATCCCTTGAATTTTCGAGAAAAATGGTGAGGGCGGGAATTCTGGATCACCCTGTACATAATATTATGACTGGTACCCTACCGCTGAAATTTTTGTGAAAAATACGTCAAAAAAATAAGTTCCAAATGAAGTTCAAGGTCAAAAAATTGTTCTTTTATTTGCGGCCTCTACAAAATAAACCCAAAATCAAAACTCCCTGAATTATTTCTAGGTAAAACTACCTGACGTCTGGAGTATTATTTTATTTTGAGGCGTTCTAGTGGCTTGTTTGAAAGCCATTTTGTTTAGGGTAAAGAGGTTAAAAAAAACGCAAATCTCATTTGAATGTAAAAATGCAACATTTCAAATGAAAGTTATCGTTTTTAGGCACTAGAAATTACGGCTAGTAATTTTATGTAACTTACAATTGAACAGTTTCCTAAAGCACAATAATGCGTAATATATTATTATTTAATAGATTCTTAAAATTCATTGAAAACATGTTTAAAACTTTATAAATGTACACTATTTTTTTAATTGATCAAACACGGTTGTGTCATTATCTTTTTACAACAGTCAAATTTTATATATAAAAATTTGCAACAATTTTAGTAAAAGAGAAACCCAAAAATAAGGATCTGAAACATTTTCAAAATCCTATCATAAACAATTTAAATTTTAGTATTTTTTAAATACTTCTTAGCAATTTACTTTAGCATATTGCTGTAAAAATTGTAATGTTAACTTTAACAATTTGATTATATTAAATATTTTTGTACCTAATAAAATTAAAAGAAAATATATAAAACATCTTTGTCTTCAGTGGTAAAAATACTCAATAAATTTTCGTGATGATTTTGATAATCTGTCAACTAATTCAAAAATTTAAATATCTTTTGTAGGGTTGCAACGCAACTTTGAGCTTAGTTCATAATGGTATAAACTCCTATTTTAAGCACATATCAAAATAAATGTTACATTTTGTCCAAAAATGTTCTAAGTGCAAATAATTAACAAGTTATTTTCTTCCGACTGCATTTTACATATGTACATTCTAATTAAGCTATTTCCGAATTGTCAGGTTCTGGATCCGGATCATTTGGGTACAAGAATACAGTCGGAAGAAAATAACTTGTTGAAACTATTCGCCAGCTCTTACACTATTATGAAAAGATAGCTAAGTTCTAATTGTTCTAAATGTCATTTTGACATTTATCAATTAACTTCTTTTGTTAAAGAAAATATATACGTCAAAATGACAAATGTGAGATACAACCCACTACAACTTAGTGTTATTCACGTTCTTAGATACATAGGTTTTATCAAGGGAGGCATTGAAATCGTATGACAAGAGATTTTAAAAGTTGGGTTAAGCTTTTAACAAAAACCATCTAGGGTAAAATACAGTAAGCACTGGATTTTTTGTTAGTTTTTTTGTATTGTTATTTAAATTATTCTTATAATGCTATAAAATTAGAAAAGTTATGTAAATTAGGTTGTTTTATTTTTCCGATAAATTTTATTCTAATTTTAATTTTTAGAAAAAAAAATCAAAGCGGATACTGTGTTTTTGCTTTGATATGTTTTGAATTCGACAAATAAATAACCCTACTTTAAAAATTAATTCTTACCTGTCGAACTAAATCAAACTATGTTGTAAAATGTACGATTTCAATGCCCCCCTTGATAAAACCTATTAATGCTTTATAAAAAATTTCAGCAGCATACAGTTGATTTCAACAAAACTGGAAAAGTGGGGTTAAGTAAAATTTCATGTTTTCCATAAAATTTAGTTGTGTGAATGTGGATTATTTAAATGGGGTTATGCCTGTTTGAAAAATAAGACATTGATGTGGCAATGACAATATTGACATTAAATTTATTAACAAGTAAACAAATATTTGTCAAATGAAAGATAATTCACAATGTAATTTTTTTTATAACCCCACTTTTCCAGTTTTGTTGAAATGAACTGTACTACAAAATTTTATAGCATAATAAGTGGAAAATTCACAAACATGCTTTTTGGTCTGAATTATTAAAAATATATAATTATATATTATATTAATTAAAATTTATTTAACTTTTCTCACTTTTTTACTTTCCATTTATTATGAAATTCAAAGTACTGCAAAAGTCCTGTTTAAATTATTAATCATCAACAGCAGCCTCAACTAGCTAAAATCATATCAGTAGCTAACAAATATTGCTAATTTATTACAAAACATCACCAAACATAATTTTTGAACCAGCAAAGCAAGAATAATATTTTAATATTGTCAAGGTTGCCATGATTTTTATTCCCTTGGGAGAAAAACGGCAAAAAAATTATTTCTTGCCTGTCAAACTAAATCAAACTATGTTGTAAAATGTACGATTTCAATGCCCACCTTGATAAAACCTATTAATGGCTTTTAAAAAAGTCAGCATACTACAAATTTTTATAGCATAATAAGTGGAAAATTCACATATTTTTTGGTCTGAATTATTAAAAATGTATAATTACATGACTAAAGTCATATTAATTAAAATTTATTTAACTTTTCTCACTTTTTTTACTTTCCATTTATTTTGAAATTCAAAATTAAATTATTAATCATCAACGGCAGCCTAAAAAAATCAGTAGCTGACAAATATGAAAATGGTTAAAATATAATATAATCATTTTAAAAGTCTCTAGAATTGCTTGAATATAATAAATAGTTTACTTCTAATTATAAGTCCTAAGAGTCTCACAACTTTAAAAAATTGGTCAGTTAAAATCAAACAAAAACAATAAAAATAACTTATTTAAAATTAATGTCAATCACTGGAATAAGTGTTTATACAATGTTTTTTGACATTGTTTACAGTTTGTTTTTCTAACATCTAAATCTAAATTATTGACGTACTAAACATATCCACTCGCCAAACGAATATGACAGTGTGCTTAGCCACAGACTAAATAGCAAAAATACCAATTCAAAAATCACAGTTTCTCCTAAACTAAAAGTACAAGTAAAATGTTGGGGTTGACAATGTATACCGTTTGTAGGAATTAAAGAATGCTTTTGTGTATTTCGGTATAAAATACACAGACCACTTCTATACCGTCCAGTCTTGACAGCACAAAAATTTTTCGTGTCAAAATTAATTTTATATTTTCTATTTTAAATGTCTTTGTTAACGTACTGCAGTCCTATTTATTATTATTAATGTTTATTTTAAGTATGATCGTGACGATTTTGTACGCCTGACAAAAGAGCCTTGAAAATGGCTACAAAGTCGGCTCGGCTATTAATAAATTTTATACCGAAATACACAAAAGCATTCTTTAATTTAAAAGTACAAGGTTCAACAAATATTAATATCATACAACTGTAAATATGATACTTTTAGAATAAGTATTTATTTCTGCTAAATCCTCTACTACTATTGTTTTTTTTTTAAGAGATTTATGAAAGATTTTATGTCTACTATGAAACTGTTTTGGAGTTTGGGCACCCTTGCGGACTAAGCTGTAGTTATTTAATTTAGATTAGGTGTTAGAAGGTTACAAATTACAAAAAATCATAAAAATCTTTCAACACTTTTAAGCATTGTATACAATAAAATAGAATGTTGTATAAAATTACATCAAACAGATTTTAAAAATTATAAATAAAACAAAAAACATATGTACCTATACATAAAAAAAATCACCGAAATACATAGAAAATACTTTTGAAAGGGACGTTTTCAAATTAACCAAATTCTTATATAGTTAAAAAGTCAAATTCACAACTATTCGGACTGACGTCATTACAAAATAATACCTAAATACCGTTGTATTTCGCCCATTTTACCAAGGTAAATTGCTGTTGTGGATGATCCGTAATAGAAAATTACCATGGTAAAATGGATGATATCATGTTACGACGGTATTACCATTAACATACCTTGTTGGGAACAGCCTGAGTTTCCCACCAGTTTTACGGGTGGAAACACCCGTTATTAAAATCGACCGAAAAATCAATTTTTTTTTCATCTTCGGCTTAAGAATGTGTCATTAAACGTCGAGAAAATGTGAAAAAAGTGGCGGACTGACATTTCTACTCTTTTACATCTCTGCTCTTTCACATCTCTATTCTTTTACTTCTCTACTCGTTTATTTAACGTATCTGTATATAAATTTAATTATTTTTATTAGTACACACTGTATATATGTCAAAATTGGAAGTCTAAAATTTGTAACCCTAAAAAACTTTGGGATTTGGAACCATAACGGAAGTCCACCCCTGACTTTTCTGATAACTTTGGAAACTTCTGTTAAAATTATTCGATGCTCATTAATTTTCTTAAACAACCCTAAAAAAATTGTTCAAAAATATTAAAAAGTAAAAAAGTTATCCAAAAAAATAAATTTTTCCATTTAATCTTTGGGTGCAAATATCTCAGAGATTTTGGAAATATTCTGGGACACCCTGTATACAGGATTATTCAGAAATAGGTTCGAGAAACTTAGGAGGTGATTCTACGTAATATTTCTGGAACCCTATAAACCACAGTAACAAATTTTTGCACATGCCTTAACATTGATAAAGGCTATTATTTCATGTAATTTTTATTTGTTAATTTTAACCAGGGACGTGCGAAATGGGGGGGCGATGTCACTTTTTTGCCCCAAACTTTTTCATCCGTTAATTTTTTTACATTTTACATTATTTTGATTACCCCTAAATGTTTTTGGAAACATTCTGGGTCATCCTGTATACAGTCCATTACGTTCTCCTTATTAATAATTCCCTGTTCCCTGCAAGGTACTATTTTGGGATGACGTCATTCCGAAAAGCTATGAATTCGACTCAACGAAATGTTTATAGAAGTTTTATATATTTTAATATTAGTTTGTTTCCTAACTAAAGGTTCACAAAGTACCACAAATCAAGGGCGGTTCGTTAAGGAAAATTAACAAAAACAATCTCTTGAATTTGGTTAATTTAAGTAATTTTTTACATAAAGTTAAGTAGAGTTTCGCCCTCAAAAGATTAGTGTGGATTACGCTCTTCTGTCATAAACTGATCCAGCAGGCTTTGCATTTGTTGACGTTCCGCTTGCGATATGCTCGAAGGGGACTTCATCATGTGGCTTAGTGTGCGCACGGTTCTTGTAATCCTAAATTAAATAATTTTAAATAATTCCACTGTAATATGTATACTATTTTATTAACAATTAATTAAAAATAATGACAATTAATTGCCTGTTAAATAAAGTTTACAGATTTAGTATCCTTGGTCGAGAATGGTAGTGCCCAACACAGTGGCAATCTACCGCTAGGTAGAAATTAGTAAAAATCGGACCTGGAAGTTTTTTTTGCTTCCGAACAAAAGTTTCAGGCCCGGTTTTCACTAATTTATGTGTAATACCTCATTTTTTAGTAGTAAATGTTCTAGTTATTGAATATTAGCAAAATGTATCATTTTGCGTTTTCCTCTCTAAGAAGGATTTGATTTGAACAAGCTCGCGATTACCACCTATGAAATACGTGACATCAGGCACTTCTCGTTATTTTATTTGATTTGAATTGCACGCATGCGAAAAAAAGGCAAAAAATTTATAATTTTAGCAATTTTATTTAAAAAATCAGCCATTTTCCTTAAAATCTCGGCACTGCGTTGTATTACACAGGCCTACAAAAAAAATTTTTTGAGTCTTGGATTCCAATATGATATTCCTATCTATTTTTTCCCGCTGAAACTGAATCCGCAACCCGTTTAAGCCCTACACGTCAGGATTTTGACATTACCTCAAAAAACACCCGAAAAACTACTGAAACAGCTAAAATCATCTATGCCATACCACTGTCACCCCCCTGTCCCCAAATTGCTAATTCTATAACCCCAGAACCCCATAACCTCATAATACCATAGCCGCAAAACCTCAAAACCCCGCAACCTCATTAAAAATCTAGTTTGGGAAACGGAATAAATTCTTCAGTTTTTTTTGTGGAACATAGTGATAGGTAAATAACTCTATAACCCCAAAATCCCCTAACACCATATACTATATCCCCTTAATCCCGTTATCCTATTCTGTGGAGAATAATGAAGTAGACCTTGATTCATGACTTCAGTCATAAAACTCTTATGATTTCGACAACCGGACTTCTCCACAGAATAGGATGATGGGGTTAAGAGGTTATAATATATGAGGTTACGGAGTGAAGGGGTTAGGAGGTGTGATGGGATTTTAGGGTTATACAGTTACTTATTTATAACTATGTTCTACAAGAAAATTTCACGTAATTTTTCTGTTTTCCGGAAGCAGATTTTTCTACTTAATGAGGTTACGGGGTTTTGAGGATATGGAGTAATGGTATTCCGAGGTTAGGGGATTATGGGGTTACGAAATTGGGAATTTGGAGGAAGGGGGTGAAAGTGGTATTGAGTAGATGATTTTAGCGGTTTCAGTAGTTTTTCGAGTGTTTTTTGAGGTTATGTCAAAATCCTGACGTGTAAGGGTTAAACAGGTTACGGATTCGGTTTCAGCGGGAAAAAATACATAGGAATATCATATTGGAATCCAAGACTCACCATTTTTTTTGTGGGCCTGTGTTATTATTCTAGAGTTCAATAACAACTAAAGAATGAACATTTACTTCTTCAGTCTTTAAAAAATAAAAAAAAACAATAAAAAACTTACGTAGCCCCAGTGACTGGATCGACTTCTTCAATTGTAGTTTCTGTATATTGAGGTTCTTGATGATAAAAATCTTCTAAAACCATTACTTGTTAGTATGCAAAGCAATAAAAAAAACAAACGAAAAATGGCCAATCAGATTCAAAGTATGAAAAATGCAATAAACAAAATTATGAAATTAAAAATTAATTAATTAAAAATTATTTTACTTCTGATATGAGGCTAAAACCGAACTCGCGAAAGATTATAGATTTAAAAATAACGTAAAAGTTTCTAAACTGTTTTGTTTAAATGCGTATACGCATACTGTGTATCAGTATTGGCCACCTTTAATAAACAATTCATGGGAATGGATAACAGTTACATTAGTTTACAAGGATTTTTACGTGGAGATACGAGTATACAGGGTGTATTTGAAATAGGGTAGGAAATTTTAACAGGTGATTCTACATGATAAAATATGACAAAAAGTTCTTATAAACATGCGTCATAAGGGAGCTACGCCCCTTTAATATTGGCTAAAAAAATCGGTTTTTATTTAATAACTCAGGAACCCTTTGAGATATATTAACGAGGTTTTGCACGTAAATTAATCCTAATAAGGCCCATCTTTGTATGTCATTTTCACGTACTTATTTAAACCAGGGGTGTGCGAAACGGGGGGGGGGGGGCTTATTAGTTTTTTGTCGTAAACTTTTTTCTGTGTAACTTTTTTGCAATTTTATTTTTGAAATATGATTCCTCAGGTCAAAATACATAAAAAAGGTACTCTTGTTGTAATACTGTAGGATTAACCGTTTTCGAGAAAAGTTCATTTGAAGGTGAAATTTCACGGTTCGAGGACGAAAAATTAAATACTAAAATGTTGAAAACCAAAATTTTAATGATGCAATGTTATTCTACATCAAAAACTAAGAAAAAAAGTTTCCATACATGTAGGTAGAAAAAACGCTTTTAAAGCTACCATAGCCCTTTAAAAATGGTGCATATTTAGGAGACCATAGCTCCATTAGGATTGATTTTTGGAAATACCTGTATATGAGGTTTTTTTCTTAGTTTTTAATGTACATTCGCCCTGCTTCATTAAAATTTTGGTTTTCAACATTTTAGTATTTAATTTTTCGTCCTCGAACCGTGGAATTTCACCTTCAAATTAATTTTTCTCGAAAACGGTTAATCCTACAGTATTACAACAAGAGTACCTTTTTTATGTATTTTGACCTGAGGAATCATATTTCAAAAATAAAATTTTTAGACATATGTTTATAGGAACTTTTTGTCATATTTTATGATGTAGAATCATCTGTTAAAATTTCCTACGCTATTTCAAATACCCCGTGTATGAGCGGGACTTTCTTAACGATCGCTACGATAAAGGTATTTAACTCGTTAACTGCCAGGCCTTGTCTTTGGAAAAGTATATACAATACCCCTATAGGGATTACATACACACGTCACCAAAATTCTTGGCCTCCCATTTAATTTGAAACGTAAACAAGAAATTCTAACAAATATATGGGTTCAATTCTATTTTATTGAAATGCTTTATCACACGTAAGGTTATTTTCATGGAATAAGTAAACGACCAGGAATTAAATTAAAAAAATTGTATCAATTAATTTTTATTAATCCCTTAACGTACTCACCCGAGTAAACTCGTTTACAGTAGGTTGGCTCTTTTTCCGCTTACCCGCGTTACACGGCAGGCCTTAAATATTTTTAAATAAAAAGTCAAGCACCACCAAATTTTTTTTATTCAATCTTTTTTATAGACCTAACCTAAACAAAAAAACACAAAAATTAAAATAATCGTTAAGCACTTTTTGAAAAAAAAAAATAGAAAGAAAAATTTTTTTTTTCTAAAATTTTTTGAGAATTATAACTTTTTACCGATCCACAATTTTATACCTTTATTGAGGGACCAATACTACCTACTAAGATATTTATTAGGATAAAAAAAGTCGGTACCGTAGAGTTTATGACGTAGAAACAAAGAAGCGTACTATGATAAATTAAAAAAAAAAATCGGTTAATTTCACTTTGTTCACGTGTTTTAATCAAATTTTAGACCGTCTTTATTTATATAAAAAACAATTTAACAAAATGTAACTAAAAAAATAACATTTTTGGGTTTAACAACTAAAATTGGCGAATTCCCGAAATTGTGTATGGTTACTATTATATTTCCTAATAGCTATTAATAGTCTGTTGGCATATAATTTATTATTTTTAGGAACTTTATACTTAAACCATACTGGCGCAAAATCATGGTGAAGGGATTCTACAGCTTGCTCACTGTAGAAACTCAGACCAAATTGTTCCTCTTCACAAAACTGTTAAACATGATAAAAAACCGCGTGTTCTTTAGGTGTTACAGGTTTATTTAAACTCAAGTAACTTTCCCTGAATTCAGAAATACTTTTTACAAACCTGTATCAAAAAAGCAATCATATAGCCCACTATATCATATAATATGACTGCTTTTGTGCTCATATGATATAGGTACGCCGTTTTTTTTATATTTTATATTTTAATCATGGAGATAAAAAAGCATTTTAGACATGGAGACAAAAAAGCCGTTTATTATACAAATTATTCAACATATCCCTGTAACTGGTAATTTGCATAATATAACAACGATTTAGTGAAATTTACTTATTTTGTTTTTTAATATTTTATTTTTTTTATCCAAACGATCTCCCATATAGTCTTTATTATCCCATAAATTATGTAAAGCAGAGGGATTAGCTAACTTCAATATTATCCAATGATTCAACTTGAACCAACAACTTGAAAAACGCCACGTTTTATAAAAACTTTTTTTTTCGATTTATATGTTCCTTATTCTACGCCACTGACTTTTTTATTCTAATGAACGTCTTAGTAGATAGTATAGGTCTCCAAATAAAGGAGTATAACGTAGATAAGAATCTTTAGCATTAATTTTAGAAAACAAGATTTTTTATTTTTTTTTTCATTTTTTTTTTCGAAAAAAAATTATTTTTTCAAAAAGTGCTCTAACGATTATTTTAATTTTGGTGTTTTTTGTTTAGGTTAGGTCTATAAAAAAAAAAAAAAAAATTGGTGGTGCTTGACTTTTTATTTAAAAGTATTTAAGGCCCAGCGTGGTTAACTTTAACCCCAGTAACGCACTCAGCCGGTTAACTCGTTGACAGTAGGTTGGCTCTTTTCCGCTTACACGGGTTAACCCGGGCGAGTTATATTATGCCGAATTGGTGAAAAATTAACCACTTTTCCGAAAAAAAGTGGTGCGTCAAGGGGTTAAAAAAAAATCAAAGACGTCACAAAATGTGAGAAACAAAGATGTCAATAACACGTTTGGCCTTATCTGTTCTTAAGCAAAACATACGCCCAAAACATTATTCAACCAATCGTCCTTCCATTAGGAAACGAAATTGGACATAATTTCATTTTTATGGACGGTAACGCCACTGTCCATTGCACAAGAAGGGTTACCAATTTGCTAGAGCAAAGGAATATTCAAAAAATTAATGACCAGCAAACTCACCTGACATGAATCCTTGTAAGAACGTGTAGAATATGCCAAAAAGGGCCATTTTTAATAAAGATAACCCCGTTCACCCTTCAGAAGCCAATTGTTGCTGCTATATATTGCACAACGAACTAACAACTCTTCTCTCTAGAATACGCATACCGTTAATATAAAGTATCGCCAACATCTCGGTTTGTTTGTAAACAAATAGTAGGTATATTCAGGCCTGAACAATAACAATTACCAGTAACTGTTATTGTTGTCTCTGTTAGAACAAAGCTGTGCGAGTAAGACAGACAAATGTATATGTTGGCTACGTTTTTTTTCAGTTTCTACAAATGAAATGCCTATTCTAGAGAGAAAAGTTATTAGTTCGTTGATATCGAAGGAAGCCATTAACAACCTTTTTATTGGCACGCACAGACGAGTTAATGTTTTGCGTGAAAACAGAGGAGTATATACTGGTTATTGACATCTTTGTTTTTTGGGACGACTTTAATTTTTTTCAAAACAACATTATTGATACAATTTTCCTGGCCGTGTACTTATTCCATGGAAATAAACTTACATGTGATAAAAGCATTTCAATAAAATGTAGAACTGAACCCACATATTTGTTAGAATAACTTTTGTTTACATTTCAAATTAATTAGAGGGGGTGGGGTAAGAATTTAGGCGATGTGTGTACTTGTATAATTGGGTCCCCAGATTAGGATCCCTGAATAAAGTGACATTAAACTTCTTGTGACGTTTAATGCCATTTTATTTATTATTCCCACTCCAGATGTACAAATGGCGCAGAATTAAAATGAGCTGTGTCCGTATATGGTACACATGGCAGTTAACGTGTCAAAATCTGTTATCCAAATTATATTAGATTTTCGAAATACTTCAAAAATTTCAGAACTAGTTTTAGTTAGAATAATATGAAAAGAAAATTAACAGGTCATATCATAATATGATATGACATCACATTATGATATGACATAATATTATGATGTAAATGTATATCATAATACGAATTGGTTGAAGATACAAATGTACTAAATGTAAAAAAATGTTTTTGACAACTAGTTTTATTATTAGAAATTAGTTGGTTTTGTATTAGGTAAAATTAATAAGGGGTTTTAGTATAATTATCATTTCTGACTTTTCCCATAAATTGTTAAATAAACCGTGTGTGTCAAATAACAAAGGGCTACTTTCGAATTATTTTTTAGAAACAGAACTTTATTAAAAAATATAATTACTAACAGTTCTATTTTAACAAATTATAAAGTCTTAATTTATATGAAAAATCGAAATTTTCACGATTAATATTACGATTTGTAAGGCTTTAAGAACTCATCAAGTGATGGACAAATTTAAAATTCTTCTGTAGAAGATTGGTTGAAAATTTTATTTTTCTTAAAAACTGAAACTAATCATTAAACCTGCCGATTTTTTTTAAAAAGCATTAATAGGTTTTATCAAGGGAGGCATTGAAATCGTAAATTTTACAACATCATATCATTTTAACAAGAGATTTTAAAAGTTGGGTTAAGCTTTTTACAAAAACCGTCTAGGGTAAAATACAGTAAGTACTGGATTTTTTGTTAGTTTTTTGTATTGTTTTATTTAAATTATTCTTATAATGCTTTATAATTAGAAGAGTTATGTTAAATAGGTTGTTTTATTTTTCCGATAAATTTTATTCTACTAATTTTAATTTTTAGAAAAAAAAATCAAAGCTGATACTGTGTTTTTGTTTTGATATGTTTTGAATTTGACAAATAAATAACCTTACTATAAAAATTAATTCTTACTTGTCAAACTAAATCAAACTATGTTGTAAAATGTACGATTTCAATGCCCACCTTGATAATAGTTATTTATGGTACTAGTGGGTAAAGTAAGATATTGCCCATGAGAAAATTAACCTGCGAGGCGTCAGCCAAGCAGGTTAATTTTCAAAAGGGCAATATCGGTTTACCCATGAGTGACATACAAAGTTTTATCCAATAAATAGTTTAGGAATTCATATTTTTATTAAAAATTTTAATGACATTTACAAGAAAATAATTTGACAAGTGACAGTTGAGTGGGTAAAAAAATAATTATCCACTCAATAAAGTAAAAGCCACCAGGGGGTTATTATTGAGTTTATCTATTTAAAATAAAGCTGGTAATTGTCTTATTATCTGTATGAATTGGATAAAACCTATTAATTCTTTTTTAAAATTTTCGGCAGAAACTGAAAGTTAGCAAATTAACCTTTAGAGTTATATCAAAATTAAAAAATTATTATGTCTACTCCAAAGTTTTTTATTGAAGCATTTTATTTATAAAAAATAGCTACAATTGTTTCAACCCTTGAATTTAGGGTCATCTTCAGGCTACAAGTACAAAAACAATCCCTTAATATAAAAAAATACCTTTCGAAATTTAACCTCCAAGTTTCCTTTTCTACACCTCCTAATCTACAATCCATTTTATCACATAACAAAGATAAAATAGACATTAAGGAGAAAAGTGGAGTATACAAGCTATCTTGTTCTTGCCAAAACTACTATTTAGGTCGCAGTTTTAGGAAAGTCTCTACTAGAATAGATGAACATTTAAAACTTTTAAAAAACAACAATGTCGATTTGAATGGGTTGGAACACAAATCAAACTTCGCGAACCACATTTTATCACAAAATCATTCTTCTGACGGTGATTGTAACATTTTATATATTTCCAGTAACAATGGAATAACAGACTTACTAGAACAATTTACTATTACCTACCATAATAAATTTTTTAGCAACAAATTAATCAATGAACAGAGTTCCAACATCTACGTATATTCCATAACATCCTAAACTCCAATCCAAATTTCCTCAAACCCCTATTAAATAAATAGTAATTCATAGAATTATTTTTTAATATTTAAATTAATTTATTTGTTTTATTGTTTTTAAACTAGGCCATCTATACGTTCGATTTCATTCTTAATTATAAAAATTAATCAATTTCTCTTATCTGTAGATATCAATACTAAAAATCTTTTTATTATTTTAACAAATTTTAAGTAATTTATTTAAATGTCCAATAGATGTCTGTACCTAAACTTATTTTTTAAAATTTTTTATCAGTAAGCTATGTGTATGTTTATAATGTAGTCCGTGTTGTTTGTTTTTAAATTTTTTGTCTATTTTAGGTAAGCTTAACCAATTTATAATTAGGTAATTTCCTTACATGTTTTTGTACTTCTAGCCTGAAGATGACCCTAAATTCAAGGGTTGAAAGAATTGTAGCTATTTTTTATAAATAAAATGCTTCAATAAAAAACTTTGGAGTAGACATAATAATTTTTTAATTTTGATTTATCAAAACTCCAATATGAGAATGGATCTCGATCACAGTTATTTAGAGTTATAATTCAACCGTAAGATACACAAACTAGGTACTTACTTATTGCGCAGTTTTGTGTCAAAATTGAAATTACTTTTATTTATTTACTTAGTGATATTTTACAGCCCTAAGATCTGGTTTGCAAATAATAATATAACATGAGTTACCTCTTGTTATTTAACACACACCTAAATTGTATTTTAATTAAATTAATTAATTAATTAAAACATAACAATTTTAATGCCTTTCTGTACGTAAAGAACTAAAAAATAAAAAAATATATAGAAAGGTCACAAAAAGTCAGTCCTTAATTATTATAAAGCTAATAAAAAGCTGTAAGCATTTTTATATTAAAAAAAAGCTTAAAAAAATAAAATTAAGCAGTTCTTTGCATACAGAATACTATTATAGAGGATTTATCAAACAAAATTAAGCAATTGGGATGATTCCACTTAGTTTTGCTGATTTTTTTGAATCGTATATAATTTGTTTAATAAATCCTCTGTTAATATTAATTGTATGTAATGCAGGCTGTGGTTGTGTATTTTGTGTTGTGTTAATTAATATATCATGCCTCATTTTAATACGAATTTTTGTTGCTGTATGGATAGCTATGAATTCTGGACTAAGACTAACGATTTCTAAACTAAATGATTCTTACTAAGACGGCACAAAATTTGATTTTTAAATAGTATGGTATGGTTTGATTGGAAAATTTTGCAAGGTCAAAAAAGTTATATTTTTCTGACGATAATACAGTTGAAAAACTCTGTGTAAGACGCGCCTATTTTAGTCAACACAATGTGACAATGTAGACCATTTTAGTTACTGTCAAAAAACAAGATTACTTTGTTAAGTCATCTTGTCATCTCATTTGGTTAATACGAAAATGATTTTAAGTTATCTTGGTTAATACTATCTAGTTTTGATTTTTTAATGTATTTTTCCTACGATCTAGTTAGTAGTTAGTGCTTATTTTCCACCCGTTATCATGGCAGCGGTCGGAAAGTGACTGTTAGATGATTTTACATAACTGCTGTCAGAAACAAGTAAACGTCAAGCACAAAACGTCAAAAGGAAAAATAGTATACGCGCCTCGACGCAAACCTATTTCAGTGCACTAAAAACTAGGTTCGCGTACTCGGTGCGTAATATACTGTTTAAAACTAATATATAAGTTAAGCTAGGCGTTTTTGACATCAGAAATTTCTAACATTTTTGAGTTTTTTTGGGCAACCTATTTGTGTATTATTCATCTTGTTTTATTTCGATAAGTGACGCAATTGTTTTCAAACTTAAAAAACAGATTAAATGTTTAAACATTATCCAATATCTAGATTTTAAATAATGATTATAATTTAAATTTAATATGCCACGAAGGCATAACACAGTGTCTGGGAGTATAAATGCAGTGGAACTAAACTCCGCTGGTGGTAAGGGGCTGTCCATATATTACGTAACGCGCCTAGGGGGGGGGTCAGAGAAATTGTTACAGTTTATGACAGGGGGTGGGGGGGGCTCGACAAACGTTACGTAACGGAATTTATTAAATTTAATGTTTATTTCCTAAGCTTGGCAGATGTATTTTTATTTCAACGTAAATTACTATTTAGTGGCCCATAATTCCCTTTTTCACAAAATATTGACGAAACTATGCATATTTAAATAATATTGTAATCGGTAAAAAAAACTGTTGATATTGATATTAAAAAAAAATCTTACGGCCCTGTTCTTGCGTGATCTTGCCGATGAATCATCGGCGATGATACATTTTCGCGCGGAATGTGTACTCACAGAACACCAATGTGTGTACTATTTTGTGTACCTGTGCATAAACAATATACGTGTTATATGTGACACTCAGTGTAAAAAGAGGTACCTAGTATTTTTTCACTGTGTGATATTGATTATGAATATTTTTTTAAACTTTGAGTGATTTTTTCGTGTAAATTTTTTTGGTAAATGTGCGGTTTGTTACACAGGGGGGAGGGGGGGACAATTTTTTTGAAAAATGCGTTACGTAATATATGGACATCCCCTAAGCAACAGCGCACTGGCAAATACCCAAAAATTAACTAAATAAAAAAGTTAATCATCGACAGGATAAAAATATTACTTTTTTACCAAATTATCAATATGCTAGTTAATTTAACAGAAGGATAAAGTGTTGACAAGAACTTAAAAGTTAACAGTCAAACACTGTATCAGCATATTAATAAATTAGGCCTAACTGAGATTATTTTTTATGTAAATGTATTTAAATGATGTGGGTGCACGTGTATTTAAGTGAACATGTATGTGGATAACTTTGCGTACCGTGACAGAGAGAGATAGAGAGCGATTGTCAGTACTGTGCGAGCAGTGTCAACACAATCATGCTTGTTGCCAAGGCCATTAAGGACCACACAATTTGGGTAAGAACATGCCAGGTCTCTAAGGATTTTTTTGATGCTGGGCAAAATATCCAGTTTAAAAAAAAATCAGAATTTGTGCTGAGGCTTAAGTATCAGGATCACAATTAATAGTAATTACCTAGTGCGACGTTGCCAGACTTGCAATTTAGAAAAACCGGTTTAACACGTTCGCTGCCGATGTATCATATGCTAATACATCGGCGTTATGCGCGCGGTGCCGGTGTATCAACGTGTGTTACATCGGCTCATATAGTATATTCTATAACTAGTATGGAATAGGCAATATTCCGCGCGAGCGGAAAGTTTGTCATACGAGCCGGCAGACGAGTTTGACGGTCCCGCGAGCGCGGAATGACTATTCCATACGTGTTGTAGACTATACTTTTTCTTTGACTGCAAATATGAAACACTGTATGGCTTTAAACTGCGGACAAGGTTAAAAACAATGTTTTTTGTGACTCGACATTGTAAATACAACAAAACACACATTTTTTAATAAAGAAATTAATGTTATTTAATAATTTTATCAAATCAGTAGTTAAAAAAGATTTTTATTTAATTTTAGCACATTTTACAAATTATAATGCAAAAATTGAAGGTTATGTCAGATTGTTGTGACATATATCAGGTTTAAATATTTAACAATAGATGGAGCAGTTTTAATTTTTTGAACTAAATTGATAAAAAACTTGTCAAATATCAAGAAAAACTAATAAACTTTATGTAATTTTAATGCAAAACTTTAAATTGCATTAAATTATTCGATATTTCATGGTAAAATATATAAATTTTTGCTAATTTTGCTACAGTTTTCTTTACTTTTATAAACAAGAGATGGCACTACATGTGCTCATTCTAACACTTGATAAGAAATATTCATACCATATCTAGAGCTAGAATGGATATATTCTGTGTTTGAAAAGTGTGTGTATTTGCTTACATTCTAAAGCAGTCGTAGAAAAAAGATATTCAGTATTCCGTCGGCACTGCGGGGAGGTACTCGTGTGAGTAACAGCAGCAAAAGTGTTAAATAGTAGTAATAGTTAAAAAGTCCAAATGGTATGTTCAAGACGTAAAGTCATCTAAAGTAGGTATGTTAAAGAAGTCTGACAACGGGTTCTTGAGTAAAATATACATCCCTTAATTTAGTCACTTCATTTAACTCATTTAAGCTAATACCAATGATTGAAATGTGCAATAAAAAGATTTGGCCAATTTTAATAATATGGTCTTATGTCCGCCAAAATCTATACTTTATCTGAAGTCAACTGATCTAGCATTGGTCATCCCAAAACCCCGGCAAACCACCTCTACTTACTAGGAGATAATTTTCAGTTTAAAAAGATCAACGAAAAAATAATAAATATAATTAAAAATGTTCTCTTTTAATAAAAATTCTCGGTCGATGATTTTAATCACAAATTTTCCGTTAAATGGAGTGACTATTAAGGATGTAAAAGTATCAATTAAGTATTATTAAAAAGTTCCAATACTTTGATACAAGATATAATAAGCTACAGCCACAGAACTAAAAAAAACTATGCAAAAAATATAAATCAAAACCAAACCATGCAAATTAACATTAAATTATCCAAAATACAACAAAATATAAAAAGTTAAAACTGGTTTTGCAAAAAAGTGTAAGACTAACCTAATTTTCTTGAGGCAAAATACATATTTTATGTATTTAGTAAATTTGAAACGAATTAGTAGATTAATATTAAATGGACTAAGTTAAGTAGTTATTACAAGAAAGTTAATGTTAATTTATCTGGTTAATATAAAAGGGAATTATTTAAAACATGATCTACTTAAATAGTTACTCCCCCTCTAACTGTTTTACTTGAAGAGAATCTCTATTATAGAAAAATGAGACTTCACGTTTTTAGAAAAAAGAATTTTCCTACGATCCTCTATGAAAATGACATTTAGCACACTCTTTTGTTCTTTAGAAAACGCTTCATATCGCACTAGTTTGATATTTTTATATCACACTCGTGATATTTATGTATGGATGTTTGTCTAATTTTATTTAAATATTTACCTCGTAAATTCTACAAATTTTATTCACCTTGTTTTATAAATCTTTTTTCACCTTTCACCATAGCCTTTTATATCTTTTAAGTGTTTTATCCAAATATTTCAGTTTTTCATGTCAAAAATAGAAACTATAGTTATAACGTTACTATTTTGACCATTACTGTCTAGTCTAGATAGTCTAGATCTTATAAAATTACTGAATTTTTTATTTAGTTACTTTACATGACATAAAAAATATCAAAATACACAGTATTTTTCTTATGAAATGTAAAACAGTACAATTTTACTGTCTTATATGGCAGCATAACCAAAGAAATCTAATTTGATAAGTAAACTCAAGTTTGCATTTATTTAGGAATAGGCAACCCATTAAACAGCAATGTATTGTATTAAATATAAAACCACGAAAACTAAAGCTAAATGAAAATCATATTTCCTGTTTGACATACCTACATATATAAATTTGTATACTCTTTACAATTATTTTGTGCTTTGCTTTTCTTAACAATTAATAAAAATTAGAAAATTTTAAAATAAGAAACTTCATATTTTTTCGGGATCGTAGGAAAAATAGTGTATATAACTCGTTGGAAAGTGTATTTCATACACTCTTGGGATTTCCTCACTCGCCTAGCGGCTCGTTCGTAAACATTTCCACTCGCGTGAAATATGTCAGTTTCCACACTAGTTATGTAATATACTATATTACGTCTCTTGAAATAAAAAATTCGAGCGGTTGTACCAATTTAAGATAAACCCTGTTTACAGTACTGTATACTGTATACTATTAAAACGTATTATAAACTAATACGTTTTTTCTTTTTATTTAAACATAAATTGACCTCTTGAGCAACTTTGAATGCATTAAAACTTGTGCTTAAAGCAAAATTATAATTATTATATTATGCAACTACAATTAAAAACTAAAAATGCTCTTAACATCAAAATGCTTAGGTAAACATCACTAAAGCAAAAAATTATGCGAAAAAGTAAATATAGGAAAAACATTTACAAAATTGAAACATTGACAGAATTTATATCTTTTTAGCTGAATCGTCAGCTGTAGAATTGTCGCAGTTAAATATTGGAGAGAATGTAATTTATGTCTCCGTTTATATACAGCCTGTTCCAGAACTCCAGAAATTTGAGGGTATATTAAAAACCCTCTGGAAAATATGAAAAAAAAATCAAAAAAAATCCATCTTCAATACTAATTAAAAAGGAACCCTTGCGACTTTACAATCACGCTGAAAAAACTCTGGAAACATTCTAATAACATTTTGTAATCATGCTGTTACCAGAGTATTTCCAGAGTGTATTTGTGCCCTTTATCCATAACGTTCCCAGAGTAAAATCAGAGCGTTTTCAGAGTGTTTTCGTTTGGACTTTTTTTTTTCAAAAAAAAAAAAAAGTCCAAACGAAAACACTCTGAAAACGCTCTGATTAAAAAAAAAAGAAAAAAAAAATAAAAAAAAAAGTCCAAACCCACTTTGGATCTACTGTGAATCAAGCCTGGAAGCACTCTGATTCAACTCTGACAAAATGGCACAAAACCACTCTGGAAACACGTTGGCAGCAGAATGTTTTCACTCTGACTCTGTTTCCAGAGTAAGTTGAAGGTCGCAAGGGAAGCTATTTAATCTGACCAATCCTGTTGCTGATGTTAAATTACCTACAAATCAGTTTTCCCTACTTATTAGTAACTATGGTTACATTTTAATTGTTGACGCGTGCATTGTTTGAGACTTTCAACTTTAGAATCTTTTTAGGTTATTATATTTTGACAAAACCGACAGAGGCTACAAATCAAATATTCTATTTTTTTTAGGGTCACTCCATCCGGCGGTGGTTTTTTGACATTAATAAATATTTATGTCACATTAATCACCATGTCAACCTACAATATATGTACCTGCAATAATTAAATTTGCTTCCATAGCTACAAATTCAACTTTTAAAGGTAATTTAACATCAGCAACAGTATTGGTCCACTTAAAGCGTTCTTATTTTTGAATTGAACGAAGATGGATGTTTTTTGACATTTTTTTCATATTTTCCAGAGGGTTTTTAATATACCCTCAAATTTCTGTACGCGAGTTCTGGAACAGGCTGTATATACATCCAATTTGTATTTGTATTCAGAATTTAAAAGTATACGTTCATATCCAGGCTGCAGGTCTAGCCGCTACACCCCCAGCATTCATAAATTCAGGGTGACCACAGGTTTTTCAGAGTAAGATTTTCCGATTTTTCTGACCAAAATTTAGAATTTTCTCACACAAAAAAGTTTGTAAAAGCAATAAGCGCAAAAAATTAAACATTTTTCGATTTTGAGTTTTTAATTTATTTTTTTTTTCTGTAAAATAAGTTGATGGATTGGTTCAACTTTTTGAACGTTTTAGTAGTTTTTCAATTTCCCTGATTTTTCCTGACTTTTTACAGCTGTTTAGGTTCCCTGACATTTCCCTGTAAATTTTAAACTTCGCGGTAATTTGATGTATTCTGCTGCCTGATAAAGTTAAATTTTGTTTAACTGCAGCAGCACTATCGCTGGCTTCATGGTATATCTATGTTCTGGCTGCTGCTGTCGCTGCAAAGCAACATAGCCGCGGTGGCAGTGGCTGTCGGGGTGTAGCGGTTAAAAGTGAAACCTGAATGTGAACCCACCTTCATTAATTTATTTTGCCATCTTAAAGATGTAATTGTTATAAATTATTTACTTTTAGGCATTAGCTGTAAGATTTATTCATGTTTTGCTGAATAAGGGTGGGAGAAAAAAGTTGTAATATTCAAGATTCAAGATTTATTGATGTATATACAAGTTATTTGTTCACACAGGTCAGATTAAAAAAAAAATAAATAGTATATTTACAATACAGGGTGGCCACAGTATTTTATTTGGAAAATTCCCTGACATTTTCCCGACTTTTTCCTGATTTTGAAAATTTTTCCCTAACAAATTTTCATATTTTTCCCTGACATTTCCTTGACTTTTGGGTTTTAGGTAAAAATTATATGAAAAAAAAAAAGGTATAAACTAAAAAAAATAAAATTCCAGGTTTTTCAATAAAATTTCCTGATTTTTCATTTTTTTCAATAACATTCCCTGATATTTCCTTACAAATTAAATTCCCTGACATTTACCTGACTTCCCTGTAAATACAATCACAACATGTAGATTCTCAGTATATTGAGCAATTTCGCAATTTTAGACGTCTACTAAAACGTAGACGTTTCGAACTTAAAAAAAAATATTTTTCTCCATAAACTTTGTCCAGGGAGATTGTTCCTCGCAAAGAAAAAAAAAGGGTAAGTCTAAAAAAGGTGATATCAAAAGCTCTTATTTTTAAAATTTAGTCCTTTGTAAATGTTAAGCTTGTATGACTTTTTTAAAAGTTCTTAACTTAACATAACTTTTTTCGTAATTTGGACTTCAGCCCACAACGCAGAGGAACTGGTCCCCTTTTTTGCTTTTAGAAGACTCTAAGAAATAACCTCCCGCTCAACTCATCAGCAAAACAAATGAATCGGTGTATTCTATTCTACTAGCGCTACTAATAAAATTACAAAAACATACCTGATTCGTCTTCACTCAGCTCCGCCCCTTCCTCGTGCAGAGCCACGTCGGACCCGCTCGAACTGCCTATCGTCCTCACCGCCGTCTTTTTTAAAATGCCCTTCAACACCGGACTTTTCCGGCTGTCCTCGTCGGAATCCGAATCTATCGTACTACTTTTCGTCGACACCCTCGAACCCGGAGAAATCACAGTCGTTTCGATTATTTGAGTGCTTCCCGGTGAGATAATCGTTCTTTCGACGTGAGTGGTTTCGGGAGACGTTATTCTAGTCGTTTCGGTTTTTAAAATAGGTATTTTACTTTTTGCCAAGTCGAAATCTAGCTTATCGTTTAGATCCATATCACCTGTAGTCGTAAAAGATTCGCTATGCAAAACGGGAATCTTGCTACCTGAGTCTGAAGTTATTCTTGTAACTGTTGTTTTGACTATAGGATCTGTGGTTACAGTTTTTACTACTTGTGTCGTTACTACTTCGTTATCATCATCCCAGTTGACATCTTTCGACAGCGCTACGAATTCTTTTAACGGATCTTTCGAATGTTTTTTAATCGTTTTTATTTTACCACCTTTGACTACTGGAATTTTGCTGAGAAGATCCATCTCGGTTGGCGATTTACATTCAACGTTTTCGTCAAGCAAACTATCCAATTCTTTTTCCTGTTTTCTTGCTTTGGCTATGGGTATTGAACTTTTAGGGCTTTTTGGTAAAGTTGGCACATCAGAAAAGGAAATGGTCCTACTTGTATCATCGTCGAATTCTCTTTGAATAAAAGTAACTGAATCATCTAAGTGAGAATCATCTATGTGATCTCTGGTTATGATAGGACTAGAGGCTTCTTGTTCTAAGAATTTAAATGCTTCCTCGCTTTTTTCTTGGATAACAGAAATAGAATCGTCTTTTAAACTTTCTAGATTATCTAAAGAGTCTTCTGTTACGTTTTTCATGTCGTCAAGAAGACTATCAGATAAATCCTTGATACTATCCATTTTTTCCTCTCTGGAATTTTCCAGTTCATCTTTAAACTTAATCAGCTTACTATCACTATCATTTATGTAATCATGCCCCCTATTTTTCATATCGTTAACTACATACTCAGCTTCTTTGATTACTTCTTTGACCCCACTTTCAGCGACTTCCCTAATCGAATCGTCAAAACGAATTGATTTTTTGGGAGATTGGGATTCTGGTTCTTTCACTAAGTCTTCGCTGTCATAGTCGCTAGTGGACTTCCTCTGAGATTTTAAATTAATGCTACTTAAATCGATTGCTTTTGAGACGTGATCGTCTTTTCGACTAGGGATTATGATATCTTCCTCTGGAAGAAAATCGTTACGTTCTTGGTGCAAGAAAGTCAGTGTGTCACTGACGTTCTTTTTGAGAACGGCGATGGGGTCGACCCACGGGGCGTCTGGCTGTTTTTCTTGTTTTTGAGGAGTTGACGTGACGAAGTTTTCTTCTGTCTTTTCTGGTTTTCCTTTGGGAAACAATTAAAAACATACTACTAAGACTGAAAGAGATTGCTACATAATCTAATTTTTAATCCTTTCTAAGTGTAAATACTTGATAAATTTAATATACTTTAAAACTAGCCAGATTAATTAAGAAATACATTAACGAACGAAGCAACGTTAAAAAATAGCATTTTTATTAATTAAATTCCTATGATTTTATTATCATATATATGTATACATATATTACACTTCTCTTTGTCGATCTAGCAAAATATTTCTAGAATTCTAACAACCAAAGGAACCGGATTCAAAACCTAGCGATTTGGAAACAGCTTATTTAGAATTTACTTTAAGACTATATGCATTATTTTTGTTTAAATACGGGGTGTATCGGAACTCACGTTTAAAAAATTACATACGTACTTATACAGCAATAAAAAGAAATTGAGCAAAATTTCAGAGGGGGGTGTATGTATGAAATTTTGAGATAAGAACGTTTTGTTTCCACCAATCCCAGGAGCTGTTACAATTACCTATAATAGTGGGTAAATCGCCCAATTGGTTTCTATGGAAACATACCAGTAGCTGAAGGTGTGCATTTTGAAAGTCTGATGACAATTTCAAATTGAAATTTTTCATATGACAATTTGTCAAAAATATTTTTTAAGATGTAAACTGTTATATTACTGGAAGATTATGGATTTTTTAACTTTATTGTAATAATTTTATAAATTTCTTAAGTGTTTTTCTTTGCTATAATCCTACTTTTAATTTTAGGTCTTAATTTAGAACGGTTGAATAATTGAAAGTTTTACATGTGCACATACACTTAAATGGGATACTATTTAAGGAAATATTTTTAAACTCCCTTTAATATTATTTAGAAAAAAGTAAGGAATTGAAATGGGACTTACATAAAAAGAAAAAAGATTGTTTTAAATGTTAAAATTTACTGGATGAAGAAGACAATTTAACTATTATAGTGTGGAATCCCTATTACTGATTGAAAATGTGTAACATTGAGCAACAAGGATAGTTTCTTGTTGGCTCAACTGTTACAGATCGGCCTTTTAAGACTTGTATTCTGTAAATAAAGATAACTAGTTGACAATTTAAAAACGTTAAAAAAGTTAAAATATGTATACCTCAGCGGACTACACAGAAATGCTAATTATTTAGAGTTTGATTTTTTGGGTTTATTAAAAGATTATTGATTTAATATTAATTTATTTATTAGTATGATATTTATTTACTTAGTTTGAACTTTTTTTAATAATTGTAACGAAATAAACTATTAAACAACACGTTTCTTAAGTGATTTATTATTTATATTTATATTTTATTAATAATAATCCTACCTATTGTATAAAAAAAAACCTAAAAAAACTCATTAAACTACAATTTGGTATATTGGTTTTCTACTTTTTTAATCGTATGGATTGAGGGGCATTTTAAACATTTGTCTGTCGATATATATTTTAAATAGTATATTTTTCATTGCAGTTTATGTTTGTTTTATGTTTGTTTTTAACCTCGTACTATTCTACTTAATTAAGCATCCCCTAAGTCCAGGACTTGTGTGGGCTAGTAGTAGAGGGAACCACCGGCTTTAATTGACTTTCGAACCAATATATCTAGGGAGTACGCCTTCGCCAAATTTCAATTATTAATTAACTGAAAAAGGCAATCGGCGCCAGTGAGGTTTGAACTCACGATCATTAGATCAGTGTCAGGCTATATCGATGCCATTGACCACTGAGCTAAATCTTATGTGCACATGTAAAATTTTTAATTATTCCGCGGTTCCTAATTTGGACCTAAAAATAAAAATAGGATTACAACAAAGAAAATACACTTAACTTTACAAAATTATTACAATAAAGTTAAAAAATCCATCATCTTCTAGTAATATAACAGTTTACATCTTAAAAAATATTTTTGACAAATTGTCATATGAAAAATTTCAATTTGACATTCTTTCAACTTTCAAAATGCATACCTTTAACTACTGGTATGTTTCCATAGAAACCAATTGGGCGATTTATCCACTATTATAGGTAATTGTAACAGCTTCTGGGATTGGTGGAAACAAAACGTTCTTATCTCAAAATTTCATACATACACCCCCTCTGAAATTTTGCTCAATTTCGTTTTATTGCTGTATAAGTATATATGCCCAGGTAGCAAGGGATGTTATATTACAAGAAATTAACATCACTTTTGGGTGTATTTTTAAACTAAATTATAACATCACATAATATTGAAAAATAACATGTATTTAACATCACATTTGCAACGTAATACGTGTGACGTGACAACCATGTTATTAAATAACAAATATTTAGCAACGCTGTGAATATATCGCATGTCACATATTAACGTGGCTTTCACGTGAATGTCATGTTATTTTGCTTCTCACCGACGTTCGAAGCAAAAAAATCGATATAAGATGATGTTGATAGAGTAAATTATTATAAGGAAATTGTATACACATTATACGAAAAAGACCACGGACACGGATTAAAGGATATATTCTCCGCTTAATCTGCAATTTCGTATTTAGAATCTATCTGTTTCAATCTGTGATTGTTTCAATTACTGATTGATTTTAAATCCGATTTTTTTATAGGGTTATAGCGTTTTTAATGGTTTTAATTTAGAAAAAGCTAATATCCTAAAATATTATTTAAATATTAAAGTACCAGTAACGGCATCCATAAGATATTAGATATAACAGGAATGTGGATTTATGATGTCACAAACACGTTATTTTCGGGATGTCATTGTGTGATGTTATTAGGGGCGGACTTAGGACATCCCCACCATGCTACATTCTTGTTAAATGAGACTACAATCTTAACATCACATGTCACATATTAACGTGACTTTCACGTGAATGTCATGTTATTTTGCTGCCTGGGTGTAATTTTTTTAACGTGAGTCCTGATACACTCTGTATTTCTAGAATTCTAAAACCCAAAGGAACCGGATTCAAAACCTAGCGATTTGGAAACAGCTTATTTAGAATTTACTTTAAGACACTTAAAATCGTCACCAGCTATCCGAATATATGCATTATTTTTGTTTAAATATACTAAAGTTATCAACTTTTTTTAATTAATAAAAATGCTATTTTGGTTTTTATAAAGCTGAAAATAACCACCACCACCACCACCACCACCACCACCACCACCAAATTGGTGAATCAAATGTGCTACAATTAATAACCCTTTTACCAGAAATAAGAAAGCAAAAAATATTAAAATGGGCATGAACTAATTATTTATCCAAAAAATATTATTGTTACATCACATTTAAATAAGTATTATTTTATAAATTTTATATTTATTAAGTATTTTTGTTGTTAGATCATTTGAAAAATTACACAGGCCCACAAAATAAAAGCACCCTGATCTTTTGACGAGACATGTCTATTTTTATGTATTTTTGATCGCTGAATTCAAATCCAAAGTCAGATTAGGGGGTCCTGCAGTGATTTTTCGAGAAAAATGCAAAAAACATGATTTTTTATGTTTTTTTGTTTTCAAAAAACATGATTTTTTATGTTTTTTGTTTTTTTGGTTTTCAAAATTTAAAAGTTTCGTGAAAAAAAAAACTAAATATGGTTTTCGATGTAATTTGATTCGTAGAATTCAAATTTGAAGTCAGATTAGTTTTATCATTTTCCGTTTCTTTTTTTAATTCCAAAAAACCATATAAAAACCATAAACAATCATGTTTTTTTCATTTTTCTCGAAAAATCAATGCGGGACCCTCTAATCTGACTTCGGATTTGGATTCAGCGATGAAAAATACATAGACCTGTCTCGTCAGAAGATCAGGGTACTTTTTTTAATTTAGTGGGCCTGTGTTATGCATTAGTTAATTAATGAAAAATTTTTACGCGATGTTAGATTTAAATAGTTTTATTATTTGACTTAAGTCAAAATAAATTAGTAGAACATAAAATATTAAAAGCTTAATTTGAACCTAAACATATAAATTACCTTCTAGCTGATGTTTTTCGACTTCGTTCAAGTTGCATTCTTTTTCTAAATTGAAATCAGCTGGGCTTGGTGGTGGGGTAGTTTGGTAAGGGTCCAATTTCATTGGTGTCGTTTGTAAGCTATTAATTTTTTGGGTTATTTCCTCAAAAATTTCAGTTTCTTTCGCATTACTTGCTTTTCTTCTGTTGTCTAATCTTTCAATTTCTTTATTATCCAGCACATTTTCAAAATCCTCTGAAAACAAAAATCCTGTTTAATTTACCTAATTATATTTTTTTATACGTTATTTTGAAATTCAAATCGTTAGTGATTTTTTAATTAAGTATTATTCATATTAAGTTAATTTGCCGCGAAGCAAGAGTTCGTTGGAAAATGTCGAAAAAAAAACTAGCAGATCGTTCGTGAAAAATTGTCGTTCGTAAAAGATGTCGGTATCTAACGAAATCGTCGCTTAGTATTCGAAAAAGTGTTCAATATATTTGTCGGAAGGCCTATTCGTGGCCGCAAAATATCGTTTCCATGCACCTTTTTTTATCCTCTCATGACCTCAACACGAAGAAACCTGTGCACAGGAAAACCGGATCATCAGCATCAAACCAAGGTTAGTGACATCCCTTTTTCCCTTTCTACACCCTTATTTTACAACCCCCTTAGCAGTCTACTATCGCTCGTTTTATTTTCGTTAATTTAAAGTCGCTATATGCTAAGTTAGAGAGTTATCAAAGGCATAGTTTTTTTATCTAATTTAGACAAATCCCTATTCATGTTTTGTTCTGTAATACAGTCCAAACATTTAAAAAAGAAGAAATAGTACAGCAATATGAACATAGGTCTGCGCACTAGATTCTGAAGAAATGCAACTAGAAATACTGTTGGTATTTGTAATATGGTTGATCTGTGGTCACGCCCCTTATGACACCTTTTACAGGCCATGGCTCATGGCTCAGAACAATTGTGTTTATTTGTGTAAAAAAAACAAGGTGATTGTGGACATGTGACACATCCACATTAAATGGCTCAAAACAGGGTTCAGAATTCTTCTAGAATTTTTCCCCGAAATTTGTAACGCTCTGTGGGGCGCTTCAGCCACAACAGCGAGGGTGTACTTCAAACTATATATTTTATAAAAAATTTTTTTTTTTTTATTTACGTTATTATCATTACATCATAATATAACTATAATAACTACTTTTATTCATGGGACCAAGACGCATCGTTTGATACCTCATTTATAAAAATCGGGTGAGTTTTTCATTTTTGCTCTTTATAAATACCTGATGATGACAGCCCAAATAGGCGAAACATGGATTTTTATAATGCCTATGTCACCCCAAATGAAGACAAACCGTTTGACACATTAATTGTCAAATTCGACCCAGGCGTTTAGGCTGTAGAGTGGTACAAAAACACATAGACTGTTAAAGACATTACCCTGGTTTCTTGGTCAGTCGGTCGGTCCTCTTAATCCATTAAAATTTGACACTTAAATAGACTTTTTTTTTAAATTATTCGATTCTAAAAGTTATTTTCTAATTTTTTGATAAGTAAATACCTCGATCCGACTACTATTTATAAAAATCGTGAAACGTTGTCCGAACTTACTTGGACAGCATCAATAAATTTAGTTCTACTCACCAGTCTTCTCACTTTTATCTATTTCGTCAGTACTACTCCTATATGATGTATCAATAACCATGTCTCTTCGCAAAGAAGCATCTCTGGATGGACCCAATTCGTCCTTCAAATTGTCGAAGCCGGATTGGTCCAACAACAGTTTGGCCATTGCTTTTTCCATGTCGTCACTAACGGGCTCAACATTGCAGATACATTTTTCCACGATATCCTGTCTACCGATTTTGTTTAATGCTACAACAAAAACATAAATACAACAGGGCTGGTGTAGTGAGGAGGGGACTTTAACGGACAATGTCGCCGACAATACTCTCAAAGTAAGAGAAATATTGACTCATGAGGCCTCCTAGAGCTGAGCGGGTTAATTTTTAAGTGGATAATATCAATGAATTTACTTGTACCATACAATGGTTTATGTTTATTCTGCTGAAAATATATTTTTTAATAGATTTACAAATGAAATTTAAACGTCATAGTTTGAAGTTTCTGTGCTGATCTGCAGTTTTTTCAATCGTTTTTATTAAATTTAATTAAAAAAATTACCCTACGTTGCTCCTAGCAAATGAGGCGGATAAAAGTCATTTTGTGGATTGCCTGTGTACTTATTACCTGCCTAGTAGACATATTTTCTTAAAATTGTTATAAATTAATAACAATTTTATTTTATATTATTGAATTTTTCTTATTTTGTTGTTGAGAAGCATTTTTTGTCTTTCGAACGGTAGCGTTCATTCCGGTCAGCGAACGGAAGTCAGTCAGTAATTAGTATTCAATTGCTCTCCAACAAGTACGGTGTGTTTACCGTTTATTGTTCTTTTCGCCAAAAAAACACACAATCAAAGCTATGAATTTCCTATGAATATATAGTCAAACTGCTCACCACAAATTCTATCGCGCGCACTAGGATAAAGGTGAACCTACAGCATTCTAAAGAAGAAATACTAGATCTAGTCAGAAGAGCTTGCAAAGGAACAAGGTAATATATCTTTATCTAGCGCTGGTCCTTAATTACAGTTTGATTTTTACGCATTTAACCCTCAGGTTTTACATGGATATACATAATACAGCATATTATGCTGTTTCACAATCGCAAATTAAAGAACTGCAAAAAGAAAAGTCTATTGCTAAAAGAAGGGCACTTAGCCTCAAAGGTTGGAATGTAAGGTTTGGAACTTATTTTTTTAAATTTTTTTTTCACAGTGGCATAATTTATACGTACCAAGTTCAAGCTGATTGCCGGTAGCCTTGTTCGACTTCGTTTTTAACCAAAGCTTGAACATCAGCATCGCTTGTTTCGGTTGCTCCGCAACTTCCTCCTTGATCAGTTCGATGTCGGATGGGGGAATTCCCAGTTCCAGAGCCAGCTTCTCCCAATCGTCGTCCAACAAATTGCAAATATCCGTAAGGCGTAAATCAGCTCTGTGAATGGTATCGGGTTTACCTATAGAAATATTTTTGATAAAATTAAGTTTATTCCAACTTTTTATTATAGCACATAATCAAACATACATTTTATTAAGATCAATTGTGTTGACAGAAAGTTAAAAGCTAATATTCTGCCGTTAATGCAGAATTATGAATCTACTTAATCAGGGATAATATCCATAGTAATAATTAGGAAATACTGGTAATAATACTAGTTCTGGTAGTTATAGTATACATGGTAACTTTTAACTCTTTTAGTATCTTGTTGCGATTTCCTATTAAACAATACCAATGTATTTTTTTATAAAACTTACTGATGCCACCATGATGCAGATAGCTGTGGTCCTTGTCAATTGCCAGAAGGTCGGACTGTGAATCTCGACCGGGTAGAACGTCTTTGGGCAACAGTAGTTTTAAAGTACACAAAGGTAGTTGATTCGGTTCTCCTCTAGCTACTTTAGCGTCGTTCATAAAGACAATATGACCGACAGGATCGTCATCCTGAAAAGAACAGTGATAAGATCATAAAAAGAATTCATCAAATCGATGGATAGGACCTTTAAAAGGACCTTAAGGACCTTAAGACCGTAGGCCTCACTTTTCTATCATGAATGTTACTTCTTTTATTTAACTTTTAAGTTCTGGCCAAATATTAGATTATCACACCATTTTTTAAAATTTTTGAATCGCCCGCCACCTAAATCCGACACTTCGTGACGTTATCAGGGGACGTGGCCTAAATGGGTAGTGGAAGGGGGTGGCTCAAGTGACTCAATAACTACTGATAATCGTTTCTTAATAGATATAAGTATACTAATTAATTAATGAATCATTACAAACCTGATCTCGCAGTCTCATAGTAAATGCAATTCTGTTTTCTTTAAAAGCTTTAAAACCTAATCTTGGCTGATCTCCAGACTGCAACACAGGCACCAAGTTACCAGCAAACTCCATAAAAACGTCTTTTCCTTCGAGAACTTCAATATCTCTACTTTTGGCGATTTCGTTGAAATGCTCCTGATGTTCTAGAGTTTTGTCTTCCTTGTCGTCTGTCATGCAAAATACACGAATGCGTGCCTCCAGGATGCTCACCTATGAAAAATGAAAAAACTAAAACATTGGAAATAAGGCTTAAAATTTACGAGAACGATGTAATGAGTAATAACATTTTAATTAGAAAGATTCCTATTTTTGGTAGAAATTTCTATGAAAACGACATGGTCTAAAGATTCATGAACTCATGTTATAATACTATGATAAATCAAACACTGAGTCGACCATGGTTGACTAGCATTGGCTGTATAAAGACTAAGATGTAAAGCCTATTGCCGGACCAGGAAAACAAGTAAAGCAGAGTCCTGGTCGGCGAAATCCCTAATATAATTATTCTACTAGAAATGCATGTTTAATTTACCTAATTATATTTTTTTAAAGGTTACTTTGAAATTCAAATCGTTAGTGATTTTTTAATTAAGTATTATCAAGTTGGTATTTTGAATCATGCGCATTCATATTAGGTTAGGTTAATTTTGCCGTGAAGCAAGAGTTCGTTGGAAAATGTCGAAAAAGTAACTAGCAGATTGTTCGTGAAAGATGTCGGTATCTTTTAAAATCGTCGTTTAATATTCGAAAAGTTGTTAAATATATTTGTCGGAAGGCCTATTCGTGGCCGCAAAATATCGTTTCCATGCTCACGACCTCAACACGAAGAAGCCTGTGCACAGGAGGACCGGATCATCGGCATCAAATCAAGGTTGGTGACATCCCTTTTTCTCTTTATACACCCTTATTTTACAACCACCTAAGCAGTCCACTATCGCTCGTTTTGTTTTCGTTAATTTAAAGTCGCTATATGCTAAGTTAGAGAGTTATCGAAGGCATAGTTTTTTATCTAATTTAGACAATGCAGAACAGTTATATATGGACGTTTTATTAGATATATTTCGAAAACGATTCAGCTTACTGTACTGACTAGATTATTTGTTGTTCTGACCTTCATTGGAAAGCAGTTGCTTCGAGCGTAGAGAGTATATTCGGTCTACGCTATGAGTAAAAATATTCACTTTTTAACCGACTTCCAAAAAAGGAGGAGGTTATCAATTCGACGTGTGACTTTGTTTTTTTTATGTTTGTTCGCGCATAACTTTGGAACGGATGAACGAAATTTGATGAAACCTTTTGCTACTTAAAGAGGACATTCTTAAAGTGGTCCCGTTTTAATTTGACGCTCGGATAATGCCGGGTAAGCCGGATAATTAAGATAAATCTAATCATTTTAACTCAATTTCACTTAAAAACAGTTTAATTTGGTTCTACTACCAGCCAAATTTTTAGAGAAATATCGGATAACTCGGATAAGCCGGATAACTTGATTAAGGGGTCACTTAAATATTACGGCACACTGAAAATCTTTTAAATGCCGCTAAACTTGATTCTCTGGACCTGTAATATTAAAATACCAAGAGAAAATGATAAATGTTGCGACCAAAAGGCGTTGTTTGATTATTACTTAACGCTTAAAGTTTAACAAGATTTTCTTTAGTATTTCGTTTAAACAAGGTTGGTTGGACTCTTGGGCGCTGAAATAAAAATATTACTTTTATTTTTTAGAAATTTATCTTTAAGATAATGACGCCACAACGCACTAACAGTGCGTTATGACGTCAGCAGCTTGCCGAGATGGAAGGAAAACTATAGTTTAGCTTAGATGAAATTACAAATCTACAAGTTCTGTGTCTCTAAAAAGTAAAAAATAAAAACTTTTCGCAAAAAAAATGAACCGACTTCTATGTCTCGTTTGGAAAGTAAAAAATAAAAAATACTTAAGTCGGTGCCAATTTCACAGCAAACAATAATAAAATAATAAAAAAATAATTGTTAGTAATTAATTTAGGGAATGGTGAAATTGGCACCGACTTAAGTATTTTTTATTTTTTACTTTTTAGAGACACAGAAGTCGGTTCATTTTTTTTGCGAAAAGTTTTTATTTTTTTTGCTTACCCTTTTAGCGAACACCACAAATTTGGCCATGAAAGGAACGTGGGCCGCTTGCGTGTAAAGTTCCGTAGCCATTCGTGCCGCATCCGAGACATTTCGACAGTCCATCAGCCAGAAACGTGCAGAAACGGTGGTGGTAAAGGAAACGCAGTCCTTGACGAAGGTCAGCGGAGTCGATCCTGTGACGTCCTCCCATACAGCTTTGTTTTGACCTCCTGCTCGAAATTTAACAATATCAAGTTAACGTAGGATTAAAAAAATAACCAAATACCTATGTCAAATTATGAGGTTGGTTTGTTTCGTTTTTTTTTTTTATTTATGGTGTCATGGACATGACACTTTTTGGCTTGCATAAGCGAGATTAAAACGTAAAAATAGGAAAATAACAGGAACATATAAACCAAATTTTATTATCTTAACTATAACATACTAGTATGGCTTAAAGAGTGTTGTTTAAATGACGTCATAGTTAGTTGGTAAAGTGGGACACTATTATACCATAATCTTTTTCGAGGGTAAAAAATTGTTTGAGTTGTTTATTTTGCGATATTTGAAATTGAGAACCAAAAATGAGGTCTACAAGGAAAAAATTAGGCTTGTCCAAACTATGCAAGAACATAAAGCTTATAAATTACTTACTTTTATTTAACTCATTTATTATAGGTACCTACATTATCTACGAATGATATGTGACGATTATTTAAAATTATTTCAGTTTAATTCATTTTTGCCCCAAAGAGTGCCTGGCAAAACAATCTTACAAATATTTTTAACGTCTGGCTTACCTAAAAAAATTATACCTAATCTATTTTTTCCTCTTCTTGTTCGATTAAATATGATTTGGAGTGAACAGAAATATAATAGAAAAGGATAGAAATACTTACTATGTGAGCAAACCACCTAGGTACGTGCTTACTACGAATAGTTAGTATGACGTCATTTTTTGTTGTAGTTAAGTAATAAAATGTGTGTAGTATGCTATTCTTCATACTAGTTATAGTTACGATAATAAAATTTGGTTTTAGTCTGACAAGTCTAGAACAGTCCTGTTTTTACATGCGTACAAATCCAATCTAGAGACCTTTGATATCTTGACAGTTCTGTCACCACAGAACTGTCATATTATATAGAGGGTCTCTAATCAAATCCAATATAATAATGTAAGGCATACGCTTGACATCTTAAGTGTTCCGTTGGTTGTAAATGCGCGCATGCCAAAAGTTTTTTAGACATTCCAGACTGTAATAATATATAAAAATGTTTTAAAACATGGCATTTAATATTATCATAGCCGAAAGAACAAAAAGTAAGATATTTTCAGAACAGCTTACTGAAGAATATTTTTATGCTTTAATTTAAAGCCTTTAAATGTTAAAAAAAAATCTTTTTCTATTTTGCAACTATTATAAGCTTATAATCACACGCATTTTCGTGTTCTTATAGGCCCATAAGAGGTTAGTACCTTTTTTCTTTTGGGTTGGCAACAGAATTTCGTTAATTGTCTTCTTCTCAAAAGTCAACATCGCTTTTAAGTTAATTTTTACCGTGTTAAAAGTGTGGCTCAAAATATCGTTTCTTCTTTGAATTTCAAACATTGCGAAAATTGTAATGCCAACCCAAAAACAAAAATCCCTAAATCGTTCATCAATTTAAATGTAAGTTTTTTTAAATTTTTAGATCAAAATAGAAAAAATAGTATAAAGCACTCGTTTCATAATACGTTTTTAGCGCACTAGTACCTTAGAAAACTCGCCGCAAGCGTCTCGTTTCTAAACTTGTACTCGCGCGCTAAACAAGGGTGTTATGAAACTAGTACTTTAATATACTATTAATCAACATTACGTTTTATTTTGTCGCTTTAATTCGAATAATCATTTTGTATTCTTGGTGACTTTTACGAACAATTTTGGCGGGTTAAGGGCCACTTGCACCAACCTGGGTTCAACTTCAAACCTGGGTTCAATGGACGGTCAATCCAACAGAATGCAGCAGTTTTAATTTAAACTAACTTTAGTTGATATAATCCCAGTTGGTGCATGTGACCCTAAGATAATGATTAAAAAGAAAATCTCAAAAATAAAATTTTAAAAAATTGTTAAATCTTATTTTTATTATGCACTTAATTGTATTATTTAGTATTTTGTTTTATAATAACCCTGTTGAAAATAACTGGTCAAAAATAAATGAAATGTTGCACTAACCGGACTTAAAATGGTAAAGTTTATCCGCCTTTTTTCGATTAGTACAACTTTACATTTATTTTTAACCACTCATTTTTAACAAGGATAATTAATATTAATTAATAATTTTTAATGCTAGGAAGTTTCACAAATAAAGCTAAACATAAAAAATGCATTCCAAGTCAGTGAAAAACACATATAGCAACATAAAACATACATATCATATTCTGTTACACACAAGACCACAAAAAAATAATTTTTCAGTAAATTTAGATCAGTCGGCAACATTTTTGATGTGATGTGCTTATTTTTTTGTTTATCAAAATTTTTTGCTAGGGGTAAGCTTTGTTTTGGAAATTTAAAAATTTTTTTTGGTAGTCGGCAAAAATATTCTATTAGTCGGCAAATCTTACCTTCACACCCCCAAGACAAAAACCTCGGAATGCCACTGATGACGTTATGTTAATTTTTTGATGTTTATCATAAAAGTTTTATGCTAAAATCGTTATTAAACTGACAAATATTTTTGTGGTCCTATATCATTATTTTAAAGATCTACAAAGAAATTATAAAATAAAAAAGCTTCTGGGTGTTCTATGCGCCAAAAAATCACTTTTTCTTTTTTTTATTATTTTGACCAGGAATATCATAAAACCTTAATTACTATAAAGAAGAAGTAAGATACTGTTTCTAGTTACTTTATGATTATGTGAGCTTTTTTAAAAATTATATAAAATCAAATTTTATCATTTTCAGATACTTTTTTGACGTGTACTAACCCATATCGGCTGTATTCTAAGGGAATCTTCTATTAAGCATGTATCCCCTGTAAAAATGGTCTTGCTAAATCTAATTAAAATCCTATGAGGGTTTAATAAGATTAAATGGGTTTTGATAGTTTGAATAGGTTTTGATGGGACCCTAAATGGTAAGATTTTAAAGGAATTAAGTCCAAAGTTTGTCAAAAACCATAAAAAACCCATCTAGTTGATGGGATATTTCCTACAATTTTCATAACATTTCATAGGACCGTTTACTTAATATTTGGGACTTTTTACAGGGTCGGAGTGTAAGTGTAATCTAGTAAGGAAACTAGATCTGTAAACAGTTAGTGACGGCGCACATTAGGGTGGGCCGTTCCTATATAGGAATTTTTAGCCCTCTACAACTTTTAGGAAAAATTAAAAAAAAAAAATAAAGACAAGAAAACTTAATAATAAAAATGCAAAAACTGTTTTATTGCAAAAACAAAGTTTTACAACCGAAAATAACATTAACAAACATCATAGGCCATATTTTAAGCCACTCTATATTCTGATTTGTGGTGGAAGTGAGGCATAATTTCACGTGATTTAACTCTTACGCGAATAATCCCAAAAATTATTTCGAAAAAATAAAAAAAATCTGTGGACAAATAGAGAATTTTATAATGATTTTATAATGATGTATCACACGACCCCCTTTCTGTTTAAAAAATTTTCCCCCCTTTTTCCCCTGTATACACCAAAAAAATATATGGGTTATGTTATTTATGTGTTCCAAATTTCAAAAGGCTTTGTAGAGGGCTCAAGATGACCTTTAATCTGATTCTGCTTTTGCACACACATTAGGCATATAAGAAGGCATATTTTGTCGGGTATTGATTTTTAAATTCCAGATTTCAATTTTTCGGCCCACCCTAGCGCACATATCTAGATATTTTTATTAAAAAAATATGTATTTTTAATTATCGTTTTCACTTTTTTTAAATTAAATGGATTTTGTTTCTTTTTTTTTTGTGAAGTGGAATTGTTTGAGGCACGAGATTCCATTAGAAAACAGTCGAAGTTTGGAATAAAATAGATTAATTCTTTTTAGTGGAACTAAATTTACCTGATTTAGTTCCTATATTGAAGCATGAATGGTAAAATAATAGTTTTGCAACAGTAGAACAACATTGAAAGTTACAAAATAACATGCACAAAAATATTAAACGTTTGTTTAAATTAAATATTAAATATAATACAGGGGGAGCTTGGAAAAAGTGGTAGGTATATTACAAGAGATCGGTGAATGTTGTAAACTTTGAATATATTTTTTTTGTGAATCAATTAAAAATTAGGGTTCCAACTTTTTTTTATTAGGAAAATTAATAGTTTACTTTACAAGTAAGTTAAATGAGATATTACACACAAGAAAAATTGACCCACGATCCAGCCAGGGCTGTGGGTAAATTGTTGAGTGGGTAATCCCATTTAATTTACGTGTACGTGTAACGTACAATGTTTTATCCAACACCTGTTTATACTTCCAAAAATTCTTTTACATACATTTTACTTTATGTCACAGTTTGACGTTTCTGAAAAGACCTGGATTTTAGTATTTTATTTTTTTTAATGAGTGAGTTAATAGTTTATTATATAACGAGCGTATAATAATTGCCATTAATCAATGATTCATAGCTATTGTACGCGAGTAGAATACTATACTTTATCCACAGCCATATCAAAGTTTAAACAGTTTAATTTTATAGACCCGTGGTATATCTGTCAACAATGCATGATTTTTCAGAATTAATAAGTAAATATTCTTGAATTATTTACACAAACAATGTGTTTATGGCGTACCAACTGATCGTAATTTTTTACATAAAATATAAGATTTAAAAACTAATTTTTAATCTATAAAAACACACTTTTTCTAAATAAAACATCATTTTAGAGCAAGATATTTTGAAACTGGGCTTAATGAATTAAAATATTTGTTTAACAACTTATTAGTGTTCACTAATTCTTGCACCCTTAATACTTCAAAAATATTTTTCAAGATAACGATAAAATTCATGGTACTTTCATAAAAATTTTAAGGATATTTTCTGAGGATACATCTAAAATTTACGGTTTAAAGTATGGAAATTATGTATCAGTTTTATTATATCAAATATGAACGATTTAATGGTATTCAGCTCGTGTGCTACAATATGCACTGTAGGGTTAATCACGGCCGTGGATAATTTTTTTTTATTCGATTGATTCTAAAAGCGACACTTTTTGTTCACGTTTTACGGGCGAAAAGTCGAACTTTGTGGCCCTAGGACCCGCTAACTAAAACTTCTTATTTTTAAGCTTTTTAAAAGAAGATGCTTTACCTTTATTTACTGTAATATTTATAAAGAAATATGACCTCTTGGTCACTTTTGGTCTCGAACTAACCGTTCTTTTTGACCAGATACAGTTATTATAATCATTTCATACAAAATAAAAATTTATCCATAACATAACCTCAAAATATATGTCAACTGATTAATCTGTATTCACCCACTAAAATAAATTAAAAACACAAAATTTCAATGGTAAAATCACTTTCAATATTTATAATATTCATAGAACGGTTTCACAAGTATTATTTTCACAACAGACACATTCTAACAGAAATTAATCACCAAGCTATAGCTTTTTTAATTTAAAAATGAAACCGCAAGCAAAAGAAACGATTTAATTGTTTTTGTAGCGATTTGATTGGACAGCAATTTGTCATGGATAACTAGATAAGTAATAAGACAGTAAAAAGAAATATTTTTTGCACTTTAAAATTAAGTATATTTTAATAATTTATTATAATTAGTAACAATCGAATAAAAAATATTGTACACAAAAAGTTAAATTTCGATTTCGTAGGTTTATTACCCCATCGGCCAGCCCTCGGCTTCTAAAAACCTACTCAATCGAAAAATTTAACTTTTCGCCCTTGTATTATAAATAACCATAATAAAGTATAACAGTCACTTTACTTATTTCAAATGGCCGCAGTACGCGGGGATTTATGATAAGGTGTTAGATAAAAATCTTTGCTTAAAACCCTCAGATTTTTATTTCAAATGATAAAAAACTAGTATATCCTGTAACACTTACCAACCCATAAACTAGTCTATAGTGAAATCTAAAATTTCTATTATCTTATGCACTAGTCAATTCAGAATAAATGAGAATTGAAAGTTAAGCCAGCTAAAATACCCCAAAAGTGCAGTGTTTAAGTTTTTTTCCATGCAAATAACCATTTTTATTGTACCGGGTGATTCAAAGTTCCCGACCCAATCAGTTTTCTCCGAAACGGTAAAAGTTATAGACAAATTTTTTTTGGGTTTTTCGATGGGGTCACCTAAGCTACAAATTAAGGTGGATTGAAGGTTTTCAGTTTAGTGAATGATGGGCGTAGCGATAGTCATTTTTAGTGGCAAGTATAGGAAAACTAACTTAAATCGAATAATATTTTAATTTTATATATTTATGACACAAAGTCTTTAATATACATACAAGCGTTAAGAAGTTATTTTCTAAACAATATTTTTCACCTTAAGTGAAGTTATTTTAAACGAAAAAACATGAAGTCAGTGGTTCAGTTGGTTTAGGCAGTAAAAATATACAATGGTTGGGTTCAAATCTCAACAGCGGAAGTACCTTTTTTATTAATATTATTTAAGTTTTTGTTATTTTTTTTAATAGTATTAGTTTTTTTGTGGTTTATTAATGTTCCATTAATTTTATTATATAGGCTATTTGTAGATTTTAAAACACAATAAATAGTTCAATCGTTTTAAATATAAAATTAAGAGTCAACACAATTTAAAATTTTAATTGACCACTAAAATTAAAAGAACTTTTACTTTCGGGTTTAGACCGTGTAGATGGGTTGTTAGTTTTATTTATAATAAATTCTCTATATTTTTTAATGCATTTTAACGCAAAAAAGGCCTAAGTAATAACACATAATTTTTGTATTGAAATAAATGTTATTAAAGAAACCTAATAAGATATTATTTGGAACTTATCACCTTTTTAAAAAGCATTCTTTAAAAAAAAGCCAAGTGCCCCAAAACGGTGTTAATGTTTTTTACTTAGAACAGTACGGACAACAAATTTTATAAGAAAAAAGGGGTGACTTTTTTTCTTTATTTCATTTATTTTAGGAGTGTTGTGTAGAAGCTTTCTCTCTTGAGTTTAGACCTTGTTGATGGATTTAATACCACGACCAATAATCGCCATACATGGTCTAAGCCCCAAACTAAATTTTCTTTTAACTTTAGTGGTGGTAAAATTTTAAAATTTAAAATTATGTTGACGGTTCATTAGGATACCTACAGTTCTGTTTTTTTTTTTTTTATTTTAGAGGTCTTATCCCCCAAAGTTGTTAATTAGGTTGAGTAGATTACCACCCTATTTTTTCGGAATAGAAAAAATAGAGGTGGCGCACAGCCAGGGCTGTAGCTATGGAGGGATAGGGGGAACCACACCCACCTATCTTAAAATTAGAAAACGTTGAATATTTTATGGGTTAACACTTTTACTGCCAAGGGGAAATTAGTTGTCTGTTCGCTGACACCATGTTGCCTAAATTAATACAGTTAAAACGAGTATTCTCGTAGTGAGCCTCCAGCAACATATTGCCAACTAAGAATTAACTTGTATTTGGCAGACAACATGTTAAAAATAAAAAAGTTGTAATTTTAGCTGTAGTGGAAACGTTCTTTTTTTAGTCATCAACTTTTTTGTCGAGGAAATAAAAGTTTTAATTTTAGACTAAAAAATTAATTTCTACCTTCTCCTCCCCCCCCCACACTAAATCTTCTTCGCTAAGGCCTTGTAATTTTAGCAGTAGTGAATCTTGAAATTAGAAAAAATTGCATATTTCATGGGTAAAAAATATAACAGTTGTAATTCTAGCAGAAGTGGGAACACACTTGTTAACCAACCGCTCGCAATACCGCCATAATATGTTTCATTAAACTATTAGTGACTTATTACCGATTTTTAATAATGTGACCATCACCGCTTGTGCTCATCTATTCACATCCTGGAATCATCACATCACTCTAGCTAGAGCATCCCAGGGAACACCGCAGGAGACGAAAGGTAGGATTTTTCGAGCCCTCGCTTTTCTCTCTTATTTTAATCTCATGGTCTATTTACCGCTTTTCACCGCATCACGCATTACGCTAACGCCGCTCAAATCTATTTACTATTTTACCGCTATTTTCCAACCGCTGCAGATCTACATTTCGATCTACAAGTCCATCACCCTAATAATCAAAACTAAACAGCAGTCCACTCCCAAGCATAGTCATAAACTGTTTTGTCGATGGTCTAAAAGTTGTAATTTTTGTCAAAGATTGCATTTTAAAGAGGTGATAAGTTCCAAATACATAGCTTATTAGATTGGTTTAATAAAATTTATTTTAATAAAAAAAATTGTTATCACTTAAGCCTTTTTTGCGCTAAAAGGCATTAAAAAATATAGAGAATTTACTACAAATGAAACTAAAAATCCATCTGCACGGTCTAAACCCGAAATTGAAAGTTATTTTAATTTTAGTGATCAATTAAAATTTTAAATTGAGTTGACTCTTAATTTTATATTTGATTTAACTATTTATTTTCTTTTAAAATCTACAAATACCCCGTATAATAAAATTAATGGAATATTGATAAACCACAAAAAAAACTAATATTATTAAAAAATAACAAAAACTTAAATAATATTTATAAAAAAAGTAGTACCGCTGTTGAGATTTGAACCCACACCATTTATGGAAGTTAGCAAATCTAACCTGCCTAAACCAACTGAACCACCGACTGCCTGTTTTTTCCTTTAAAATAACTTGACTTAAGGTAAAAAATATTATTTACAAAATAACTTCTTAACGCTTGTGTGTATATTAAACACTTTGTGTGATAAATATATAAAATTAAAATATTATTCGATTTAAGTTAGTTTTCCTATACATGCCACTAAAAATTAAAAAAATGACTATCGCTACGCCCACCATTCACTAAACTGAAAACCTTAAATCCACCTTAATTTGTAGCTTAGGTGACCCCATCTAAAAACCCGATAAAATTTTTTCCATAACTTTTACCGTTTCGGAGAAAACTGATTGGGTCGGGAACTTTGGATCACCCGGTACAATGAGACGAAAAAAAAATTTTAAAAAAATTAGCGATTTATCGCAAAAAAATAGGTTTGTTTCTAAATTGTAAATAGTGGACTGGATCTTGGTAAAAACACCAGTTAATGTATGCCGACGTTTCGTCTTGTATTAAGACATCTTTAAGACGAACATCAGAGGGCTTCTTGTTGTCAAAATTAAAAAGAAGATAAGATACATAACAATGGTTGACATAACACAAAAAATTAAAACAACAAAAATTAGGTACTATAATACCGGGTGTCCCAACTCTATTTACCCAACGATTTTCTCGAAAACTAGCGAGATAATCAAATTCTACATCTTAAATAAGACAACTTAAACTATCTTTTAGCATATATTTGATACATTCGCTCTTAAAATGTGGACAAGGGGCATAGGGGGACATTTTTTTAAATGGAAAGGGGGTTGTGTGACATCATTTTAAAGCTTATTAAATTCTCCATTTAACTTCATTTAACTATGTCATACATTGTATTTTTTAATTTTTTTAAACATTTTTTTTTTTGGGTTTAAAATAGGGTTTGAAAATGGGTATTTTTGTCAAAATTACTCTAAAAAAATCAAAAAAATTTTAAAAGTTCATGATAAAAAAACGTAAATTACACTTTTAAACAAATTTTAATTGACATAAATAAAAATTAACAAAAAAAAAAAAAACTTAAAAAATCGCACAAAAAATTAAAGAATCAAAACCTTAAAAAAAAATTGTTTAAAAAATAAAAAAATATACAGTCCAATAGATAATTTTGCTTTAAAATTATGTATTACATGACCCATCCTTCCATTTAAAAAAACTCCCCCCCGTGCCCCCTGTCCATATTTTGAGAGCTGAAAATATCAAATATATTCTAAAGGATAGTTTAAGTTGTCTAATTTAAGATAGTTTTCGCAGAACTTGATTATCTCTTTTAGTTTTCGAGAAAATCGCTGGGTAAATAGAGTTGGGACACCCGGTATAGTTAGTTATTGAAATGTCATTTCAATAACAAACACAATGAAGATACGAGAGCGAATTAACTTTTAACCCCTTTTACAACCTTGTCCCACCCACAATTTTAACAAAAAACTATTTTTTCTATCTTGCGACTCTTATAAGCTAACAATTATAATCACAAGCATTTTGCGTGTTCTTATAGGCCCATAAGAGGTCTCTACTTTTTTTCTTTTGGGTTGGCAACAGACAAAAGCCTATCGCTTGACGTTTTCAGTGCAAATGTCAACGTGGCTTTAAAATTTAATTTTCTACAAAATTTTGTGTTTAGGTTATTTTTTGCCGTGTTAAAATTGTGGCTTGGTTACTTGCAGTGAAAAAGAGAAGACATGACTATAAAATATATCAAAATATCATTTGTTCTTAGAGTTTTAAACATGGCAATAACTGTAATGCCAACCCAAAACAAAAATCCCTAAATCAGTCATCAATTTAAATGTAAGTTTTTTAAAATTTTAGAGCAAAATAGAAAAAATTGTATAAAGCACTCGTTTCATAACAAGTCAAAACAATCCGCTTGCGGCGAGTAAAAACATATGTTATGAAACTAGTACTTTAATATACTATTAATTAAAAAAAAATAAAACACAAAAAATAATTTAGTTATAAAGTAGCTCTCAGCCGTAACTAAAAAGGACAAAACAGCTATTCATATAGACAAAAACTAACTATGTACAGCACGAGATATTTCTTTTGGGAGATTTTGGCTTTAAAGGAAAATAAGTGATAGTAAAAGCTGCTCATGTTCTTCTATACAAAAAACTAAGTTGTGATAGTGAGAGGATATCCTAAATAATATATATTAACCATTTTACAAAAGAAATAAAAACATACAACATCAAAAAATTGAAACAGAAACTAAAATTTTTGTTCAAAATAGATATAACTTACCCGTAATGGAACAGAGAAGCCGGAGAGTTGGAGCCGACCCCGAATACTGGTTGATCATGCCCTGAGAATGGGCCCTAGGGGCTGGCATGCTGAGGGTGATTGCTTTGTGGAATTTACGCCGCCTAGGCTCGACAGTAACAATTGGTGATACCGCCACGCCATGGCCCAAAAGTTTGGAAACCAATTCGGGTTCAATTGCTTGGGCCTAAAAAAGGATGATTATACTATACATTTCTCTTACAGAAAATTTTAATCCTGACTCGTAAAGCCGAGTTAGGGGCTGTTCATTGTTGTACGCCGTAAAAAAAAGTTAGTTAGCAAAACCACCACTGGCGGCAGCACTCTTTGACTTTGATGACAGCCATACTTCAAACTTGTTTGTTTATTATTATGTCCAAACAGGTGGTTGACTCGAGATTCTGTGCAAAAACCTTGTGTGAAATTGATTTAAAATGATTGAAGAAGAATATATAGTTTATACACCTACAAATCTCTCCGAAATTGCAAATGCTACATTAGACAAGTTACCATCGAAATCGCGAAAAGTACATGATTTAGCCTACGAAAAAAATTTAAAATGAGCTAAGGAAGGCTTAAGTTTATTTCGAAAGGGTTTTATTCATAGAGAAGGAAAGAGAACCATTAGTCCAGCCTGCGCAAGATTATTTTGTGGCAGAACGGGGCAGCGAAATGACGTAACGCAATATATCTGACCTTGCGCAGTAGGCATCTCTATCAGCTGTGAAATGCTGTCGGTCGTAAAACAATTCATCACCCCAGTATTCATTTGTCTTACCTCCAAAAATCCCCCAGTAAATATCTTAAAATGTCCAAAAATAGAGATATGGCAAACCAATACTGGGGTGACGAATTATTAGTAGTTTGTTTATACTGTCAGTACTGTCAGATCGTCGTTTGTTTCTGTTCATTTTTCGACTTCTACTGTGTTTTAATTGTTTTTTTTTGCTGCATTTGTTTATAACACTGTATTGTTGCTTTATGAAGAGCAAAGGATCAATACCTGGTGTACTCAAAGTAGGTGTACAAAATCCCGAAACTCGAAAAATTCTTATAAAATAAATTTAAAAAACTATTTCGACGTTTCTTCGTAGATATTTATTGTTTTTTGTTGAATTTTTTATAATTTTGATTTGACACACAAAACTAAAGTTAAAAATACTCGTCAAAAACAACAATAGTAGTGCGCATGTGCAAGTTTATCTCAGATGCGCTAGGCACATTTATCACAGTATTCCGCAACGGCTTTGGAGGTCTTTCCTTGTCTATGGTTTTATTGGCCTATTTTAATAAAAAAACATACTTTATTACTGAATAAATTAAATTCAAAAATTAATATTTAAAAAAATATATAGGATGCTTAAAGAAAAAATAGTATGTTTCACTCAGAGGAAAAGTGAACCTTTTTTTTACTAGTCTGTAGAATTTACGGACGACGCGAAGCGGAGTACGGAAACTACAGACGAGTAAAAAAAGCACTTTTCCTTAGTAAAACAATATACTATTCTCGACGTTTTACGGGCTGTTTAACCATTCCGTCACATCGCTCAATGACGTCATTTACGTGCCGCGTATTTTGAAAATTCCGGCACATTAACCTGCCTCTATCCTGTACGTAAATAAAAACGTATAGTCCGTTTACCTGAAGACCCACTCGGATTTTCTTAGTAAGTGCATTTGAAGGGAATACGGACTGAACTAGTGGAACGGCCGTGCTGGAGACCGTACCGCCATCTGGCCCGATGGCGTGTACCTCTTGCCTGATTCGGGAAACTACAGCGAAGTAGTGCGGGAAATCGTTAGTCAATATTCTCGTGATGCGGTTTGTGTGTAAATCTTCTATTTGGCTTAATTCTGAAATAATAATTCGTGAAAATATTTCTTCAACCGAATTGCTAGGTTTTTTTCATGATTTTATTTGACTATCTACCGGGTGGTTTTTTTAACCTGAAACTTTCAAATATCTCAAATACTATGCATTTTAGAAAAAAAAATGTCGGACAAAATTTGTTTATTTTAATGGTGGAAACAGAATGGCGTATTTAATTTTTACGGATATTTACCTTTTCAAGGTCAACTTTGTTTTTTTACAAACATATATTTTTTTTACTGTTATTTAATTCCTCTCAAAAAAATAAAAATCTTTTTTAAAAAACTTTTTTTGATTGGACTTTTAGTTGCAGAGATAACACAGCCACACAAAATTAAAAAAGATTCGTCTTCGACGAATTTGACTAGTCAATCCCTCTGTATTTTGAGCCGCTGAATCCGAATCTGAGGTCGGAATTTGAAAGTTAGCTCCCATTTTCAACATAACCTCAAAAAACATACTTTTCGCAATGATATGATACGTTTGGACTTTTTTTTTAAGGTTATGGTAAAAATGAGAGCTAACTTTTAAATTTCGACCTCAGGTTCGGATTCAGCGGCTCAAAATACATAGGAATTGACTAGTCAAGTCCGTCGGAGATGCAACCCAGGTAGCAAGGGATGTTATATTACAAGAAATTAACATCACTTTTGGGTGTATTTTTAAACTAAATCATAACATCACATAATATTGAAAAATAACATGTATTTAACATCACATTTGCAACGTAACATGTGTGACGTGACAACCATGTTATTTAATAACAAATATTTAGCAACGCTGTGAATATATCGCATGTCACATATTAACGTGGCTTTCACGTGAATGTCATGTTATTTTGCTTCTTACCGACGTTCGAAGCAAAAAAATCGATATAAGATGATGTTGATAGAGTAAATTATTATAAGGAAATTGTATACACATAATACGATTTCCAATGGATAGGGGGCTCTGCCGGGCTTCTCAAGACCACGGACACGGATTAAAGGAATATATGCTCCGTTTAATCTACAATTTCGTATTTAGAATCTATCTGTTTCAATCTGTGATTGTTTTAATTACTGATTGATTTTAAATCCGATTTTTTTATAGGGTTATAGCGTTTTTAATGGTTTTAATTTAGAAAAAGCTAGAATATTATTTAAATATTAAAGTACCAGTAACGACATCCATAAGATATTAGATATAACAGGAATGTGGATTTATGATGTCACAAACACGTTATTTTCGGGATGTCATTGTGTGATGTTATTAGGGGCGGACTTAGGACATCCCCACCATGCTACATTCTTGTTAAATGAGACTACAATCTTAACATCACATGTCACATATTAACGTGACTTTCACGTGAATGTCATGTTATTTTGCTACCTGGGAACATTTTTAATTTTCTGTGGCTGTGTTATCTCTGCAACTAAAAGTCCGATCAAAAAGTTTTTTACAAAAGATTTTTATTTTTTTGAGGGGAATTAAATAACAGTAAAAAAATATATTTTTGTACAACACAGTTGACCTTGAAATGACCTTGAAACCGTAAATATCCGTAAAAAATAAATACGCCATTTTGTGTCCACCATTAAAATAAACAAACTTTGTCCGACATTTTTTTTTCTAAAATGCCTAGTATTTGAGATATTTGAAAGTTTCAGGTTAAAAAAAAACACCCGGTATATACCGGGTGAGTTTTATTTATGTCCACCCCCAAAATTAAGATTAATCTTCATTCGATAGAAACGAAACATTGGCGATTTATATAATTTTACACTGGTTATAAAATGGCGGATTTATTTTTTTTGTGTTTCACAACCGGTTTCGCCAGAAGTGGCATAAATATATATTTTTTTAATGGATCGCCCTGTAATTTTTTACATTTTTCAATTCAGCCGAAAATTATATGTACAAAAAACTGATTGTTTTTTTCTTCTTTTTTTCGTTTTCATTTTTATCGTATAAAAGCGAAACACATAATTTACCTTGTTTTTACATAAGCTTGAAAAAATATAAAACTAATATTAAAAAAAAAATTGATCAGTGACAGAGAATTAGAGCTAAAAAACGAGGTTTTGTCCAAAACTCCATTTTTTTTATGTCCATGTTAACTTTATTTGTAGAGTATTTTCCGCTATTTTTCTTAGGCCAAATTTATAATTTACTTTGAAGATTAAGTAAGTAAAAAGAAGGTAAATTATGTGTATTTCGTTTTTATACGATAACAACGAAAACGAAAAAAGCTTAATGTAAAAAACACTCAGTTTTTTATAAATAGAATTTTCGGCTGAATTCAAAAATATAAAATATTACAGGGTGTTCCATTAAAAAAAAAAAAACATGTTTGGACATTTCCGGCGACACCAGAAGTGAAACAAAAAAAAATAAATGCGCCATTATAAATATATTATAATATATAATAATATAAATCACCAAAGTTTCATTTTTATCGAAGGAAGATTAATTCTAATTTTAGGGGTGGAGATAAATAAAACTACAATACATTGCTTACTTACTTATTTTCTACCACTATAGTTCAAATCATACATAAAAAATGAATATTTCTAAATGCTGCCCGCAAAGGGTTAGGAGAGTGACTGTTAAAACACTCGAATATAAGAAATAAAACTCACCCTCTCCGTCAAAGCTGTGATTTAAAACATCTTGAATGGCTTCTTCGTTCGCTTCTAAAGTATGTTCCTTCCATGTTTCGCCATTTTCTGACCTTAAAACTACTATTTCCCGCTGTTTTCCACGCAACGAAGCAAAATGTGGCACCTCAATTATTACAGGCCTGAAATATTTATTAAAAATTAAAATTATAATAACTTGTAAGCAATAACATAGTAAAATAGATATTGCATGTACAACAGAACCTCTTTAATCCGAACAGATATAAAATCAAGGTTCGTCCTGATTACTGGATCAAGACAAAAAAATTTATTGATGAATAAGACATGAAAATACTAGTTTTAAATTAAAATAAAGTATACATACTAAGAATTGTAAACAAATAAGGGCAGTCCCTAGTACATATTCAAAGAAAAACTAATCATATAGCGACATATTTTTATATACCACTTGCCGTCGTCCGTCTGGATTTAAGAGGTCAAATGATAACGATCATCCGGACTATATTTAAAATAGACTTTTAAAACAGATTAATATGAGACGGGGACGTAATTAAATTTTATTATATTAAATAAGAATTTAGCTCGATGCACAGAACACAAATAAAACAAATTAAAGCCGGTCCAGTAAATATTTATTGCTACAAATGCCTTCTGGGGTGGCTAAATCTTTTGTGAAATATGATTGGATAGGGTTGAACGTTAACTGGCTAGAATCAGTCCACATGGACTGGATAAACATACAATAGTTTAAATTAGTCTAAAATTATGCAACGTTCCGATTGGACGAACAGTTGACACGCGCCAGATAAAAATAATCGCTGTTAAAAAATTCTCTTATAACTCTGGCAGCGACTATACTTCGAAGTGGAAAACTATCCGAATTAAAGAGGTTTCTGGTTAAAGAGGTTGTACTGCGTAATCAAAATACCGGAAAATTAAATAAGTAAATTTATGAAATTAAAATCAATAATTTTCATACATAAAATTTTTTTTCCTGGATATATTACTATTTAACATTAAAAATAAGTAAGTTATTTTGAGGGTGGTAAATAATAATTATTATGAAGGAAAAACGTTAGTAGAATTTCGGCCAAATAAAAAAAAATAAACAATACAAACCCCAAAAACTTGGCTCCAACAGGTCCTAACTCTAACAGTCTGCTTGCTAGAGCTTCGCCCTCCATCAGCGGCGGCGGATTCGGCGTTCTCTGCGGTCGAACATATCTGCAGGTGATTCTGGTAGGACTCGCTGCGCACCTCGGTGGCACGATAACTCGTACTCCGGAATGACGACAGCCTCGCATGGCTCCTCCTCGGGCGTCAACCAAAAACGACACCAAGAAGCTAAGAGGAGAAAATAGTTACTTGCATAGTTTTGGGCTGAATCGGAAAACAAACATTTACTTAAAATTTTATGGTAAAGAGATGCAATAGATCTACGCTTGAGTTAAATTTTAATTATAATAAATGTTATGAGAAACTTTTTATTATTCAAAAAGCTTTTAATGTTGCTATTTGTCTTGAGGTAAGTAATTATCATAAAAAGCATAAATCTGTAAATCACCCATCTCATTTTTTATTTAATTATTTATTTATATCCTTCAAAGACCCAATAAGTTAGGTGTCTTATACCACGAAGTCTTTGGATTAGTCGATGTATAATCAACGAACTAATAACTCTTTTCTCTAGAATAGGCATTTCATTTGTAAAAACTGACAAAAACGTAGCCAACATATACATTTGTCTGTCTTACTCGCACAGCTTTGTTCTAACAGAGACAACAATAACAGTTACTGGTAATTGTTATTGTTCAGGCCTGAATATACCTACTATTTATTTACAAACAAACCGAGATGTTGGCGATACTTTATATTAACGGCATGCGTATTCTAGAGAGAAGAGTTGTTAGTTCGTTGTGTATAATACATACCACAATAATTGTGGTATAATTTTAATGACAGAATTTTAGTCGAATATTTTCGATTTTGAAAAAGCTTTTAACTAGGTTTTAAAAATAATTAAATAGTAGAATTCTGCAGCACGTCTCTAAGTAGTAAGGAAAAGACGGATACGTTTGGCAACTACACCGTTATGGTCCTTTTTGCCTGACCCGAAACTTCTGATTTCAGATAATTTTTCATCTTTGCTGCCTCCAACATGTTAACAGCCAGAGATAATTCCCTAATCTGACCAGTGTCGGACTGGGAACATGATGGCCTACCTGGCAAAGCGTCAGGGTGGCCACAGTCTTCAAAGGAATTGTGTTAAAGCGGAAATTGTTTTAAACAGCGCAATATATCATTTTTAGTAACCAAAGCATTTAAATCTAAATCCGGGTATTTCGAGTTTGATTTTAGACATTTTTAGTTTCTATGATACAAGTTTGTTCTTGAACTTAACTATTTGCTTCTTTAATTGCAAGTTAAATATGTACGTTTATTTAAATATTTTTAATTTTTATTACTATTTGTGACTTGTGTAAATGCTATAATATAGCATTTATAGCATTATCTACAATGCTCCAAATAAATTTATCTTATGTAATTATCAACAAAAATAAAACGGAAAGAGAAAGTGTCGGGATGGCCACATAACTTAAAAAAAGGAATGAATTTTAGAAGTGAAAGTTACACGGTGCATGCCAACTTATAGTCGTATTAATGGTGGAGGTCGCTTACAAAACAACTTTACACCACAATATTTCAAGAATGATTTGACACAGAGACTTAAATTTTGGACTTTTGGTCAAAATTTCAAGTCTCTATGTCAAAGCGTGCTTGAAATATCGTAGTGTAAAGTGATTTGCAAGCGACCTGCACCACTAATACGACTTTACTTCTTTCCTGCTGTTAGTGGCCAGTATCTTTAGAAAGCATGTTAATTTTCTAGTGTTCCCAGGTAGCAAGGGATGTTATATTACAAGAAATTAACATCACTTTTGGGTGTATTTTTAAACTAAATCATAACATCACATAATATTGAAAAATAACATGTATATGTACATCACATTTGCAACGTAACACGCGAGACATGTCCAAACCTAGCGAAATGTGAATATATCGCATGTCACATATTAACGTGGCTTTCACGTGAATGTCATGTTATTTTGCTTCTCACCGACGTTCGAAGCAAAAAAATCGATATAAGATGATGTTGATAGAGTAAATTATTATAAGGAAATTGTATACACATTATACGATTTCCAATGGATAGGGGGCTCTGCCGGGCTTCTCAAGACCACGGATTAAAGGAATATATTCTCCGCTTAATCTGCAATTTCGTATTTAGAATCTATCTGTTTCAATCTGTGATTGTTACTGATTGATTTTAAATCCGATTTATTTTATAGGGTTATAGCGTTTTAATTTAGAAAAAGCTAATATCCTAAAATATTTAAATATTAAAGTACCAGTAACGGCATCCATAAGATATTCGATATTACAGGAATGTGGATTTATGATGTCACAAACACGTTATTTTCGGGATGTCATTGTGTGATGTTATTAGGGGCGGACTTAGGACATCCCCACCATGCTACATTCATGTTAAATGAGACTACAATCTTAACATCACATGTCACATATTAACGTGACTTTCACGTGAATGTCATGTTATTTTGCTACCTGGGTTGGTAACAAAAAACAAAAATTAAGTTTTGGACTTTGAGTAGCCAAATTTTGACTTTTGAGGTGACCTACTGGGCACTTGCCCGGCGGAGCAGTCCGACACTGAAGACAAGTTTGTCTGGCCAACAACAGAGCGCCTGCCGAGTGGGTTCCGCGATCGGCTGTATAAATTTATTAAAGAAGATTGGAAGATTAATCTTCCAACCTCTTTATTGTGGCTCTGCGCAGAAGTGACATTCCATGGCGTTCCAATCTATGGCAAACCTGGAGTAGAGTTTTAGGGGGGGACGGTAGCTCTTTTAAACTTTTGTATATTGGAAAATTATTAATTTTCTTGTAGATATTTTGAATGTTTTTTTGTATATGGCCCTCTGGGCTAGAATAAAGGATTATTATTATTATTAAACTGTTGTGGATAGATTTTTATTTAATTGGCCACGTGGGAGAGCCCTTTCGAGTTTCTTCGCATAACTCCTTTTTAAAAAAAATTGCGCGGAGAAATATTATTTTATATATTTTATTCTGGTTTCGAGCAGATTTCTTCCGCCTGATAGTTTGGTAAATACGGGCGGAGCTATAGTCTAGACTAATCACTTCATCAGAAGAACTCCTATGAAGTTGGCTTTCATCGGTGAATAAAAATTACCGAAATAAGAATAGCAACCCTGATTCTAATTATGTTTGAATAAATATTATAAAACTTTGAATATCAACATTTTAAAAAGTTTCTCTTTATTAGGCAAATTAATAAATTATTTTGTTAGAAATCATTAATATAATTATTTTAGCATAGAACTATTGTGAACTTTAATCTGGGTACATGCACAATAGGGTATTAAAAAAAAAAACACGTTTGAAAATATTTTTTTCAAAATATTTAAATGGAGTAGGTGCATTCCTAATTTCGTGTTAGAGCTAAAATTTAACACCTTACCTTATAAAAAATTATTATATTAATTTTTTTTTTAAGTGGGACACAATTCATTTTTTTGAGCTGAAATTTGGCACATAATTTTGTTATGGTATTTTTCAAGACATGGGGGATTTAAAATTTTCAAACCTCGTGTTCTTTAAAATGCCCTATTCAGCATTATACAAAAATTTTTATGCAATATTTTTTTGTTTATTTAGTTAATGGGTAATTTACCGAATTCTTGGTATTCATACAGAAAAAATAAAACAATTTTAAGTAAATTTTGTTATAAGTGAGCATTAAAAATCAGTACTTTGTTATAAGATACAAGAACTATGGATGAAGATTTCTCTTTATAAAGAAAAATCTTCATTAATGATCATTAATTAATCCGAATTTTATTCTTTTTCTTTACCATACTAATTTATTGCTCGAAAATCATGCTAAATTTATTTATAAAAAAATATTTTTTATGAAGAAAAATAAAAACAAATACGATGAACAACATAAACAAAACAACATATAAATTTTCAAAACATTACAAAAAGTGTGTGTGATGACATAGTGTGATTTTTGATTGGGAAAGGACATTAAAATGCGTAGTTAGATACATTACATATTCCAGAGTGGCCACCAAGTGCCCAGAACAAAATTTGTTAATAATCTACGCAACCTATAATAGTTATTTTTGTATCAAGAGCAAAAAATTACTGATTTCTGAGCGTGGAGTTTGAGTTTAGCCGAGATCAGCAATCACGCGAAAGCAGAAATCACATTTTGGGCTCGTAATAAATAAAAAAACATTTTTTCTACGATCTAAAACAAATAAATTAAATAAAATAAATTTTCAGGCAGTAAGTTCATAACCTAACAAGGGCGCAGCACTGTATAGTAAATTTAATGATACTTCGGCCAAAAAATGTCGCCTTACTGATTTAAAAATTTACCAAATACTATGATGGCCACTACCCGGAATATGATTTTCTATTCTAAAAATGGTGGTGTTAAGTGTAAGCACAAAGATACTACATACTACTATGTCTATACACTGTACATGAAAACTTACTTTTTGAAACTGGGAACACTGAAGACAATACGGACAAACAAACAAAAATAATTGTTAATTTTTAACAAAAACAAAATCAAAACAAAAACTTTTTAACGTTCAAAATGTTATTTTCAAAAAAAATAATAAAAATTAGAATGAATAAGTGAATAAGTTCGAAATGAAATTACTCCAACTGGCAATTAACTTGCGGGATTAAGTTCAAATTAAGCAATTTAATTTCAGCATAAAACCATTTGTTCCACTACCAACATAAGTAGAAATAGAACAATAAATAAAAAAATACACAATGATTAACTTATTACATTTTACGCACGCCAGGCTAGAAACCAATCATATGTCAATATATTTATTATATTATTACTAATTTAGAAAATTATTAGCGTTAAGTTTAAATTAAAAAAATTGTTTAATTTACATCTTTATATTGAAAATTCAAATCTAGGGGATTTTTGAAATAAATAACTATTCAGGTGGATTCGTCATGCGCATCGGCAGAACTAAATCACGTGAATTAGTTCGTTAACATTGATTGACAGACCTGCAAACAAGTCGGTTAAAGATTACCTAGCGACTCGTTCGTTGTCGCTAGGCATAAAAATTCACGTGATAAGTCAGCATCATGTAAAAATCGTCGTTTAATATTCAAAAAGTTGTAAATTATATTTGTTGAAAACACCTATTCGTGGAGTCAAATACTCTCGTTCCAAACCCATATTTATCCCTACAAACCTTAACCACAACAAGAAGCCATCATGTGCACATGGACACCAAAAACATCAGATCAGGAACCAACGGTCAGTGAAATCCCTATTTTATCCCTTCTACCCTTATTTACAACCCCCTAAGAGGTTCACTATCGTTCGTTTACGTTAATTTAAAGTCCCTGGAGAGTTATCGAAGCGATACATTTTTCATCTAACTTGGACAAAAATTATTTTAGCCAATTTTAATCTAGCTATTTTATGGTTGGTAGTGAAGAAAGTATTATATGCTAATCGATTATTAGGGGTTTTAGCTTTAAGGGTACCCGCAGATGAAACAACAACTTTCATTGATATTTTAGATTTAGAGCTGTAAATATGAGTGGCCAAAGAAAAGAGATATGAAGGAAAATAATGTTAGGTACCTTTTGGCGTGACTTCTCACAAATAATAAGTAACTATAATTTTAATTATATTATTTATTAAAAACAGCAGCGGATACACGGGTAGTAACTACCCCATCCCCAGATTAGAAAATTTTAGCAGAAAAACGCCTTAAAATTAAAGAATTTGAGCAATATATATTGCTTTTAGAAGGAAATATACAACGCAAGGAACATCTTGAACTTAATAAGTTTATTTACATACATGTTGAAAATTTAAAAAAATAAAAATAAAACACTTTATATACAAAATTAGTACCTACTATTACATAGTTAATTATTTTTATTATTGACAAATTAGGTCTTTCTCACAAATTTATAATTTACAATTTTGCTAACTAAAATGAAATAAATAAAAGTTTGTTTTAGGTTAAAAAAGTTTTAACATTCAATCATAACGTTAGCAAAGAAAATTATTATTGTGGGAGGACTCAAATATTAAATATTAGTATAAAAATCAACCCAAAATCTACCATTATAATACATATAAGTAGGTCACGGTTCGGAAAAGAGTAAGAGAGCAAAACAAAAAACGCCCAAGAACTTTGATATACTACTTGATTCCCTTTTATTTTACGATCAATATACAAATCAAATCAAATTTAAAATTTGCGAAAGACGACATTTTTTTTGCCACTCTTAAAAATTTTATTTTTTTATCGAAAGATCGAAAAAAGGTGCACTTTATATTATTCTTACTGATTATTTTAAAAATATTTTTAGAAAAGTCTTAGGATGGCAAATAAATTATGTTTTTCCAAAAAACAATTATTTTTAAATTTTTAGTGGTTTAAATAATTTTAATTTGGCAATTGCCATTTTAAAATTATGCCTCATATAATTTTTTTGTGAATACGTGTAAATTCAGCATAAAAGTACAAAATTTAACGTATATTTTTTTATTTATGATACAAAGTTGCCCATTTTGAATTTAAATATTTATAGAACTATTTACAAGTTTTATTAGACGCACGTTATTGTATTTTTTATGCTGAATTTAGATATGATTTTGGAATTTTTGCTTCAAATCAAATCTCAGATTTGAAATTAGCAGAAAATACTACAAGGGTTAGCATTTTTTTTTTTCGTTTTTCAGCCGAAATTAAGTTCTCAGGGTCAAATCCTGGTTGGGAAAGAATTTTTTTTATTTTAAATAAATATTAAATATTATGTTAAAATTGTCAATTATTTCAAAACTAAAATATTAATTAATAAAATAATTAAGGTGGAAAAAATCGTGATTTAAAAATTTAAAATCTGAGCATTTACGATTTGTAAAATGATCAGAATTCTGGTGTAAATCAATTTCTTTAGGCAATCTTGTCATTGTCTTAGTTCAGGATCTAGATACACTTTTGTGTCCACTTTTGTGTTGGAGACAATTTTGCTTAAAATGCTTAGAAGGTGTCAAAGTAACTGTTTTGCACTCGGGTGATGTTGCCGAATCTTCACGCGAGTGGAAAGTACTCACTTTGACCCCTTCTAAGCGTTTATAAACAAAAATGTATCTAGATTCTGGACTAGACTGATTATACCACCCTATTGAAAATGACGGGTTTGGGTGGATTTGAGCGGGTAAATTTCATCCGCTCAAGTCCGGTTTGTGCACCATTTATACCCGCGCAGACCTGTCATTTTCAACAGGGCAGAGACCCTCGCTATTCACGATTCACTCACCGCAGTAATGAAAAGAATTCAGCGCATGCGCACTGATTTTGTTATTTTTGTTTTGACGTATGCCAAAAATTATTTTAAGGTTATGTAACATTCTTTTGCAGAATTTTACAAAAATATACTTTTTTCTTTGCGAGCTAACAGTTTTTTTTTAATTGGCTAAAAGTACTCGCTTTTAATAGTATTTTCGTAAAAAAATGCGGAATATTCATTAATAAACATTTGATTCTTAAAATATATCGCCTTCTAAATTCTGAAATATCGTATCTGAAAAATGCCTCCCAATAAAAAAAAAACACCAAACCAGCAAACTACCAAACCAAACCATTATTAACGTAAACCAACGCCTCCCATTAAAAAAAAAAAACACCAAACCAGCAAACTACCAAACTAAACCATTGTTAACGTAAACCAAAGCCTCCCATTAAAAAAAAAACATCAAACCAGCAAACTCCCAAACCAAACCATTGTTAACGTAAACCAACGCCCCCATTAAAAAAATCATTCGAGTATTTTAACAATCGTTTGCTATATATTCTAACAAAAAAAAAACTGGATTTTCCGCACCTAATTATATTCAAGACAGTTTTAGTAATAAAACCAGAAATCAGTGCAAAAATATAGTTCATTTTTGTGAACCTGATGCGCACCGTAACCCCACTCAAATTAAACTATTTCATAAAACTACAACTGCCTAAACGGAAGCCACTTTTGACATCCGTCAAAACAAAAATAAGCAAACCAGTGCGCATGTGCTAGATTCTTCTCATTACTGCGGTGAGCGAATCGTCGCTATTCTGACAGTTCTGTAGTGACAGAATAATTCGAGGGTCTCTAAAATATACTATATTCCGAACCGTGAGGTATTAATGAAGGAACTATATACATGGGTCGTTCCAACAACGCATTAGTGAGGTGCGGCATTCGGTGCATTTATTAAAGTTTTATACCGCCTGTGCCCCTTAAGATTAAGGGGCCGCACCGGTAAAAATACCTTTCTCTGCATAGACCCTGTCCTTGGCTTTTGGGACCCAACATTCTCAGCGAGTGTTCTAGTTTGGACCACTCTCCACTGCATAAGCTTTAAATACATATACACTAACTACTATGCTCAATTAGGGGTCAAGGGGTTAGGGGGTCGGTTGTGTAGGGGCTGTGGCTGGTAAGGATCTCTACCAGGACAGTTTACAGGGGATTACAAAATGCATCACTACATTGTAAAAAATATTATTTAGCTAACATTTTTAGCCTAAAAAAATAAAGATCCCTATCTATACATTGGTTTATTTTTTTAGGTTCATCATAATATTCTTCACATTTAAGTAAAAAATGATAAAAGAAAAACAAAATATGAAATAATGGTAAACTGTACATCTAAATGAATTTAAATATGATTATATTTAAACTATTTTAGGTAACTTCATTAGCTGATGTAAACGCAACCGACCTAGTTTGTTTGTTCCCTTCTAGCGCCTAAACGGATAGGCCACATTGAATTAACAATTTGGGAATAACTGACAGGATATTTCCTATTTACCACTCAATAAAATACACTGCCGCACATTAAATTCCAGACACCTAAAAAATTGACATTTTTTAAATTGAAATATTTCGAAAACTAATTAATGGATTTGACTAATTCTTTTTTAGTTTTAAAGCTTAAACATTCTCTACTTTTGTTTGTTTTAGGAATGATTTTTTTTTTTTTCGTATTAACAGAAACAAATAATGTACAACTATGTTTCTTACCCCATCTTCTAGGACCTGCATGGTACGCCACTGCAACTGTTTATCAAATTATTAAGGCCTTTCTTATTGCCGCAGTTTTAATGAATATTTTCTTTTTTATTTTTTTACTTCTGGTTTAGGAGATATCAGGATTTTCCTGAAAGTTGTCATTTTTTCAGTCAATTCAAAAAGTACCAAATCAGCAGAGTTTTTTATTTGAAGCTCATGTCTTTTACTTCTTCTTCTACGCTTATGTCTTTTACTTCAGTTTCTTCATCTCAGGGAAATATTTTATTGCCGTCTGACGGAGGATTAACGGTGATTTCGCAGAACTGCTGCCGGACGGAGTGACCCTATTTTATCTTCTACTCAAGTTTTTCAAACCCAATTTATGTTTTTGATAAACTTGATTAGAAGAAAAACGTAACTCGGTTAAGCTTCAAATTTAAAGCACAGCATTAATCAAATTCATAATAATAATAATAATAATTTATTTCTTCCTTAGACCTACTTGGTAGGTATTGGAAATGTCAAAAAATACATAAAATAGTTACAAAATTTAAATATGTGGACATATCTACAAAAAATATAAATAAATATAAATACAAGTTAAAACTATAGAATTATACATATAAAGCACAAAAATAATTTACAAAAAATAGTTATAAAATTTTAGATTCTAAATATTCCTGAATGGAATAGAAAGGATTTGTTTTAAGCATTAACTTAACATTATTTTTAAATTGATTGAAGCTGCTTAGGGTTTTAAGTCTGTTTGGCAAATGGTTGTATAATTTTATTGACAAATATTTAGGGCCTTTACTAACTTGTACGAGTCTGTTTAAGGGCTGGTACAGATTATTCCTTCCTCTTGTTACATAATGATTTATATCCCCGCAGGTTTTAAAAGTTTTAATATTTTTTCTAGCATAGACAAGCAGACTTAAGATATAAAGATTAATAACTGTGAGAATACCGTTTTGTTTAAAATAAGGCTTACATGGTTGATTAAATGGCAAACTAAACATAGTTCGAATCAATCTCTTTTGCAACCTTAATACACCGTCAGTATGAGTACTATTACCCCAACAAATAATGCCATAATTAAGAATGGAATTAACACAGCCATAATAATATGTCATTAGAGTACTCCTACTGACAATATCTCTCAGTTGCAAAATAGCATAGTTCTTACTAGATAATTTTTTAATTACCGAACTTATATGGGATTCCCAGGTTAGGTGTTCATCTAAATACACTCCCAAAAACTTTATAGATAACTCTTGATTTATTGACGCACCATTACTTTTGACGAGAATGCTAAAATTAGATTTTGCATGATCAGGAGAGAATAAGAGTAAACCGGTTTTTACAGGGTTTAATACAAGTCCATTGTCAGCACACCATTTGCTCATTTGTTGTAAACAGTTATTTGCATTACTGCTTAGTTGATAAGCGTCACACCCTGTTATGACAGCATTAGTGTCATCAGCATACAAAGTTAAAAAACACTCTATACTTTTGACAATGTCATTGATAAATATAATGAACAACAGTGGCCCGAGAATGCTACCTTGTGGAACACCTGTTAGAACCGACTCAGTCTTGGAGGTTGATGTTACTCCATTTTTACAAATTTTAACGTAGTACTTTTTAAGTTAATTGAAAAAATGACAACTTTCAGTAAAATCCTGATATTTCCTAAAAATATAAAAAAATAAAAAAGAAAATATTCATTAAAACTGCGGCAATAAGAAAGACTTTAATAAATTGATAAACAGTTACAGTGTTGTACTTTTTGTTGCTGTAAATACGAAAAAAAAAAAATTTAATCATTCTTAAAACAAACAAAAGTAGAGAATGTTTAAGATTCAAAACAAAAAAAGAATCAGTCAAATCCATTAATTAGTTTTCGAAATATTTTAATTTAAAAAATCTCAATTTTTTAGGTGTCCGGAATTTAATGCGCGGCAGTGTATATCATGAAATGTTGGTAATCAGTTAAAAATATTGCATCCTAACAAGTAAACTGCCCTGATGATAAAAAATCAATATAGTATATCTACCAATATTGACAAAGTGAAGTATTTCATTCCCACAAAAGCATCTTAATAAAACTTAAAATTTTAGTAAAATTTTCAATCTGCCGTTTATTTTTTTCCCACATAAATCTAAAACACATTGTTTGCAATTTTTTGTTTAAAGCAAATGACAATTTTTTATTACAAATCCTTTAAAACCCTTTTAAAATCTTAAAAATATATAAACTTACCCAACTGTGATCGGCTGCCGATTGATGTCAATATTGTCAGGGGTATGTTGAGTATTGGCCGCATAGTAATCTTTCGCATGTGATGGCGTTATTATCATTTCGTTACTTATATGCGAAGGTACTGCAAAAAAATAGTGCTGCTAACAAAAGAATACTTTTTTTTTACTATTACCTACTATTTAGTCATTATATCTGATCTATTGGAACTAGAATTAAAAAATACAAGTTACCGTCAACGGGGGAAGGTCGATCACTAGGGGTTGTCGATCAACGTGTCAACACCACTTTCGACTGTATTCCTGTACACGGTAAAAATAAATTACACTAAATTACATAGTCCGTAAATGGTAATATGTTGCCATAGACCGGAATGTCAAAAATTACATAGTCCATAATGGTAATATTTTGCATAGACCGGAACGCTAAAAATTACATAGTCCAGAATGGTTTGAACTTTTTGACATAGAGACTTGAAATTTGAAAAAAAATATTTACTACTTAGAAAATTTTTGTTCCAAATTACAAGTCTCTGTGTCAAAACTTTTTTAAAATATCGTAGTGTAAAGTTCATTTGGTTTAATAAACCAAACGATTTGCACCCTTAATACGAGTATAAACTGCTTACATCTTTCTTTAAAGATTTATTGGTTGATAAATACATAAATAATATTTACCTTTTTTTACACTTTTAACACTTTAACCTAGCAGCATGCGTCGCTATCTCTCTAACAATAACAATATTAAACGGTCCGTCTTATGATGCGACGCCTTCTTGGTTATTGTCCAAAGCGCACGCGCGTCTTAAAATAACATAGCCCGACATTGTAAAATCATGTAAAAATATGTAAATCAATGTAAATATATTTTTTTACATTCTTTTACATTTATTTACATTCTTTTACATTCTATACATTCTTTTACATTATTTTACATAAATTCATGAATTATGCATGGTCCAGAATAGTAAATTTACTATTCCGTACTATGAAAATTCATGTATTTTTACATTATTTTACATGCAGTTTTTACAGTGTAGTAACTGCTGAGCATCGTCATGTTTACAGCGCTCCTCGACACGAATTCCTGGTCATACGCGCTAAAAAAATCTCGTTTAGACACGTTGTTCGACATAACCCCAAGTGATCGACTTTTCCCCGTTTCACGGTAATTGTATATTTTAAATTACGTTATAAAGTCGTTACGACGCGTCTTTAAGACTGAATCGGTAAATTTTGAGCCTGTACCTAGTAGATTAAAGTTAAATGTGTCTAAAATACAAGCTCAAGTTTTGGTGGTAAAATCCAAACTTAATTCTAATACAAGCTACTTTCGTTCTAAGGACTTAGCCCCTTTTTTAAACTCATCGATTTTTTGAGCCCTAAAAAAGGGCTCATGATTTTTTTTCCTTTTGATCGAATCGTATATGGTCTAAGATATCATATCCATTATCAACGCAGTTTGGCCAAAGATGTGATATAACAACCTTTTAAAAGTCAACAATTCAATTATAGCATAAATAAATGTGTATAATAATAATAATAATAATAATATTTATTGAATAAAAAAGATACAATAAATATGCTATAAGCACCTAAACGCAACTAGTGCATTTGTATGTGCATTATTGTAGTCTGTAAACGAAGGTTTAATTTTTGTTAAACGTTCACTATAAGTATATGGGCAGTTCCATGGTAACTATCGTTACAGCTGCATAAAAAAATGACACTTTAATTTAAATATTTTATTATACACGGTGTATTTGAAATAGCGTAGGAAATTTTAACAGGTGATTCCACATGATAAAATATGACAAAAAGTTCCTATAAACATATGTCTAAAAATGCGTCATAAGGGAGCTACGCCCCTTTGAAAGTGGCTAAAAAAATCGGTTTTTATTTAATAACTCAGGAACCCTTTGAGATATATCAACGAGGTTTTGCACATCAACTAATCCTATCAAGGCCCGTTTTTATGTGTTATTTTCATGTACTTATTTCAACCAGGGGTGTGCGAAACGGGGGGGGCTTATCAGTTTTTTGACCCAAACTTTTTTCTGTGTAACTTTTTTGCAATTTTATTTTTGAAATATGATTCCTCATGTCAAAATACATAAAAAAGGTACTCTTGTTGTAATACTGTAGGATTAACCGTTTTCGAGAAAAATTCATTTGAAGGTGAAATTCCACGGTTCGAGGACGAAAAATTAAATACTAAAATGCTGAAAACCAAAATTTTAATGATGCAGAGCGAATGTACATTAAAAACTAAGAAAAAAACCTCATATACAGGTACTTCCAAAAATCAATCCTATTGGAGCTATGGTCTCCTAAATATGCACCATTTTTAAAGGGCTATGGTAGCTTTAAAAGCGTTTTTTCGACCTACATGTATGGAAACTTTTTTTCTTAGTTTTTGATGTAGAATAACATTGCATCATTAAAATTTTGGTTTTCGACATTTTAGTATTTAATGTTTCGTCCTCGAACCGTGAAATTTCACCTTCAAATGAACTTTTCTCGAAAACGGTTAATCCTACAGTATTACAACAAGAGTACCTTTTTATGTATTTTGACCTGAGGAATCATATTTCAAAAATAAAATTGCAAAAAAGTTACACAGAAAAAAGTTTGGGACAAAAAACTGATAAGGCCCCCCCGTTTCGCACACCCCTGGTTTAAATAAGTACGTGAAAATGACATACAAAGATGGGCCTTATTAGGATTAATTCACGTGCAAAACCTCGTTAACATATCTAAAAGGGTTCCTGAGTTATTAAATAAAAACCGATTTTTTTAGCCAATTTCAAAGGGGCGTAGCTCCCTTATGACGCATTTTTAGACATATGTTTATAGGAACTTTTTGTCATATTTTATCATGTAGAATGACCTGTTAAAATTTCCTACCCTATTTCAAATACACCCTGTATTATCATTTTTTCACAGTCTTCAAAAATAATAAATAACAAACAAGGGAGGGAGGATTGGTGTAGTGGACTACCGCGTCGTATTTGACGAGTTTACTACCCAAATAGCGTTAGTTCGATTCTCACCGGCGCCGATTTGCCTTTTTCAGTTAATTAATAATTGAAATTTGGCGAAGGCGTAAGTGAAAGTCAATTAAAGCCGGTGGTTCCCTCTACTACTAGCCCACACAAGTCCTGGACTTAGGGGATGCTTAATTAAGTAGAATAGTACGAGGTTAAACAAAAATGTAAAATTTAAAAATCTTTAATGAATCATTAATAATGATAATATAATAAAATATCTAAAAGAAAGTGTCATTTTTTCTGCGGCTGTAAGGAAAGTTAAAATGGAATTACCCATATACGTAAATTTACGTATAATAAACGTTTAATAAGTAAGTTTATACGTAAATGTACATTCAATAAACCTTTAATAAGCAGATAATATAACAAACAATTAACCTTTTTGTTTACTGGGCTAATAATATTAATAATAAAGTCCAAACCATTTAACCTACCTAAAGAATATCTGTTGTATTCGCTTTTCTCGTCGTTCGTTACATCTAGTTTCATGGAATCGTCTCCTAATGATTTCATGTCGTCCACCGTCATATATCTGTACTGCGTTTGGTCGCCTAACAGCGGATCATCACCTACATAGAAAATAATAAATACAAACTTTTTTCTCATATAAGAATGCAATAGACAAAATGCCATGTTTCTATAATGTTTTTCTAGTGATTGTGTGTTGTGGCCTTCTGGTTTTCAAAACTATGAACTGGTGAAAATGAAAAAACTGATAAGATCAATATACCTTGTTTTATGTTTATATACTTTAGATAATTTTCACTTTACTATAAAATCTAGAAGAGTGAAAACCTAAATTTTATACGAAAATTTCGTTTTCGTTTTGCAAATAAGTAGATTTAAATTTTAATTCATTGCAGTTTATTATAGTTTTCTGTGTGTTAATTTTACCATTAATAATTATAAATAAGCAATTAAGAAATGTGGGTTTATGGTACAATTTAACGGAGCTAGAAAAATTAATTATCTATCCAGTGAACCTGTAGGTGTGTGAAAATATACACTGTTGCGCATTAAATTCCGGACACCTAAAAAACTGACATTTTTTAAATTCAATTATTTCGAAAACTAATTAATGGATTTGACTGATTCTTTTTTTGTTAGTTTTCGAAATATTTGAATTTAAAAAATGTCAATTTTTTAGGTGTCCGGAATTAAATGCGCAGCAGTGTAATATACTTAATCACTATAATGATTAAGAGAGGGGTGATAATTCATTTTTCTCAGTTAGCTCCGACCGTAAACCGACCATTAGTAAATCATACCCTAGCTTTATTATCTCATTTTGTCGTACTTTTTGAAAACAAATGTTTCATAAACCCAAATATAACCTAAATTAAAGGTTGTCAAAATAGTTTTTATGCTCAATTCAAGATTTTGATCGGAGTAATAGTAATTTTTTGCACTAATAAAATAAATATTGCGGTAACGATTTTCAAACGGTAATTAAGCATAAAAAAATAAATCCTATGTTAATTTTTGAAAAAGTAAACATAGAAATCAATTTATTAATTAAAATTGCAGCTATCAAATCGATAAAAAAATAACTGCTGCCAACTGTTAAATGTTACCAAAAGAATATAAGATTAAGTTGTAATGTAATGAAAAAATTAAAGTTTAATTGCACTTGACAAAACATGTGTGAACTACCTGCATATGTTAGTATATTCTACTCTACAGCTATTTCTACTTTTTACTACAATTACAGAATAGTTCTACAGTAACTAACAAAAGCTATAAGAAGCTACCAGTGTTAGTAATAAATAAAGATATCCGTATCAATACTATATTTTCCAACTTCATGAGCCACGGACGGGCCAAGGTAAAAATATTGGGGAGGGACAAGACACAAATTTTGCCAGTCGTTTACAAAATTTGTCAACTACCAGAAAAAAAAAACTCACTCCAATAAAACTGGTCATTCTTGCTGCAATATACCTGATGAGTTAAACAGAAAAAAGCTCTTTACAGATTAAAATCTTCCAGATAGGCTGCTGGTCAACTTTGAAATTTAAATTTAAACTATTTAAACTCAGAAAATTATTGGGGGGCTAGCTGCCCCCAATTAGGCCCGTCCATGTCAATAGCATTTCCAAAAGACGAATAAATAGGTATGATTCTTTTGAAGATCTAATATTATATTATTTACAGCGCCTACGCTAGAATAATATTATACGCAACGAACTAATAACTCTTCCCTCTAGAATACGCATACCGTTAATATAAAGTATCGCCAACATCTCGGTTTGTTTGTAAACAAATAGTAGGTATATTCAGGCCTGAACAATAACAGTTACCTGTAACTGTTATTGTTGTCTCTGTTAGAACAAAGCTGTGCGAGTAAGACAGACAAATGTATATGTTGGCTACGTTTTTGTCAGTTTTTATAAATGAAATGCCTATTCTAGAGAGAAGAGTTATTAGTTCGTTGATTATACGGTAGTTTCGAATTTCTCAAAATCGCCAAAAAACGTCGTAGACAAAAAGTTCTTGGATACAAATGTGTTTCATGAATAAATAAGAAACTATGAAAATGTCCGTCCGTCTGTCTGGTGTCACGGAGGGTAAATTTTTCGTGGTTTTCAAAAATAGTTGGTTGTAGTTGAAAAATTCCTGAAAAAAGTTGGGAAATTCCTTAACATTTAGTTGGGAAATATAATATAATATTGATACGAATATCGATGGGTGAAGAAAAACATCTAGACGATATAAATTTTGAAAAGTCATTGTTGAAGGAACTTACGTGTCATATAGGTCATTTGTCCCTGGTAGAAGGGCAGATAGACGTGCTGCGCATGCGTGGGTCGTCCGTAAGCCACTGGGGGCTCATCCACTCCGCCTGCATGCAACAACCACCACCAACCCTTAGCCATAGTCAAATATTTTCGAACAATAATTTTGAAGGGTTGGTAAAATATTTAACCCAAAATTTGCTCGTGATTTTTAGGATTATGCTTAGGTCGTTTTAATCCAACAGGTATTTTTTTAATAAATATTTAATGTTTTTCGGGTCAAAATATTAGGTATAAATTAGTTATTATTTAATTAAAAGAAAAACTAATACGCAAAATAAAAACAAAAAGGAGCTAATTAAATTACGACGAAAAGTAGTAGACTAAATAATAGAAAAAAGAAAACTACAAAAAAATATCACACAAAAATATTTTGTGTTAATAAAAATACCCAAAGAAATATGTTATTAAAAAATATGGCTTTGCTTAAAGCAATGTAAATACCAATCAAAACAAGTTAAACAAAAAAAATAGTAATAAATTAAAATAATATTTTTATCCAATACATACAGATAATAAGACAATTGCCTGCTTTATTTTAAATAAACTCAATAATAACACCCGCGTGGCTTTTACTTTATTGAGTGGATAATTATTTATTTTACCCACTCAACTGTCACTTGTCAAATTATTTTCTTGTAAATGTCATTAAAATTTTTAATAAAAATATGAATTCCTAAGCTATTTATTGGATAAAACCTTGTATGGCACTCATGGGCAAACCGATATTGCCCTCTCGAAAATTAACCTGCTTGGCTGACGCCTCGCAGGTTAATTTTCTCATGGGCAATATCTTACTTTACCCACTAGTACCATAAATAACTATTTTATTGAAAAAATTAAAAAACAGAATTTATATTTAGTATTTACAAGTTTTAATTGGTATCAACACTAAAGTCAAATTCACAGCTATTTGCATCACAAAATGGTACCTCAATACCGATGTATTTCGCATAAAATCATATTATTATATTATTCACAGCGCCTGCGCTAGAATAGTACAATACGATAGTTTCGAATTTTCCAAACTCTCCAAAAAACGTCGTAGACAAAAAATTCTTGGATACAAATGTGTTTCATGAAAAATAAGAAACTTTGAATATGTCCGTCTGTCCGTCCGTCTGATGCCACGATTTTTGTGGACACGATAACTCAAGAACGAATAATCCGATCGACTTGAAATTTTCAGGTTCTACGAGGGAAGATCCCCTTAAAGTAATCCCCCTAAAGACAAAAAAGTTATAGGGGTTAAACTTTTAAAAAAATCGAAAAATCTTGTTTTATTTTAACTTTTGTTTTTTTTGCAAAAGAAAATAAAAGAATGAGAATTTTTTGATTTTTTTTACTGTTTTTTTTTTGAATTTTTTTTTTAATATACGTTTTTCAAAAAAATATATTATTAAAAAATTTAGTTTTTTATATTTTTCGTTTTTCGCAAAAAGAAAATAAAAAAAAATGTTTAAAAATGTTTTAAAGCTTTTTTTTTTGATTTTTTTTAAGTATTTGGGAAAATTGAATATATCATCCACTGTGAATAAGTATATCATGGAATGCATATCTTCACGGCTTGTTATTAATATTCAATTTACCTTGGTAATTTGCTATTATGGATCGTCCACAACAGTAAGTTAAAAATGGGTGAAATGCAAAATACGACGGTATTTAATTATTATTTGAGAATTATTTCAAAAGTTAACAAATCTAATATACGTGTTAAGGATTTGTTAACTTTTGAAATAATGCTCCTCATTTTGTAATGACGTCAGCCCGAATAGCTTTGTTTTGACTATAGGATTATTTAAGCAACACTGACAAACTAAAATCCCGTAAGTACTATAGTACTAGTAATAATTATAGTAATACAATACTAATTCAATATATGTAGATCTTTTGTAAACAAACAGATACCTTTATATTAAAAATTACATTACCCTATTGAAAATAACAGCCATTCGCGGATAAAAATGTTGCACTACCCAGACAAAATCAGACAAATTTTGTAGTGCAACATTTTTATCCGCGAATGGCTGTCATTTTCAATCGGGTAGGACCAAAAATATGTTTTACACAAAATCTCAAAACTGTTACCAGTTTTCTATTCGTCACGAAGCATAGTCCAAAAGGGTAAACTAAACGCTTTTAAGCGTCATTATTAAGGTCCGTAAACCGACGAGCAATTGTAGAGTAGTACTTAAGGCGCCTTTTTATTCCAAACGGACCAACCCACCTGTGCACAGGTTGGAAGCAAGTCCCAGCCGCTTATCATTTAAAGAGGCGGACCGTGTTTTTCTATTCGGATACTCTATGGTCTGTTTTATCAGATTTGAATAGTATTTGAATAGAATTTGTGTATAGAATATAGTTATGTTTTATAAAAAAAACTACGCAGTATATTCGCAAATCCAATATTCGAATATTTTTCAAAAATATTTAATGTGCGATTTTTAATTTACTATCTTGCTTGATGAAACAGGCCATAGTAACAATTTTTGTCAAGTCTTGAGCAAGTCTGGCTCAAGTTTCTTGATCAGGTAACTGCATCCAGATTGTGACAATTCTGGCGCAAGATACTTCCAACAGATTCTTGCTCAATAATGGTCAAAGAATTGCTACAGATACTTCGTCAAGATTCTTGAGCAAGAACGTAGCAAGAAAAATTGACAAGAAAGAGGTGCGCGCTCATGAATTAGCGTTTTTCGCGCAAGAGTAGGTCAAGATTCTTGACCAAGAGCCTTGTCAAATTCTTGCTACAGACTTGACGAACAGACTTGACAAAGTATTGCTAAACGCTCTGCTTGCAGAATCTTGCTAAAGTCTGGAGACAGAATCTTGATTAATTCTCTTGTTCAAGAATTGTCCAATTATTTACAAAGAACTTTGTCAAGTACTCTGGTCAAGAAACTTGTCCAAGATCAATGTTACTAGGGTAGGTACTTGTTTTTTTGTTGTACTCTGTTTTTTTTACCGAACTGCTCGTCCACTTACGGGACTTAGTCATTATAGACAGCTTTAAGCAACATTAGAGCACTCGGTTCTTTTCACAAGAGTTTAAAATAATTTAGGCAAATTCACAGTTATTCGGTATGACGGCATAACAAAATAATACCTAAATACAGCCGTATTTTGCATTTTATCAATTTTGTCAAGGTAATTTGCTGTTATGGATTATCCGTAATAGCAAATTACCATGGTAAAATGGATTATCATATCATATATAAAATACGAGGGTAATTAGTTAGCAGTTTGTGATGAGGTTAGACCGCATAGCTTTAAATTTGACTATTGCTAATATACAATAATTTAGAGTTAATTGCAGGATTGTTTTAGGTAAGGCAAGGCTATTGCCGCAAGATTATTTACCCAGGTAAGAGCTCTTTTAGATTTTACGCATATTGTGTATAGCAAAAAAAAAATACAGATGAAGAATTTACATGAAGAATCAAATTTATTTAATACCTTGGAAAAATGGTCAGATTGAGTCAAATATATCTCAATACGTTTTTTTTTGTGGAGTATACTTAACCCTATATTGTACCTTGTTCCCATTTGGGTACACTGGGCACTAAGACCCCTGAATTCTTTAATAATCAAAATACAAACTTTATAGACACTTGGGAATACTGATCTTCAAGTTGGAGTATACAGGGTGTATTTGAAATAGGGTCCGAAATTTGAAGGGGTGATTTTACGTCATAAAATATGACAAACAGTCCCTATGAACATATATCTAAACATGCGCTGTAAGAGAGATACGCCCCTTTGAAAGTGGCTAAAAAGTTCGATTTTTATTTAATAACTCGGGAACCCTTTGAGATATAGTAACGAGTCCAATTAAACTAATCTTAATAAGGTCCATCTTTGTATGTTATTTTCATGTACTTATTTTAACCAGGGGTGTGCGAAACGGGGGCCTTATCAGTTTTTTGTCCCAAACTTTTTTCTGTGTAAACTTTTTGCAATTTTATTTTTGGAATATGATTCCTCACGTCAAAATACATAAAAATGTACTTCTGTTGTAATACTGTAGGATTAACCGTTTTCGAAAAAAAATCATTTGAAGGTGAAGTTTCGCTTCGCTTCGAGGACGAAAAATTAAATAATAAAATGTTGGAAACCACAATTTTAATGATGCAGGGTTACTGTATATCAAAACCTTAGAAAAAAAAGTTTCTATACATGTAGGTCGAAAAATCGTTTTCAAAGCTACTATGGCCCTTTAAAAATAGTGCATTTTTAGGAGACCATAGCTCCCTTAGGATTGATTTTTGGAAGTACCTGTGTATGAGGTTCTTTTCTTAGTTTTTGATGTACATTCCCCCCTCATCATTGAAATTTTGGTTTTCAACATTTCAGTATTTAATTTTTCGTCCTCGAACCGTGATATTTCAACTTCAAATAAATTTTTCTCGAAAACGGTATAGTATTACAAAAAGAGTACATTTTTTATGTATTTTGACCTGAGGAATCATATTCCAAAAATAAAAAGTTTGGGACAAACAAGTGATAAGGCCTCCCCGTTTCGCACACCTCTGGTTAAAATAAACACATGAAAATAACATACAAAGAGGGGCCTTATTAAGATTATTTCACATGCAAAACCTCGTTGCTATATCTCAAAGGGATCCTGAGTTATTAAATAAAAACTGAATTTTTTAGCCCCTTTCAAAGGGGCTCTCTTACGACGCATTTTTAGACATATTAGAAACTTTTTTTCATATTTTATGATGTAGAATCACCCCTTAAAATTTCGGACACTATTTCAAATACACTGTGTATATTAATAGATCGCAGTATCTAATATTGCCAGTAAATATTTTAACAGCTGATCATGTCGTGCACTTTTGAGATTAGCTGGAGTCGAATTTTTGTTAGTGTGTTGGTTTTTCAATATTTTTTATGAATTATGCAAGTCAAACGACGTATCACAATTTTTTTCCTTGTAAAACAAAACTATGTGTAATATAGTGTTAAGTTTTTAATTTAGTGAAATAAAAAATTGGTCTTTGCATTTGAAAATTCAGCACAAAATGGATTAAAAAGAAAAAAAAAGTTGTAAAACTAGTATCCTTACACCGGAAATGATATTTTTTCAAAATGGGAGTTTTTATGGCTGATTTTTACCCCTCTTTTCTCTAATCTAAAATCGTGCTTATTTTTTGCTTTTTAATTTATAAAATATAATTTATTTGTGGATAAATACGTTATAATTAAGAGGTGTTTGTATTAAATATAAATTATAGTCTCTCCCTAAATATCAATTCGTGATACTAGGTTAGGCACCGGTGCTTTTTTTTCAAATTTTACGAATATTAATCCCAATTTTTGGAAAATGCAACTCCTGCTAAAGCAGTCGTTGCATTTTCGTCATTGGGATTAATATTCGTAAAATTTATGTAAAAAACCACCGATACCTAACCTAGTATCACTTATGATATTACCCCTGATAATTCATAGGCAATATTTTGCGTGACACCCAGCATCCCCACTCGGTAACTACCCTAGTGGAAAATAATGTTAGAACGACTTGACCTAACGTTAATTAAATGTGGTTTGAATGTTAGATGCCTAACGTTAGGGTCTAACGTTAAAATAACGTTTATCTAGCGTTAAGAGTTTTACCAAACGTTAGATTAACGTTATTCTAACGTTAGGCATATAATGTTAGAAATTCTTACGCTAGAATCGGCACATTTATGTAAAAAAAAAACGTTTATCTAACGTTAAATTTCTACTATAAGGTATAATCAAAATTCAAAGAAAGAATAAAGCCTATACCCCATATAAGTAAAACAAAACATCTTGCGTAACTCTTAGTAAAGTATCGAGTGCTCCAAGCAAAAAACTATTCTAAACTATGTACTAACCTCCTTCATCTTCGGAGTCGGACATGAACGTCTCCTGCATGGCTTCTGGCGCAACAACCTTATATTTCTCTTCAATATTGACGGTGGTCGTGGTGGTGACGTTGGTTTCTGTAACCACCTTGAGTTCTTCAACTACGCTGATGTATCCTAACTTGTTGGCGATACCAAGGGCGGTTTGACCATTCTAATAATGAAAAGGACAATGTTTAAAGGTATATTATAAAATTTTAGGGCATATTATAAAGTTTTACGGTATATTATAAAATTTTATATTTTTTCACTAATTTTATAAAATGTATTATTTTTTTTTTTTAATTAATGGCTAAACTACAATAATTAAGCGTACTGGTACTCTGGTCTGCAGAAATCCATCAAAACAAGAACAATAATAAGCTGAAACACATACCCTTTTTAGACCAGTGGGAATATCTAATTATTATTATTATTAGTATTAAAAATACTTTTTAACTTTGCAAAATTTTTTGTTTAATGGCCAATGGTAAGTGAGTTGAGTGCTCATTTTGTCCCACTTACTCTAACCCAGTCTTAACCATATTTTATATGACGAAAACTACAAAGGTTCCGAATCGATTGATAACAGATTTGTTTTAATATATCATTCAAAAGTCTAGTTTATTTATTTTTCATATTTACAAAAGGTTTATAAGGTTTACAAACGGCCTATTTCAATAACGGGTACCCAGGTGTAGCTAGGGACCCTAGATCTAGGTCTTAACTTAGCAAGACGACTGACAACTTAAGACCTAGATCTAAAGTTAATTTTTTTTAAGTATAGTTATTTTAAACCTTCCCGCTTGTAAACAATCTCGAAATTACCATAGCAACGTAAGATACGCATGCGTCGTAAGCGAAATGAGTAGACACAACCGTAAAACTTTGACGTGCCATTAACGAGAACAAAACAATGGTTTATTCCTCTAAATTATTGGAATAAAAGCGATTTTATAAGCAAATTTTGTTTCTACAGGAATACAAAAGTGTTTTTAGTAACAGCTTTATCAATTCTCTTCTTTTACATCAAAACATCATAAAAACAAAGTAAGTAAACAAAAATTATAAATTTTGGTTATGTTGACATTCAAAACAAGCCACATGCTTCAGTGTAAATCGGACTTTGTGGAGTATTTAGAGGCAAATTTAAAATAACTATACCTTAAAAAAATTAACTTTAGTGTCCCTAGGGCCACCCATTAAACTTGTTTCCTAATATTGTATTGAAAATGTTAGAAAAAAATATTGCGTAAGAATGGTAGGTAAATTCGTAAACTTTACGTAATTAATAAACGGTCCCTCAGACACAAGTGTGCTATAGAAAGATGAGATAAGTTGTAAAAATTGGTCTGTGGAGGCCTACATCCCTTTACAGAGTTGTTTCATTAATTTGCTTTCACTTAAGGTTAATAATTAGCTAATTAAAAATAAAATATATACCGTCTTTACTTTTACGCAAGTAAAATATATCACACTATGGTCTGTTTCATCAAGCAAGAGAGTAAATTAAAAATCGCACAGTGAATATTTTCAAAACAGATTCGAATATTGGATGTGCGAATATACTGCGTAGTTTATTTTATAAAACATAACTATATTCTATACACAAACATATACTATTCAAACCTGTTGTAAAAATATTTACTGTGCGATTTTTAAATTACTTGCTTGAAGAAACAGACCATAGTATCTCAAATTTTATATAAGCGTAGGTGTGTATTATAATAATCGATACCTACTCAAAAATTGATTTTGACTTAGTCAAAAGCGGGGCGCATTAATGTGTATACAAACTTTTATGGTACAAACTTCTGACTTAAATGATAATACCACTGGTTTATTTTGCTTGATTTTTATACCTATATTAATTGAAAATAACAAAATACCTACACAAATACACCAGTCTTTAAATATAGGTAAAAAAATGATACTAAAAAACTTGGTATGTCAAAATCTCGATTTTAGGTCGTTCTAATCGAGATAACGTATACATTTAAAATTATCTAATAAACACTTGAAATTTAATTAATACAATATTGTATCTTATATCTTATCAGCATATTGTTATACTATTCACAGCGCGTAAGCGCTAGAATAGTATTATACGGTAATTTCGAATTTGGCAAAATCGCCAAAAAACGTCCTAGACAAAAAATTCTTAGATATGTGTTACGTCTGAAGAAACGATTTTTCTGGACACGAAAACTCCAGAATAAATTATCCGATCGACTAGAAATTTTTAGGATAATTGAAGTTCTCGTGGGGGAAAATCCCTATTATTTTAAAAATAACCCCCCCATAAAAAAATTATTGGAGTTAAAATTAAAAATCGAAAAAGATTTTTTTTAACTTGTTATTTTTTTATTTTTAGTGTTATTTTTTTTTTTCAGGTATTTGGGAAAGTGCAATATACTATTTACTGTGAATAGTATATAATGGAATGTGTAGCATTACATATCTTCACGGCTTGTTTATATTTACCGAAGGTAAAACAATTGATTGCATTTTTTATATCTATGGGTACATCCTTGAATATGGAATGGACCCGGAACTTTAGCTGAATTGCAGAAGTTCCCGAATGAGCTGGGGTACTAGATTTGCAGGAGTTCCAGGATGAGCTGTAGGCGGGTACTAGATTTGCAGTAATTCCAGTAGCTCGTCCTGGAACTTTCCTACGTTTAGTAAAGCATTACTTTTTGGATTTGCTAGGTAAATAACTTCTAAAAATTGTTTAATTACCACACCCGGACATTTATTAGGAGGTACCGCAGTAAAGTATCACTTTTCAAACTTGCTACGTAAAAATCTATCAACTTACGTGTGTAAGGGCGTTCGGATCCGCTTTATTTTTCAACAACAAACTGATAACCAACACGTGTCCTTGTTGCGCAGCCTGGTGCAGCGGTGTATATCCAGAGGAAGTTACCGGGTTCACGTCGGCTCCTTGCTCCACCAGGAGTCGCACCATGTTCACGTGACCATGGTGGCACGCCACGTGCAAAGGCGTGTAGCCGGCTTTTGTTTGCGAGTCCTTTTGCGCGCCCGAGCGAAGCAGAATGTTGGCTACGGGCCCGCGATCTTCTTGAGAGCACAGATGAAGTGGGGTTAAGCCGTTCTAAGTAAAAATTAATAAATGTAATAATTTGCTAAAGAAAGGCTTTTTATTTTACTCAAATATACCGCGTGAGTTTTATTTATGTCCACCCTAAAATTAAGATTAATATATAATTTTACATTGGCTGTTATCCGTGTCTACTGCAGTGACTCATTTGAGAAAATGTGCTAAAGTGAGGATCATACCAGTTCGTGTGCGGTTCGCGTCTCCGTCTGAGGGGAATCCCCTATACGAGAGCAGAAAAATACGTTTTAGGCATGAGTCACTGCAGTCTAATTCAGGCAGGGATAATATAAAATGGCGGATTTATTCTTTTTGTTTCCGATTTCGCCGGAAGTGGCATAAATATGTTTTTTTTTAATGGAACACCCTGTAATTTTTTACATTTTTGAATTCAGCCGAAAATTTTATGTAGGTATAAAAAACTGATTGTTTTTTTACTTTTTTTTTCGTTTTTATCGTAAAAAACGAGATACACATAAATTAACTTCTTTTTAGTTAATTACTCTTCAGGGTAAATCATAAATTTAGTATAGTTTGACCCACGGATCTGTGGCTACGGGAAATATGTTTGGAATGTGTGTACAAGTGGAGGAGGCCCGTTGTAGGCACGCACGCCTTATAACGCTCTTGACGGAAAGAAGAGAGCGCGAATGATTCCTCCCCCTTTCGTCGGAGACTTTCTTTCACGCGGAGAACTATATAAGAAATATAGCAGAAAAATACTCTACAAATAAAGTTTACAGTGACATAAAAAAATATGAGTTCAGGGCAAAAAAAGGTTTTTTAGCTTTAATTTGCTGTCACTGATCAAATTTTTATTTTAATATTGGTTTAATATTTTTTTTAAGCTTAAGTAAAAACAAGGTAAATTATGTTTATCTAGTTTTTATACGACAAAAATGAAAACAAAAAAAAAGTAAAAAAAACAATTAGTTTTTTTACATAGATTTTTCGGCCGAATTCAAAAATGTAAAAAATTATAGGGTGTTCCGTAAAAAAAAATTATGCGACTTCCGGTTTCGCCAGAAACAAAGAAATTAAATCCGCTATTTTATAGCCAATGTAAAATTATATAAGTCACCAAAGTTTCTTTTTTATCGAATAATAACTCTTAATTTTGGGGGTGGACATAAATAACACTTACCCAGTATAGCACACTTATACATTTAACTAAATTTATCTGTCTATCCCAAAGAACTTTTACCTCAAGAAGTAATTTCAGACCAATGTTTATGAAGGTGTCATCTTTTTGTTTGTTTATTTACTAACAGAAACGCGATACAGCTTTGTGGTGTAAAATGTAGATGTCGCTAGTCGACTTTCAGGCTACCTAGTAGCGATGTTGCGTAGTTTCCACCTTATCATGAATTCAAATCATTATACTTAAATTAAAAATGTAAAAAACTTTATTGTATATACTATAATTATGTTTAATAATATAGTATATTTAAATCTATTAAAATTAAAGTACTAGTTCATGTAAAACTCATACAGAACTAATGTTTCTTAAAATTTACAATAAAATATCCAAAGTATATGTTTCTAATCGGCAACACTGTACCCCTGTCAGTCATTTTACGACATGAGACTGTGAGTTTACACATTCTTTCTCTCTCTTTAGGCGTACTAAGTGTAAACAATAGTCACTCCCCACCAGCCCCTCACCGTAGTTGGTTCACGCTTCAAACAAAGCATACGGTAGATTTCATCATGTTCCTTCTTGAGGTAAAAGTTCATTGGTCTGTCCGTAAATATATTTTTAAGCAGTAATTTTCAGGGGCGATTATTTGGTCACAATTTTATAGAATTTTATAGAATATAAATACTGAATAAAAAGATGTATATACCTTCGCAGCATGATTTGGATTAGCCTGGTGTTCCAAAAGAAGGGAAGACATGTCTGAGTGTCCTTCTTGTGAACTCAGATGAAGTGGGGTAAAACCGGCTTTCGATTCGGCATCAGCCTGAGCTCCATATTCTAAAAGGGTAGTGGCAATATCCATCTAGACAAAAAACGGAAAAAGTATCGTTAGATCAGGTTAAAATCATACATTCCCCTATCAAAAATAAAATTTTAACCACATAGAATCTCATAAAACCGGTTTCACTAACCGAGTTTGGATTTGGATTTTAGTCGGTTAGTGAAACCGGTTTTATAAGATTCTATGTGGTTAAAATTTTAATTTTGATAGGGTCAAGTATTATGTTGCCAAACATACTGTGTTAAACAAAATAACGGTATGTTTAAAATTAAATTTTTTTAACGCTAAAACTTACCTGATTTTTTCTGGCAGCGATGTGTAAGGGAGTGTGTCCATTTTTGGCAGTGGCGTGTGGAGAGGCACCTTTGTCCAGTAAAAGTAAGGCTACGGGTTGGTGGTCATAATGGGCGGCTACATGTAACGGAGTTACCCCATTTTTGCCCTGAGCATCGGCTGGCGCGTCGCGTTGGAGCAGAAGACGAGCCACGTTCAGGTGACCATATTTGGCCGCTAAGTGGAGGGGAGTAAAGCCTTTTTTGGTGGTTGCCGATAGGTCTGCGCCGTTATCGAGTAAAACTGATGCAACCTAAAAAAAATGATAAAACAGTATTAAATGGATAACCTTTGATACGGGTGGAAAATTGTTTGGACTTTTTTAAAAAGCTTTATCTCGGAAATAGACCGACAAAAATTACAGTTATTTTTTTTAGTAAATTTAAAATTATTTCCAAATTTGTATGAATGTTTACCCTACAATAACTCTAGGCAACAAATCGCAACTTTTTTTGCCCTGATCTGAAAGTAATTTTTTCTTCCTAATTTGAGGGCGTAGAATCCAAATCTAACATTGGAAAAATTCCAGCACCTCAAATTTTTGAGATACAAGTCCAGGAAATAATGATGTTTTTTTTCAAAAACTTAAAAAAAAACAGCAGGATTTTAAAAAGTTTAGGGTATATTGAAAAAAATACGAGAAAAATCCATATGCGAAGGACCTACTGTCACAGTAAGAATGAAAAGCTTAAAATTAAAGTGCAGAGTTTACTTAATTGCTTGAGCAATGAAATGAAATGAGAGCTAATTTCTGGCAAAACGATCAAATTTATATAAAAATTTTATTGGACTTAATTTATAGACTATAAAATTCTCAAAAATATATATATTATTATTATTTAATTTTGCTTAGTTTGTTCGTAAAAAGTAAACAAATGAAAATAGAATAAAATTAAAGCACACAGTGTAAACTTTTTTTCCGAGTGTAAAACATATATTTTTCTTATCAATTTAAAGGCGCAGAATCCGAATTTGACCTTAAAAAAAAATCTTGCAGTTTTATTTTTTAAATTTTAGTAGAGGCAATTATGCCAATAAAAATATTTTATAAAAAACAATTGCGTATTTTTTGTCATTTTTTTAATGGTTGTACATTACATTAAGACCGTTTACGTAACATATTTTTGGTTAATTTTTGATCCCCTAGTGATGCTTTTTGACGTTTTTGAGCATGAGTACGTGGCACTAAGCTTGTCCCCTTATGCACCTCTCTCCTCACCCTCCCCCAACTAATATTAGTTGTATCATAGGATCCATTACAAAAAAAAACATTTATTCAACCTATGAATTAAAAGTTACATAACGTAGTTGGGTATTTTTTAACTAAGGGGTCGTCCATAAAATACGTAACGCAAATTGACCAAAATTCATACACTTCATACCCTGTTTTTCGCGTTATTAAAGGCTGTAGAGATTTTATTATTATATTTTGGCTACCAATCCCCCCCAACACCCCCCCCCTATGATGATGATTTTAGAACAAAACAGGGATAAAATAATCATTTTTTACCACTTTTATCTCTTTTCTCAGAAAGGTAGTAGAAACATTCTGAGGCCAGATTCGGTCTCCGTGACCCAAAATTAGTTTAAAAATACATGACTCCAATCAGGGCAAGAAACCGTGTTGCCTAGTGTAAATGATAAGCCAGTTACTGCCAAAAATAATAGTTTCAGATACCTTTACTAACTTATCCTTTACGAATGCTAAACATATTTTACGTAAAAAAAAGGCTACAAACCCACCTATAAGGTTTATAACCAAATGGACATTTATTTTAATATCCACTTTTTCACTTTTTTTTGACGTTTCATGATACTCTCCGAAAGTCCAAAAACATATACAAAATAGACTTTACCTCTTCTTGTCCTTCCTTGGCAGCAATATGTAACGGCGTGTATAAATCCTTCGTGGTGGCATGCGGTTGGGCGCCATGTTGTAACAAAAGCATAACGATATCGACGTTGCCAAGTCTGGAAGCCACGTGCAGCGGCGTCTGTTCTTCCCTGGCCTTGGCATCGACGGCCGCTCCGTTTCGCAGCAATATCCTGATGATGTCCGTTTGGTTGGCTCTGGCCGCCAAATGAAGGGGAGTTTCGCCCCTTACAGTTGGAATGTCTGGACTTGCGTCGTGTTGAATCAGGTAGATGACGATGTTCATACAACCCATAAAACTGGCGACGTGTAAAGGAGTCAAGCCACTTTCGGTTGTAGCACTTATACCTGAAAAATTAAAATTTTATATTAAGGTAATATAAAAAAAAGAAAATAAAATACTTTGGAATTTATATACAGAGCGGTCCAAAAGTCACCCCCCCCCTCTTAACTTTTGAACCAGTTGAGATATCGACTTCAAATTTGGAACTTTTAAATAAGACAACTTAAACTATTTTTTAGCATATATTTACTACTGAGGCGAAATAGTAATAGTTGTAATATAAATAAAATATATGAACACCCTGTATTAGAAAATATGTAAAATCAACAGAAGGTTAGTTAAGGCACCTTCGCCAAATTATAGTATTTAATTTTTTCGCGCCAATAATTTAAATATTTCTCAAGGACTTTCTTAGGGAAAAATCCTTGACAGTTTGACAGTTGGTCACTTGTTACTGACTACCGTGATCAACAACACCAATTGTTAAGATGTTGGTGTAACTTGAATTATTGAAACCATCCTCAGGATTAAGGCAAATTTCTCATGAAATTTGAGTTATCTGGTGCTTTCAGGTAATATTTATTTAAATATTTCTGCTTATAAAATACTAATTTCTAAACTTTCAGTTTTCAGTTATACAAACCTTAACTAACCTACTACGTTTAAACAACAGTATAATAATAAAGTCTGGTCGATCAACTTCTTCGTTTACTCTGAGCAACCCACTGACACCCCGAGAGTGAACAAGGTATTCTTACACGGCGCCCTAATCTCTTCAAAAGTTTACATTGTCACAACTTTGTCGCCCAACTCGAGGCCAGTTAAACTTCAGCTGGAGTCTCATCAGCTGAATCATCACTGCAAAGAAACAAGATGCCGGTCGACCATACCCCAGTGAACAGTCAGGGGGTAACCACCCGCAGTAGGGGCTTCAACAGGAGGTCCTTGGAGGTATTTGATCTCCCAAGCAATGTCAACAGGATGCCAGTCCTGTCTCCACAGATTGATGTAAATTTGGCAAGTAACACAACAACCCTACCTCAAAGTGCCACAGGTATGCCTAGAACAACAATAAGCGTGTCAAATTCATCAAATACCAATAGTTTTGAGGCGCACAGGGCGCAAGATGAATTTCGACCAATATTGGGCCAAACCCGAGCCCAATCCAACAGCTATGAAAGAGGGTCAGCAAGTTTCGGTGGCAATGCCCACTGGGGGCAACCTCCAAACAACGCTTGTTTTGTACCACAACAGGCAAATGACCATGGGGGACAGCCTCCACCATATCAATTAGTTTATAACGTACCACAAAATAATGTACAGGTACCACCACAATGTAACTTAGATATTGTAAGTCATGCCACAAAACTGCTTCCTACATTTAGGGATGATGGGGAAACACACCCTATCGATTTCATAAAAAAATTAGAGAATATAGTAAATACTTATAACTTACCTATGCAAATAGTCGCTGCTATTTCAGGTGAACTTTTTGGGGCACGAGCCAAGCCATGGTGCGATGCTCTGATAGACTCCTTTGATACCTTTAGGGCTATGAAAACTGCTTTTATAGAACAATTTTGGTCGCGTACAAGACAAACACAGGTTCGCTTAGCCTTAGACACAAATAAATATGATCGTTCAGGGTATGTAAACTATTTTTTAAAACAAGTTACTAGGGCGAAACACTTGTTACCACCATACACAGAACTAGAGCTAATAGCTTTAATTTCCAGGCATTTTCCACCAGCTATTTCTTGTTGTTTAATAGGTGCATTAACAATAAATGATGCACTCATTAGACTCCGACAGGCAGAACATTTTGATTATGATTTTGCATCGGCTTCTTCTTCTTCTTCGGTCGATAACAATACTAGATCGGGGGACGTTAGAACTACCAAGTCAGAGTTTTTGAACAAATGGGAAAAGCCGAAAGAAAACATAACCTATAAAAATCCAAATGTGTCTCCAAATCATAATAAAAACTATTCGTCTTCCCCGAGACCATTTAAAAAACTTAATCATGTGCAATTCGAAGGTCCGGAAGAAGAACCTTCGGAAAACTAATGGTTTCCCACCCGTCCAGTCCGCCCTTGGGGAACATTTCTAGGACTGATTCTGTAAATTATCTTGTAAATAATCCCCGTGAGGATTTGTTAAGTGAATGTGACTTTAACCATGTTCAGTGGGACTTAGGCCGTACTCCAATCATAGCCATCACTATAAAAAATGTTCAGTACCCTTGTCTGGTAGATTCCGGCAGTGAGGTAAGTGCTTTTTCAGAGACCGTGGGCAATCAAGTCATTACAAATGACTTACCCTTTTTCCCAGTGACAGGAGTACGGGTGTCAGGTGCATTTAAAAATAAGCACAAAAAAATAACACACCAAGCACTCTTAAAATTTTCCTTAGCTGGTAATGAATTCGAGTTTGAATTCTTATTTATCCCTGACTTAGTATACCCCGTTATATTAGGTTGTGACTGGTTAAGATCGGTTAAAGGGAATATAAATCTTGAACACAGTTGTTTGTATGTTAAGCATGATAAAAATATTGTAGAGATCCCGGAAATAAAACCATATCATGACTTTTCGGCGCCAATTTCAAAGCCACTGAAGAAAATTTTTGCAATTAATAAATACCACTCTGTAAATAATAGTCACATTACTGAAACAGCTTCTATAAATGAGGAAATTAGTGCAATTATGTCTTCTTTAGACCTCTCAAATAATGAAAAAAATGATTTTTTCAATTTATTGCAAAAGCATAAACAAATTTTTTCTGATAGACCTGGTTTAACCCAGGAGTATTTTCATGAAATCCATTTAAAGGATGATACACCTTTTTTTCAACCTCCCTACCCCATTCCAGTGGCGCATCGGGAAGCTGTGCAAAAGGTCATTGACTCTATGCTACAGTATGGTATTATTGAGCGAACAAATTCTTGCTCATACAGCTCACCTTTATCTACGGCTGTCAAGAAGGATGGTACCATCCGAGTAGTACTGGATGCTCGTCGTCTTAATAAGGTCATGCTATCTGATGCCGAACTTCCGAGGAAAATACACGATATTTTGAGAACCTTACCCCCTAAAATTAAATTCATGTCCACCATTGACTTGACTCACTCTTATTGGCAAATTCCATTAAGGCCAGAGGATAAGAAGTTCACAGGTTTCCTCCATGCGACAAAAACCTATCAATTTCGAGTCTTGCCTTTTGGTTTAAAAACGGCAATTAGTTCGTTTTCCAGGGCCATGGACAAGATTTTGGGGACTGAGTTTAGCGAATTCGTAGTACCCTACGTGGATGACCTTCTGGTCATCTCAGAAACCCTAGACCAACATTTAGAGCATTTAGATAGGCTTTTTACTCGTTTGGCATCTGCAGGCTTAACACTTCGGTTAAAAAAATGTCAGTTTCTTCAAAGAGAAATGAAATTTTTAGGTTATATTCTGGATCAGCATGGGATCAGATCCGATAAGGATAGAGTCCGTGCCGTGTCTGAGTTTCCACAACCCAGGGATAAAAAACATTTACAATCCTTCTTGGGCTTGTGTAATTTTGACAGAATTTTTTGTGAAAAATTTGCGTCACTCGCAGAACCTCTTTGTAAACTACTCAGAAAAAAGGTCAAGTGGACTTGGTCTGATGAACAAGCACAAGCGTTTCAAGGGCTTAAAAATCTCATTGCTCAGGAAGTACTTCTCTATCATGCTGATCAGAACCTTCAATATTGGGTTCAAACGGATTCGAGTGATGTAGGGCTTGGTGCCCAATTATTTCAGATACAGAATGGTCAAAAACGAGTAGTGGCATATGCTAGTCGTTTGCTCCTTGATCGAGAGAAATCCTATTGCATCGCCGAAAAGGAGGCCTTGGCTGTGGTTTGGGCACTGTCCAAATGGAGGGTTTTCCTACTGGGAAATCACTTCATTATTCTTTCTGATCACCGTGCCTTAACCTATTTACAGACGTGTAGGCTGCTTTCCCCCCGCCTTACGCGTTGGGCTCTGGCCTTCCAAGAATACTCATACGAAATCCGTTACATTAAGGGCTCAGAGAACGTGGTCAGCGACGCGCTTTCACGATTCCCAATAGCTCGGTTGCCGGTACCAGACGACAAATGCTTCCGCATTTGTTTCATGGTAAAACTTGGACCAAATTTCGCGCCTGTTATTGCTTCTATAACCGAGGATCAAAAACAAGACCCTAAACTTTCAGAAATTCGGCGTAATATTGAAATCAACCCCGCACAGCACCCAAAGTTCGTCATCTTCCAAGATATGCTCTTTCTTAGACAGTCCGAGGAAGAACCATGTCGCCTATGTATTCCAAAAAAGAGGATTACCGACTTTGTTAAGGCTTTTCACGAGTCTTTGGGACATTTCGGTGTCTACAAGACCTGGGCTGCCTTAAAACGGGAAGTTTGGTGGCAGAATATGCATTCCAGCGTAAAATCCATAGTAAAAACCTGCCAAATTTGTCAGATGGCAAAAACCACCATTCTTCCAAAACCACCCTTTGAAAGTATTATTCCCGAAGGTCCAAGGGATCTTATGGCCCTAGACCTATACGGCCCGCTTCCAAAATCTAGGGGCGGCGTGACCTATATTTGTGTTTGCCTAGATGTCTTTTCAAAATTGGTAATTTTGTATCCCCTTAAAAGGGCTACAACGCTTTCTATTTTAAATCGTCTAAGAAACGATTATTTCCCGAAATATGGTCAACCAAAGCGTATTTTGACTGATCACGGCACGCAATTCACGGCGCATGCGTGGAATTCCAATTTAGAAAGACTTGGTATTCAGGTCGTAAAATCTTCAGTGAGGCACCCGGAGGCTAATCCTTCCGAAAGAATAATGAAAGAACTTTCAAGGTTCTTTCGCACCTTTTGCAATGCTAAGCACAAAAAATGGGCCTATGAGATTGATCATCTCACCAACATGTTAAACTGTGTTGTTCACGAATCCACAAATTGTACACCCACAGAGTTGCATACCGGGAAACCTCCACCTTTACTACTTTCCCATTTAATTAATTTTCCAGAAGTTCAGCAGGCGGCTGATTCTCATATTAAAGTTTATCTGGCGAGAGAGGCCTTGCTGTCAAAAGCAGACCGACGAAATTTCGCACGATCAAAAAATAAATACACTGACTTTAAAATTGGGGACTTGGTTTTACTCAAGGCTGAGCCAAAATCCTCTGTTTTAGATGCGGTCACAAAGAAGTTTATGCTTCTGTTCGAGGGTCCATATAGGATAAAGAAGGTTATTGGTCTTACCTCTTTTATCCTGGTGAATCCCGAAACCAATGAGGAAAGAGGACGTTTCCATAGCTCTCATTTAAAAAGATATATTGAACCGTAAAGAAAATTTTTGATTTTACCAGTTTTTTCGCCTTTTTATAGTTTTTAATTCAGGTTGGCTCTTTACTTCACCATCTTAAAATCTAGGGGGCAGTTGAGGCGAAATAGTAATAGTTGTAATATAAATAAAATATATGAACACCCTGTATTAGAAAATATGTAAAATCAACAGAAGGTTAGTTAAGGCACCTTCGCCAAATTATAGTATTTAATTTTTTCGCGCCAATAATTTAAATATTTCTCAAGGACTTTCTTAGGGAAAAATCCTTGACAGTTTGACAGTTGGTCACTTGTTACTGACTACCGTGATCAACAACACCAATTGTTAAGATGTTGGTGTAACTTGAATTATTGAAACCATCCTCAGGATTAAGGCAAATTTCTCATGAAATTTGAGTTATCTGGTGCTTTCAGGTAATATTTATTTAAATATTTCTGCTTATAAAATACTAATTTCTAAACTTTCAGTTTTCAGTTATACAAACCTTAACTAACCTACTACGTTTAAACAACAGTATAATAATAAAGTCTGGTCGATCAACTTCTTCGTTTACTCTGAGCAACCCACTGACACCCCGAGAGTGAACAAGGTATTCTTACACGGCGCCCTAATCTCTTCAAAAGTTTACATTGTCACACTACTTTCAGCTGTTAAAATGTGGGCAGGGGGGCATGGGGGCACATTTTTTTAAATGGAAAGGGGGGTCGTGTAATACATCATTTTAAAGCTTATAAATTCTCCATTTAACTCCATATTTTTAAATTAAAAAAAAAAATTTGGGTTTAAAATGGGGTTGAAAATGGGTATTAATGTTAAACTTCCTCTAAAAAAAAACAAATAATTTTTTAAAAATGCCTTATTTCATTATAAAAAAAGTTAATTATACTTTTAAACTAATTTTAGTGGACATAAATAAAAATTTATAAAAAAAAACTTAAAAAATGGAATGTTTTTGCACAAAAAATTGAAAAATCAAAACCTTAAAAAACATTTTTAAAAAATTTAAAAATGTTAGTTTAAATAGAGAATTTTATAAGCTTTAAAATGATGTATCACACGACCGCCCTTTCCATTTAAAAAAATGTCCCCCCATGCCCCCCTGTCCACATTTTAAGAGCTGCAAATATCAAATATATGCTAAAAGATAGTTTAAGTTGTCTTATTTAAGAGTTCTAAATTTGAAGTCGATATCTCGTTCAAAAGTTAAAAGGGGTGACTTTTGAGCCGCACTGTATACAATTACGCTTTTATTACTTGAAATTTGGTATACTTAACTGGTATAACGTATTTACAATTGCAAAAAAGCCGTTTTTAGGTATGGCTATTAAATAGCAGGATTTGAGCTTGGATATCTTGATATGTATCAAGAATACTAACTAGCTGGAGCTTGTAAATGCAGGGTTTTATTCTGAGCTTCGAACAACCTTAGAATTCTATAATTACATCGGCACTTAGTGCTACTAAGAGTGCCGATGTATTGAAATCTTCGCCGAAAAGTCAAAATCTTTGACCACGTTTTTTTCACATTTCTCGACTTTTAGACCATTCTGAGTCGAAATCAGTAAAAAAAAATTTTGCGTCCGTCTGTGTCTGTCTGTAAACTCTCTAACTCGATTTCTACATGAGATATCGACTTGCGATTTTTTGCATATTGTTTCTTATCGTATTTCGAAGAGCTGATTAGATTTTGGGGGTAAACCATTGGGGGTAAGGGGGTAAAAATAGGGTAAAACTCTTATTTTTAGCGTTTTTTGTTTATAATTAAGGCAATTATTTGCACTTATATAAAGATAATTTTAAATTGGTCAAAAAATGTTATAAACAACGTTTTCCTAAAACGCATTGTTTTCGAATTTTTTTAGCATATCTCACATATTTATAACCCGATTTCAAAAAAATATATTTTAAATAAAAGCTCCTTTTAAGCCCTATAAAAAATGTTAACTACAGTTTTTTGCTAGAATTTAATGTTTTAAAGATACAGAATTTAAAATCAAACAAAGCACCTAGTTTGAAATTTGCAAACTAGATGGCTCTAGTGTACAATAGTGCCGAGATTTTGACAGGATGCTTGCAACGTTTTATCTAGTTCCATTTAAATACATGTAGTATATGTAACAATTAAAATAACCAAATAATATTAATTGAAAAAACAGTTGAAAATCTTATCCAAATTTTATGCGCGCGCAATGTAATGCGCAAATATCTTCAATTGTATTAAAATATTTAATATTAAGTATTATAAAAGTAATTAGGCAATAAAAATAACCACATTTTAAAATTATTTTTTTGCAATACCCTTTAACTGCTCTTAGAAAAAAATTAAAATTTAAACCTTTAGTTTTTCAAGATTTAACTTTTATATTATAATATTATTTAGTATACCAAATTGTTAGACAAACTAAAATAAATAAATAATGTTTCTAATAAATTTATAGAATTTTTACTAAAACATTTAAAAGTATAAGGTAAAAAAGTTAAAAAAAAAACTATAAACCACATTTTAAAATTAGTAATTAGTATTTATTTCCTCGGCAACGAAATTTACCGGTTAAATTAAATTACTATAAGATACGGAATCATTTTCGGATTTAAGCATTTTGATGGAAGTGTACTATCCTGCGTTTTGTCTCTTCTTATTATAGACATCTTCAGAGAATCTTCTAGAAATAGGAAGAGAAGATGTTTTGAAGATGTCTCTAGTAGGATAAGACGAAACGTGCGACAGGACTTCTTTCAGCAAGGTCTAAACCCGAAAATAAAAGTTCTACTAAAGTATGGCACCGAGAAAGCTTAAAATCTTAAAGCTTAAATACTAAAATAAAATGTATTCTTACTAGCACCATGTTTCAGCAACAACTCCACCATCTTTATCCTGTTCTTTTTGCACGCAATGTGTAAGGGCGTGAAACCGTTTAACGCTCTGGCGTTCGGATCGGCGCCCCTGTCCAAAAGCAGTTTGGCCACTCTAACGTGGCCGCAGTGGGCGGCGACGTGGAGGGCTGTCAAATAGTCGACGGTGACTTCGTCGACGGGCGCTCCGTGGTACAGAAGTATTCTGGCTGCGTCTACGTGCTCGCCTTGGGCGGCCATGTGTAGTGGAGCTAAGCCATTCTGAAAAAAAGAACAAGGCAACGTTTAATAAAAATCATTTTTGCTTCTAACAACTTTCCTGATAAAATGGTTTAATGAGGATGATTCCCCTGGTAGAAAAGTACATAAATCTAATTTAACATAACATTAGATTAGTAACATTTTTATGTTTAGTCTCAAACGTTATACAAAAACGTTATAAAATATATAAATCTAACCTTAAAAACTAACGTTTGACAATCTAACGTTAGTTTCCCAACTAAGTTCTAACGTTTTTCCAACCTTATTGTAACTTTAAATATTTTTTAAATTTCCATTAATACGTAAGCTAGAGTAGAACATACTCATTACAGACAGCTATTTGCCTAGGTTTGATAATTATTTATTATTTCTATAATAAGTTTAAAAAAAAATACCCAAAAGTCTAAATTATAGTAAGTCTGGCAACGCTGTACTAGAATTGAAAAAAAAATAAGATTCTGAATGTATAAATAAATATTAACTAACTAAATATAAAGTTTTTCTGAAAGGTAAACGTATTTATCGAAATATAACAGCATATTACACAAAAAATAATTCGAGTCACCTAAAAAGATGACTATTTTATAAAAAAATGTAACGAAATTATGTTTAAAAATATTAGGATTGCTAAAATACATTAAGATTTATTTATATGAATAAATTTGTCTCCAGCTGCCATTTTATGGTGCAGGTAGAAATTTAATAGTTGGCCACGCCCCCTCCGAAAGTTAAAAAATTAAACGTAATTATTTAAAATCTAACGTTAGATTGACGTTTGTAACTAAAGTTTGATTCTAACGTTAAAAAGCGCACATATTTGCACATATTTTATAACGTACTTTTATACAGTTTTATAACATTAGAAAAACGTTATTCTAACGTTAAATTTCTACTAGGGTACCCTAGTAACATTGATCTTGGACAAGTTTCTTGACCAGAGTACTTGACAAAGTTCTTTGTAAATAACTGGACAATTCTTGAGCAAGAGAATTAATCAAGATTCTGTATCCAGACTTGGGCAAGACTTAGCAAGATTCTGGAAGCAGAGCGTTTAGCAATACTTTGTCAAGTCTGTTCGTCAAGTCTGTAGCAAGAATTTGACAAGATTCTTGGTCAAGAATCTTGACCTACTCTTGCGCGAAAAACGCTAGTTCATGAGCGCGCACCTCTCCCTTAGAAAAACGTTATTCTAACATTAAATTTCTACAGTGGTAGAAAGTAGAAAAATTCGAGCAAAACTTTAATTTAAGAAAAACATTAAAACTTATAATTAGTTTAATAATTATTTTAATCGTTTTGTTAAAATGTATAAAAATAGTAACTTATTTACTTTTTCAATACTTATCAAAAATATGTAATTTATGAAAAGAAAACTTATAATAGTCATATAAGCCTTTTTTAATTTTTATTTTTATTAACAAACGCATAATTGAAGTTATACTTTTTTACAAACTAATCAAATATGAAATAAAAAAATCAGGCGAAAAATATTAAATTTTTTTAATTTTATTTTCTTTCTACGAGTACCTTACCTTCGTTTTTGAATGCATAGGAGCCCCATTTTCCAAAAGCATATCGACGACTTGATCGTGGCCGGACCTTGCCGCGCAGTGCAATGGTGTCAGCCCGTCTCTGGTTTTCGCTTGAATGTCGGCTCCTTTCGCCACCAGCAACGTGACCATGTTGATTTTGCCCCATTTACTGGCCACGTGCAACGGGGTAATGTTGTGCTTCGCTGTGTAATTGACATCCGCCCCTTTGTCGTACAACAGAGACGCCACTTTGTCGTTGCCATAGTGAGCGGCTATGTGAAGTGGCGTGAAACCACTTTTCGAAGTTACGTCAGGATTATGTTCGTTCTAAAAAAAAATAATCTGAAAAGTGTAACATTTCTGGCGGGTGGCGATAACGGAATACATCTCGATAACTAATACTCGTACGACAAAAATGAATAGAACTATTTTTGTAGGAAATGTATAGTATATTCTATAACTAGTATGGAATAGACAATATTCCGCGCGAACGGAAAGTTTGTCATACGAGCCGGCACGCGAGTATGACGGTCCCGCGAGCGCGGAATGACTATTCCATACGTGTTGTAGACTATACTTTTTCTTAGACCTTTAAACTGCGGACAAGGTTAAAAACAATGTTTTTTGTGACTCGACATTGTAAATACAACAAAACACATATTTTTAAATAAAGCAATTAATGTTATTTAATAATTTTATCAAATCAGTACTCAAAAAAGATTTTTATTTAATTTTAGCACATATTTACAAATTATAATGCAAAAATTGAAGGTTATGTCAGATTGTTATGACAGATATCAGGTTTAAATATGTAACAATAGATGGAGCAGTTATAATTTTTTGAATTAAATTGATAAAAAAACTGGTCAAATATTAAAAAAAAATAATAAACTTTATGTAATTTTAACGCAAAACTTTAAATTGCATTAAATTATTCAATATTTCATGGTAAAATATATACATTTTTGCTAATTTTGCTACAGTTGTACTTACTTTTATAAACGAGTATGGCACTACATGTGCTCATTCTAACACTTGATACGGAATATTCATACCGTATCTAGAGCTAGAATGGATTCATTCTGTGTTTGAAAAGTGTGTGTATTTGCTTACATTCTAAAGCAGTCGTAGAAAAAATATATTTTATGTCTAGTGTAATAGTGAAGGACCCCGATGCCCCTTACTGTCGCCAAGTGTTTTCTTTATGAGCGGAGCTCAACGTGTTAATATCTGACGTGACTCAAACTATGGTCTGTTTCATCAAGTAAGAGAGTAATCGCACAATAAATATTTTAACAACAGGTTTGAATAGTATATGTTTGTGTATAGAATATAGTTATGTTTTATAAAATAAACTACGCAGTATATTCGCACATCCAATATTCGAATTTGTTTTGAAAATATTCACTGTGCGATTTTTAATTTACTTTCTTGCTTAATGAAACAGATCATATAAAGATCTTAAATAATTCATACTTTCGTTCAAAATCTTTTAGTTAATCCAGACTACATACAAACAAACGGACAGACATACAGACATTTCTACACTTTTCTTCATTGTATTTTCTTTACCTGTAAAAGTAGAGCGGCAGCTTTGACATCGTCCTTTTTCGCGGCTATGTGTAAGGCAGGTAATCTAACTTTCCCTCTCGTGTCGTTTTCCAGTAAAACTGCTACAACTTTGTCGTGTCCTTGCTGCATCGCAACAGCCAATGGTGTAAATCCATCCTGAAACAAAATAACTCTTATATTCTCCATCTTTACTGATCCTTTAGCTTATTATTTTTTTTTTCATTGTAACGTTACACCATTAGGTCAAACTATGGAGTAGTAATATTAACAGTATTAAGGTTGGAGAGACCATGTGCACAAACCAGATAACTATTAAACGTTAGGAGACAAAAAAAATTGCCAGCCCTGCGGGGCCCCGGTCTCTCCGAACCTTGCCACTACCCTAGTATATACCTTCCCCGAACCTACCGGACCTTAGGGTCCCTCAATTTTGGTTTAAATATTTGTTTCTTTGGAAAAAAAACTACCGCAAATCGCAATGACATGTTTGGACATAATAATGTCCCATTTGCAGCTAAATACCCTCGAGGGTGGAGTTAGAAAATTATCATATCAAGTCTCTAGCTTAAAACGTTCTTAAGTGTTCGTGATTTATATCGACATAAAACGTCATAAAACGCAAAAATACGCAAAAAATACTGCTGCCGACAAGAATACTTTCCCTATTATATTCTTATTTCATAATAAGCCAAAAACAAAACAAAAATGAAAAATAAAAAAGATAATAAAAAAAAAATAAAACATGTTTCTTTTTTATGTAAAACGAAAAAAAAAATGAAAAAAAAAATTAAAGAATTTAGTAAAATACAAAAAGAAAAACTACAAGAATACACGTCTCGGCAAACACACAAGCACTAAAAAGTCGCTGAATTATTAATTCGTTTACAAAAAGTCCAAACATTCGAAATAATAAACATAATAAGTGACTTATTGCTTATTGACAGCAAAATTTTAATCAAAATCAAATTGGTGCGTTTTGTATAGTGAAACTCCCTTGGCAGTCAACCTAAAAGTTAGTTCGGTTTACCTGTACATAGATCATCAAAAATTAATTAAAGTCCCATTTAAATACCATTTTTGCAAAAAGTTGACTAAGTCACTATTATAGTGCCTTTTACTTGTAAGCCGGCGATATTGTATTTATTTTAATAAAAAAATCACTACAATTTAAGTAGGTTCAATTTTGAGTTGCTTACCTCCGTCGCTAGAGTTTGATTAGCTCCTTTTGAAAGCAAATATTTGACACAGCCATCGTGATTCTCTTGAGCTGCCATGTAAAGTGGTGTAAATCCATTCTGTGATTGTACGTTTAAAGCTGCTCCGTGTTGGATTAGTAATCTTACTACTTCTTCTTGACCCGCTAAAATAAATAAAATCCAAATTAAAATCAATCTTATCTACAGGGAGGAAACATAGGCGCAACAAAAGGGGGTCTACAGCCAACCGTGTAGCTAAAAGTATTAAAATTTTCCAAGAATTAAAAATAAGCACATAAAGTAATATCGCCGGGGAAGGAGGGGCCAAATTGAATCCGGGGAGGCTAAGCGTCCCTAGATTCCCCTAATTGCGCCTATGGGACTCTCCCAGGGAGAGGATATAAAAAATTATATAACTATTTTTTTTTGTTAGAAGTTATTGGAAATTCAACAGGATAGGTTTTTTCTTTAATATAAAAACTGTAGATCTTAGTATTTATAGTATTATAGCTTTATAGACAATATTCCGGGTTAAAGTAGAAGGGTCGGTTGTCCTAAATACGTTTTAATCACATGATACAAGAATATGAATTGTATACATTTGGACTTTTGAAAAATTTAACATCCCATCCCATATTGTACCAACCCGGAGAATTATTATCACTATCTATTTTTATCTTTTTATTTTGCCGATTTTGCCGACCCCGGTAGCGCAATGGTTAGCAGCGAAAAACGACGTTAAACAGTAAAACAAACAAACAAACATCTTTTTATTTTATTGGTTAAATTTTTAATTAAGAGTTAATTAATTGGTATTTTAAATATTGTGGTATAGAAGAGTAAACCTTACTATTTAAATAGTAAGCTTATAATTATAACCAAATCCTTATTAATTTATATATATTCAATACCACTGAATTTTTGAAGATACATATTTCAAAAAAGCATTTTTTTTAAACCAGGCATTTTTCCATGGCATTTGTTTTAATAATTATAAAATATAAAACATTTTACTATTCCTTAAAACGACTTTTGTTTGATTAACGCAGTTGTCCCTCCGAAGTGACTGATCGATTTCGTGCTTTTTAGCACTCTTCAGAGCCACATATCGGTAGTAGGGTAGTAACTACGAAAATCAAATCCTTTCCATATATCTCTATATGGAGTTTAAAAGTCGCTGTAAGGAAAAGCAAAAACAGCTAGCGACATCTACTGCTAAAAGCAGAGACTGGATAAACCTAGCGACAGTCCAAAAAAGGAAGCAGTTATTGGTTTCAAGAACCTAATGCACGCTGTCGATAGGGGGCAGATTAATCAATGCCACGGTGGACATTGCCGCCAATTGAATCCTAAACCTTTTACAGTGGTATCTGAATTAATAAACTAAATTAAATTGTTTGATATTTACAAATTTAAAAAATCTATATAAAACATTTTACAGATACCACTGTAAAAGGTGCCCTCCTAGCGTTTAGGATTCAATTGGCGGCAATGTCCACCGTGGCATTGATTAATCTGCCCCCTATCGACAGCGTGCATTAGGTTCTTGAAACCAATAACTGCTTCCTTTTTTGGACTGTCGCTAGGTTTATCCAGTCTCTGCTTTTAGCAGTAGATGTCGCTAGCTGTTTTTGCTTTTCCTTACAGCGACTTTTAAACTCCATATAGAGATATATGGAAAGAAATTTGATTTTCGTAGTTGTCCCTACTACCGATATTTGGCTCTGAAGAGTGTTAAAAAGCACGAAATCGATCAGTCACTTCGGAGGGACAACTGCGTTAATTAAACAAAAGTCGTTTTAAGGAATAGTAAAATGTTTTATATAGATTTTTTAAATTTGTAAATATCAAACAATTTAATTTAGTTAATTATAAAATAGTTACTAGGGTTTAAAATGCGGGTAATTTAAGTATTCAAAAACATAATGTGATCATTCGTTTTTAATCGCTTTAGTTTCGAACAATACAAGTGTTTACCCAGTCATTAAAGCTAAAATAAATTAAAATATGACCAATGAAATGTCAGAATTATTTGGAAAAGTCCAAAATGATCAAAATTTTCGTTACGTAATACTTGAACGTTCCCTAATCAGATTAAAGCTTAGATTGTTAGATCGTATGTTTCTAATTTTGTACAATATTTCGTGTAGGGGTATGACAATCTTTTTGGTAACAAGGAACATTTTGCGAAAAATGAATCTTTCCAAAGAATGACTGCACAACAACGGACACTCGGACCCACCCCACCCTTTGCGGATTATGATTATTTTGTGATTAAATATTTTTCTAATCAGTTTTCATTTATTTTTGGTGATTAATAGTCACACTAGTTAAAGTAACCCCCAAGTGTAAGTTTTAATGCGTTAATGCGAATTCGCCAAAATTGCAAAAAATACGCTCCTATGTGATTTTTCCGGGAAAAACCAGTAATGACATGTTGTTATATTTGTAATTTACTACCAACGTACAAAATCGTAAGGCGGACGGCCGACGGACCGACAGACAAAACATCAAAAATTCGTTTTTTTTTACAATAACATAACTTTCTTCTCTTCGAGATTTTGTAGTAAGTAAAAATAATTTTTTACTTCGAATCAGAAATCCTTTCTCTAAAACAGTCGTCCTGAGTTCGATTCTTGTTAAAATTTATTATTTGTTTAGACGGGAAAGCCTTTTTTATCACCGCAGTATATTTTTTTGCTGTCGTCATGTGGGAATCCAACATTTAAGTGGCAAACAGTGCATGACTTCCTGCCGTTTCACGAACCTTTTACAATTTCAATAAAACTGTAATTAAAAAGTCATCTATTTCATTTATTAATCCAAAAAAGATCCCTAGCCAATCCGATTACACCGAATACACTGAAATCACATAGAGTCACTTCATCTTAGTCTTACTTTGTTCTTTCGTTCTGTTTCGTTAGTTTTCGGTTTTTGGACTTAGCTTTTCTCCTTTCGGGTAGCGCCACACAATAAAAGAGCATCGCACTTCCCCTCGATTACCCTTAAGCTTAGGGGTACGATACGTGGATTTTTTTTTTGGCTAAAGTACCGCGATTTTGTCAAAAAGAAACTCGCTCTGTCTTGCTTTGGCAGCCCCAGAAATAATTTCTGACATTTAAATTTTGTAATTTTGGACATCTATCAAATTTTAAATTAGTTTACAAAATGTTTAAATTCTTACATTAACGTACTAAATAGGATCTCAACATTCAATATTTAATTAAAATTATTCTACACAGCCTGAAAATATATCTGCACTCATGGAATACAATAATATTGTGAAAAGGTAAATTTTTAATAATTATTGATCATTTTTATACTCCAATTAACGACTTATTTTCATTTTAGAGAAACATGCTATGAATGGGAGAAGAGCTTTCATATTTTTAGTATTCTACACACATATTTTTGCACATAAATATTGGGTTAAAACAAGAATTAAAAGGTTAATTTAATAAACATTTCGAAAATGAAGATAATTTCTAAAATAGTATATATAATATAGTACAAGGGCGATTATTTACACTCAGGAGGTGGTCAATTTAATGACGAATCACATGACGTTTGTGAGGTGAGGTGAGCTGGTGCTATATGGAGTGACTATACTTCAGTTCAAAAAATGCTTTTAAATCCTCTTATATTATTGCAGATAATACATAATTTTCTTACCTTAGTATTTTATTTAATAGATAAGTATATTTTTTAGATTTTTAATGGGAATTAGGGTTTTAAATCTTTCTTATAAAACGTTATTTATAAAATTCTATTCTACTGACACCTGCCTAAATCAAAAAATTTACATTGTCAAATCAATCTTATAGGGTTGCCGTCTTGAGTTAATGAACGCTTCTACATATATTTTTTTAAGCTCCGGCACCGGAACCTTATAAAATGAAATTCCAAATCTCGTATCCCTAAGCTTAAGGGGAAAAGAGGGGAAATTTTCGATTTTCATTTTTTGTGTGGCGCTACCCGAAAGGAAGAAAAAAACGAAAACCAGAGCAAAAACGGACCAAGTACAGATGAAGTGACCCTAAAATCACACCGTGCAAATGTGAAAAAAGTAGACGGTATTTACAATGGAGTACTGTGTGTTACAGTGGGATTTCAGTGTAGGCACGGGGACGTTAAAAACTCCCGCGTTACACCGTGTTTATACCGAATTCGCACTTTAAGTTTGAACAGCAGGTGTTACACCGTATCAAACTGGAATCCCACCGTAAACTTAAAAGAGCGGGTGTTACACCGTGTCTACACTGAAATTCCACTGTAAAAGTATCAAAAACACGAGTGGTAATTCGGTGTCCATACGGGTCAATCGAGTGTTGACATATCAGTGTAGTCCAAGTGTAAACCACGGTTAATATTTTCCCAAATCTATATTAATCTAGCGTTTTTTCGGGGAAAACTGGGTGTAAATTACATAATCAATGATAAAATCCCTACCAAAATGACTTTTTCATTGATGGTTGAAAGAAATTGATTCTAAGGATATATTAAATTAAAAAGTTAGTGTAGTGAAAGCGTACAGATGGGGGCGCCATCTAATCATTACACCGTGTAATCGGCATTACACCGAGTTTACACCGTTACACACCGTGTAAACAAATCCGCTAGGGTTTACAGAAGTGTTTATATAGAGCATTTTTGTTATTTGGTAGCACTTAACAGCGCTTGATATCAGGCTTATAGCTGGATGACTTGGCCCGTCTTTGAAATTTTTGGATACCTCGTCCTCTCCAGATTACAGTTTAAATCCCTACCCCGAGGTAGTAGAGATCGTGGAAAAATTTTCCTTAAGGCATATCCAGAAGCTTGCATAAGAACATAAAACATAAGAATGCGATGCCGTGATTGGTCTACAAGATACATGGCGGCCCATCAAGCCAATCACGACATCACATTGTTATGTTTTATGTTCTTATGCGAGCTGGTGAATAGGCACTTAGATAGACGTCTTTCATTTTCCCCCCATAGTTCTCTGAAAACGCTCCAGTGCCTTTGCATAATAGTAATAATTATAATTATTATTAATTATAATTAACACTTAAGTCCCAGGTCTGGCAAAAAGAGGATTTATAACTTAGTTTTTTTTTCGTCATATTTTAGAACTTTACTTTTATCAAACACATATTTTTCTTAAATAAATAATAAAACAAATAACAGTGGCGTAGAAATTTTGTAGATTTTAAGGTACTGAAATAATTTTAAAATGTTTTCAATATTTCCTTGAAAGTTTGTACCATCATTTTCATAGAAAACGCTCACATCACAGAACCCTGAGGTCCCCAACATTTTAAATTTTTAGTTGTAGTATATGTACTTTACTAAGATTGACACTGACATTTTCCGTAATAATTAAGTAAGGTTAAAGTACAGTCTATATTATATAGTGCAAGTCCTATAACTGTCTTTAAGCATACAGCCTGTTCCAGAACTCGCGTACCGAAATTTAAGAGGTGATTCTACATCCAAAAATATGAAAAAAAGTTTCTATAAAGGTTGGTCCGGAAATGAGCCCTAAGGGAGCTACGGCCCTTCGAAGATGACGTATTGAATGGGGAACAAAAAAAAGCACCAATAAAATTTTAATGCTGCAGGGTGATTCTTCATTTAAAACTGAGCAAAAAAGTATTATACACCAAAACACCTAAATTTAATATTAAAGGAGTAATAGCCTTTTAAAAAGTAACGTTTTTGGTGGCACAAAATGTTACTTCCTCTTAATTGCATTTTTTTTTTGATAACGGTTGCTCCTACAGTGTTACACTATATGATATTTTATATGTATTTTTACTCTAGAAATCTATATTTTTTACAACAAATCCAAAAAACATACACATAGAAAAGTTTGGGGCAAAAATGTTTTAAGCCTCATATATTTTGTCCGTCTGGGCACGCCTCTGGATAAATTAAAAAAATAAATTAACATAAACTTATTGCCTTTATTAATACTAGTATACATGCAAAAGCTCGCCGCTCTAGCTTAAACGGTACCCGAGTTAATTAAAAACCTTATTTTTATTACAATTTTAAAGGGCCCTAGATCCCTTAGGGCTCATTTCCGGACCAACCTTTATAGAAACTTTTTTTCATATTTTTGGATCTAGAATCACCTCTTAAATTTTGGCATGCCAGTTATGGATCACCCTGTATATGCTTTTAAGCAAAAAGGTTAACAAATTTTATTATAAATGATATTTATACAGTATGTCTCCAGATAGAGTTACAAAGAGGAATTTATTTTTTATTTTTGATTTGATCTCAAAAAAAGTCACTCTTTATAACTTGCCCTGCTTGATTTTAAACTCCCAAAACACTAAGCGCTTTTTGTACAACTCTTACGGTTTGGACTTTTGGGATAATGTTTTTTTCTTCAAAATAGTGTCTTCAAAAATATAAAGAAAAAAAAACATCATCAAGAGTGACTTATTTTAAGATATCAAAAATAAAAAAATCTTCTTTGTAATTCCAACAGTTGGTTTGTGTAATTTGGTGTAATTTTTGCGTGCCAAGCCTCAATGATGGCCTGTCGTAATTCTTCAGCATTATGACCCAGGAAAGTTAGTTTCTTCCCTCGCTCTGACTCCGGTATTGAAAGGGTTTTACCGCAGATAATAATACTTCGACCAGAACCCCGCTTTCTGCTAATCTGTCCAGTTTCCTCAAGTTTTTTCTTTGCTCGCATTATAGTGCTGTTTGCAACATTTAATTCAGTGGCTATTTCACGTACACTTATCCCGTCATTTATTCTTGCTGTTATAATACATTTTTGATAATTTGTAAGCTGCGGCATAACTAATGTGAATTATTTTGACAAGTAATGTCATAATAATATTTGACAAATAAATGTCAAAGAGACCTTGATAAAGTTCAATATAATCTGTAACATTTTTAGGTGAAAGCGTTTATTATGAAAACGATGGTATATAGGGGTTTTTGAGGTCGCTAAATCTGAATCTGATATTAAAAAAAACTAACTCCATCCCTAAGGGTGGGGGCTGGAGGTAAATAGTTTTTTATACAATATTTTCATAAAAATTGGCATATAGAGGTTTTTGAGGTCGCTTCTTATAATAAAATAATTCTAACTCCACCCCCGGGGGCGGGGGGTCGTTAATTTTAATTGTTTACATTGTTTTCGTAAAAATTGGTATATAGGGGTTTTTCGGGTCGATGAAACTAAATATGATAATAAAAAATTTCTAACTCCACTGTACATAGTTTTTTTTTGAAAAAACCTTTTTCGCCACTTATGGCAAACTTGGTATTAAAGAGGTTAATCATATTTAAAAATTATATACAATATTTTTTAAAAGGTTTTTGCTTTAGTACCGCAGCGAATTTTTCTATCTGTAAAACAGTAAATAACCTCAAGATAAAGGACAAAAAAAACTCAATTCCCCATAATATTATAGTGACCTCTATTTTATTATTTGAACAACTAATCTTAAGATAGTAGTGGAGGAGTATAGTGGAGGTCGTATGCAAAACAACTTTACACTGCGATATTTCAAGAACGCTTTGATACAAAGACTTAAATTTTGGACCAAAGATTTCCAGCGTAGCGAAGAAGAATGTCAAAGCATTCTTGAAATATTGTAGTGTAAAGTTGTTTTGCAAGCTACCTGCACCATTAATACAACTGTAGGAACGCTTTTCGGTTATCATTACCATTAATCGGAATAAACTCAGTTATGACTCATCAACGTTGAAAATAAAAACACAGAAACATAGGCTTACGGAATAATTTTGCCGAATTATGAGGGAAATTTTTATAAAGGTCACTAAATCGAAACATTTCACATCTAATTTGTTACACACAACAATATTGAATATACATATTAACTATAAATTTGTAAATATATCGGTGTTTTTCGAAGAAAATAAAAATGTAAATATTGAAAACCTCGCGTCAACGATAGAATCGACGCGGCGCCTATGCAAGCACTGGGAATTCGCCGATGAGTGATCATTACATAATGTGGGAAGAAGTAAAGAAAAGAATTAAAAAACTGCAATGCCTTTTTTACGGTTCTAGACGTTTTCTATGCAAAAAAGCTGATTTCCGCGAAAAAATCAGTCAGATTCTTCGGAAAATTTGGGATAAAAACTTGGAGATGGGATTCTTTCTCAAGGCCTGTGCGCTGGGCCGGAAGACAAAAATGTTAACCGGGCAAAACCCTGAATTGTCGTGCCTCTGCAAGCAAGTTGACAATTGAAAAAAAAAGGTCATCATCTCAAAAGAAAAAACAGCTATAAACCAATTGGCGCCCCTTGTCAAAAAGGTTACGACTAAAAAAAAAGAAACCTCTAAAAAAGCAACCGCCCACCAGTTCGGCGCCCTACTTTACAGTTGAGGACTAAAAAAACCGCATCATCTCCCAAAACCGACCCAAACAAGTACCCATTAGCCGCCCCTCTTCGTCAGCAACCAGGACGACGCTCGGCCCTGTTCTTTCCCAAAGTTCTCGATAGGGATTAAATCGTCAGCAGCAGTATTTTTTTAAAAATATTGCACTTAAAACGCATTACTTTTCCTGCGGTAAGCAATAAACAAGCAAGTACGCCATAAACGTTTGAAAGATGATAGCTCTGCACGTCAATTAGCCTGCGGTATGCGAACAAAGTATAGGACATGCGATACAATTGCCGGACAATTTCTTCCCATCCATTTTAATCGATGAAAATGATACCCTTTAATCTTTCCGACGGCCAAGGTCTCTCGTTCATTCATTAATAAATAAAAAGTCAAATATATTGCTTATAATATACGACCCAGACAGACTTTCTCCACACACTCACTAACGTTCCACGCAAAAAGTACATTTAGAAATTTACAAAGGTCGGACTTTTAGTATTCATTTACCAGGGGCTCGCGTACGAATTTTTTAGGCCATTTTTAGTTAAATATTATTACATAGTGGCGTATCTATAGATGTTTATAAATAGTTATTTCAAATTGGTGTAGTTTGTGGGATATCATACTCCAGGTACGAGGTAAGGAATATGTTGCGGGACGAACATAAACAACCGAGGGGCTGACCGCGTCTGAAATTTGTACAAAAGAGTTCCTTTTTGCAAAGAGTTCCTCAGCGTTACTTCAGCGTTCCTTCAGAGTTCCTCGGAGTTCCTCCAGAGTTCCTTGGGAGTTCCTCCTGTGTTCCTTAAGAGTTCCACTCTGGAAGGGGTAAGTTAAGAAGTTGGCGCCCAAAAAATACCTGCATGAAAAAATGCTTTGTCCCTGTCGGTTTCTACCAAACTTGGCGCCCCTTCAAATAAAAATGGCGCCCCAAAATTACCTTCAAGAAAAAATGCTTTGTCCGTGACAGTTTCTACCAAATAAATTTGGCGCCCTTCGAAACAACATTCGAAACAAAATTTGGCGCCCCAGAATAATTACGTTCAGGAAAAAGCTTTGTCCCTGACGGTCTCTACCCAAACTTGGCGCCGCTTCGAAACAAAAGTTGGCGCCCCAAAATTACCTTCAAGAAAAAATGCTTTGTCCGTGCCGGTTACTACCAAACTTGGCGCCCTTCAGAAGAACAAAATTTGGCGCCCCAAAATTACCTTAAAAAGAGGTTTGTCATCTAGTTTGAAAATAAAAACGTTAATCCGCATGGGTAATAAATAATAATTGTTTCTGACCGCATCTGAAATTTGTACAAAAGAGTTCCTTTTTGCAAAGAGTTTTTCAGAGTTCCTCTGGGTTTGCAAAGAGTTCCTCCCGAGTTCCTCGAGAGTTCCTCGGAGTTCCTCCAAAGTTCTTCAGAGTTCCTCCTGGGTTCCTTTGGCTTGTACAAAAGAGTTCCTCGCGGTCATCCCCTCGTAAACAACATTGGATAGTTGCACCTAAAATGAGCCACTCAAAACTCTTTCCTAGGGGAAAAACCAAGAAATTTCTTCTTAAAAGAACCAGCTTACTTCTGAGCATGTCTAGAAGTTAACTGAGAAAATAACAGTTATAATAACTGGACACCGCTGAAAATTTTATGATGAAGATTTAGAAGCTGCCAGAAAATTGTACCGATTTAAGGTCTATCCAGAAGCTTGCATAATAACATAAAACATAAGAATGCGATGCCGTGATTTGGATTACAAGATACATGGCGGCACATAAAGCCAATCACGGCATCGCATTGTTATGTACTAGGTTGTTATGCGAGCCTGTGGATATGCCCTTAAATTTAATGTAGAAATAAACACTCTCTAGTATAAAATACTTTTTTGTTCAGATCCCTGTGACGAGTATAAATTAATAAATAAATGAATAAATAAATAAAATAAAAAAATAAATAACAAAGTACTAACATGGAATGGGACAAACTAAAATTCCCGTGTGCAAGAGGTGTGGGAAAAAAGAGGAAGAACCCTACTTCATATGGTGGGGTGACAAGCCAAGGGATACAACTTGTACCGTTCAAGTGACATTTTTAACGAAATTTTGTTAGACATAGGAATAGGTTCTACTAAGCCTAAAAAGCCTATTCACATACATTTGAATGTATTTCGAATTTTCTCGGAATTCTTAGCCCTGTTCTAAGAAGAGCTTGTGCACAAGCACATGTGCTAATAGTACATGCTTGGGCTTATTTAATAAACTAGGGTTACTGTAAGAATAAGCTTTAAAATAATAAATAAAGAGAATAATAAAGATTTAAATCTTCAGTATTGATTTATAATGTATAATATCCATATAATTGGCTTTAGCCTCAGGCAAATTAGTTTCTAAAGTGTAAACTCGGTATTAACTATTTAAAGGGCTCGAGAAACAAGGGACATAAGCCATATTTATCTTTTTTTAAGGAAAAAAGACTAAAGATTTTCGTGAAATCCTAAATCCAGATATTAATTCTTCAGGAAAGATTTCACTAAATTACGATGTGACAGGTATGTATCATGTAGCAATTAAATGTTTTATGTATTCTACTTGCGTATAATAGCTATTAATCAATGAAGGTGAATTTTGGGACACGAGCCGATAGGCGAATGATTATTATACACTTATTGAATAATAGCGTGGGCCGTTCCTAAACTCGGCGCATTATCTATCTGAGTAACAAATTGGATCCAGGAAGCTATGATTAGTGGTTTAAAAATGACTTTTAGTGATATAGAGCTTTTGGAAAGTGAAGTTAGTAATAATCCATTTGATAGTGATGATTCTTTAGCTGATCAAACCTATGAACCTGAAGAAAGTGATTCTAATGATGACGATGACGACGGCGAATAGAATTTTTGATACTGAAACGGTTAAACCTATAGATATATTTAATTGTTTTGTTACTGATGAAGTAGTTAATGTTATAGTTCTGCAAACCAATCTTTATGCGAATCAAGAGCTAAGAAAGCCCCAGAGAAAAAATTCCAGAATTAAATTGTGGAAAAATACTGATCCCAACGAGATACGAAAGTTTTTGGGTATCATTTTGGCAATGGGCCTAAATCAAGTGCCAAAGATAAATGATTATTGGTCCAAAGATCCAATATACCATAATACGTTTATAGCTGAAAGCATAACAAGAGACAGATTTCTGCTTTTATTGAGTTATATACATTTTGAAAACCACCAAACAGCAGACACAACAAACAGAATATATAAAATTAAAGCTGTGCTTTTAAAGCTAATTAAAAATTACCAACTTATGCTAAGTTTAGGGAGAGTGTTAGTGATTGACGAATCAATTATACCCTTTAAGGTAGACTATTTTTCAGGCAGTACATCAAAAACAAAAGGCATAAGTTTGGAGTTAAATTATATAAATTATGTTCACCAGAGGGTTACACTTTTGATGTAAATATATATACAGGAAAATGCCCAAAAAATGAATTGGGACATTCTCATTCTGTGGTTTTAAGTCTGCTAGAGAATGTCGAACCTCAAGAAGGACGTATTTTATACGCAGACACATATTACTCTGGCATTCCATTGGTAAAAAATTTGTATGCTAAAAAAATTATTTATTGCGGTACCCTAAGGTCGGATAGAAAAGGCATTCCTGAAAAACTAAAGAAAAAGAAATTGGAAAAAGGTGGAATTTATGGCCTTGAGAAAGACAATATTAAAATCATAAAGTGGAAGGATAAAAGAGATGTTTTAATGATTACTTCCAATCCATCTCATCAGGATATTCTCACAGCAACAGGAAAACAAAATAGAAATAATGAAGACATAATAAAGCCTCAACCAATAATAGAATACAATAATGCCAAAAAAGGTGTAGATTTTAGCGATCAGATGGCATCGTATAACAGTATTCTACGCAGAAGTAACAAGTGGTATAGAAAAGTAATGTTTGAACTTCTGCTTGGAACCACTGTTGTTAACGCCTGGATAATTTATAAGTTGGTAACGAACAAAAAAATTCAAACATTCAGACTTTCAAAAGCAATTAGCTTACTCATTAACACAGCCTTCACCCGAACAAAGATCCGAGAAAAGAAAACGTACACATACTTTTAAAAAACCAAGTGGACCCGGAAGAAAGCTCAGAAAGGTCTGCAGGAGTTGCTACAGGCTGCTTCGAGAAACAATGTCCAGCAGGGAAGTGGGCAAAAAAGTCTCACGTGTAATAAGCTACTGTGCCGACTGTGAGGGACAGCCGGGATACTGCCTCGACTGTTTTAATAAAGATCACAACTGATAATATTAAGTTTTTTTATAAAATTCGTTAACTTTAATTGTTTTTAATTTAATAACTATACATAGTTTTTAATCCAACATTGTGTTCAAAAAAAATATTTTTATTTATGTAGAGTACTTTATACATTGCATTCGAGGACTGCTGTAAACATAGACTTACCTAATATCCTACTACATAAATATACTATTTAAATAATTAAAATGTATTATTTAAAGAAAAAAAAATGGTCTATTTTAACTTCTGCATACAGGTCCCCGGGGACCTGTACCGCACCACAGACATGTTTGCTTACAAGCCTTCGGGGACCTGTACCGCACCTCAAGAATACAATCAAAATATGCGTCCGCAGCCAACGTCTTAATTTTTACAAAACAGTTGTAGATTGATACTTTAGTTTCCTTTTTAAAGATTTTTCTTGTAATTTCTTCTTGCTTTTTAATAATTATTTGGATTTTACTTTAAACGTCAAAATAATGTTTGTATTGACAATGAATTTGAGACTTGATAGTAACCTTACATAGGGAATTAAATTTATTCTACTAAACATACAACAAAAAACAAATAAACATCAACTCAGATAGATTCTGCGCGGAGTTTATATAGGTGTTTATTTTTTTTTTTAATATACAGACCTAATCTTATTCGGCATGTATTAAACAAACTCACCAAAAATAAGAAATAATTTTAAATTCCTGTTGTAATGAAAATATCAACTCTGCTGACGAATTAAAAAAAGAAAGAAATACTTTTATTAAAAGGATCCAACTCACCAAATTTGAAAAAATCAAAAACAAAAAAGTTATAATATAAACTTAAAAAACTAAAAAAATAAGGAAAAATTGCCTTTATTGAAATTCACTTGTCAACAGAAAAAAATCCATTTAGGTAAAAACAAAAAAAGTTATAGAAGCGCCACCTAAAAAATAAAAATATCCCAAAACAATTTAATTAAGTTAAAACTTTCCCAGGAAAAAATAGTTAATTACGCACCGATTACGCGAACCTAGTTTTTAGTGCTTTAGCACTCGATGTGAACTGAAATGGTTTGCGTCGAGGTGCGTAAACTATTTTTCCTACAACCTTTCACCTAAACATCCAAAAAACGCAAAAATTATCTTAAAATTAGATGGTCCATTTGAGGTTACGTGTTTGACGTTTACTAATTTTCTGACAGCAGATATGTAAAATCAGCTGATTGTCAATTCCCAACCGTTGTCATAGGCAACAGGTGGGAAATAGACACTATCTACTAACTAGGTCGTAGGAAAAATATGTATAACTGCGAGGAGTTAACTATAGAATGCGAGGCATTATAATCTTCACGGCTAGCGACAATTCCCTAGATTCATTTGAAAATGTTGCTTATGTCCCTTGTTCCCCAGAGCTATCATTTAACTACTTACCAAGTGAAGCAATATGTAAGGAGGTATTGCCTTTTTTGGTGGCAGCATCCACGATAGCACCTCGTTTCAGCAGCTCCCTGACTATTTCAACATGGCCGTCTTTGGACGCCAAATGCAGCGCGTTTAGGCCGTTCTGAAAGGTAAAACAACGCACTGTTACACGTTCCATAACATTATTGTTGTAAATTTTTTTTTCAGTAGATCAGTATCCTAGTATTTTGAATAGAAAAAGTTAAACTTTGAGGTTTTTCTTTTCTAATGGTTAGATTTTTATTTAGTGTAAAGACGCAAGTCGCTCGTAAAACAACTTTGCACTAAGATTTGAAAAACGCTCTTAGGGGCTGTCCAAATATTACGTAACGCGCCTAGGGGGGGGATCAGAGAATTTGTTACAGTTTGTGATAGGGGGAGGGGGGGGGTTTAGGTAAACGTTACGTAACGGAATTTAATAAATTTAATGTTTATTTCCTAAGCTTGGCAGATGTATTTTTATTTCAACATAAATTACTACTTAGTGGCCCATAATTCCCTTTTTCACACAAAAATTGACGAAACTATGCATATTTAAATAATATTGTAATCAGTAAAAAAACTGTTGACATTGATATTAAAAAAGAATCTGACGGCCATGTTCTTGCGTGATCTTGCCGATGAATCATCGGCCATGATACATTTTCGCGCGGAATGTGTACTCACAGAACACCAACGTGTGTACCTAAGCCAATGTCTAACAAACACTCAAGAAACAGAGGGATCTGTAACGCCTTTTGTAGACTTGGAAACTCACATGACTTGTCCATGGAAAAATAATATTTAGTTTTTGTATTTTAGTACCCTTTAAGTACATTAAGTGCTATATGTATTATGATAAATATGTATCATTTTTACACCGTATTTTTAGCGTCTTGCATTATGCGGAATTCTGTATCAAGATATGAAAAAAAAATTATATTGTTACGCGTTACACAGGTGGGGGGGGGGGGGTGTAGGTAAATGTGACTGTTACACGGGGGGGGGGTCAATTTTTTTGAAAAATTTCGTTACGTAATATATGAACAGGCCCTTACCCGGAGACTTAAAATTTGGTACAAAGATTTTCTAAGTAGTAATCAAAGTTTGTTCCAAATTTTAAGTATGTCAAAGCGTTCTTGATATATCGTAGTTGTTTTGCAAGCGACTTGCATCTTTACACTAACTATAGGAGTCTTCGCCCGATTAAAGTGCCTTATCCTAAATATCCCTAGGCAGGAACTCTTCAAAAAAAAAATCTACGCGAAATTACGCTGTTTTTACAAGTTCAGTGAAAACTCACTTTTCTACGCAACCACGTTGTTTTGCGTCAGAAGTTGTAGAATTTCGTAGTTTGGTAGAATTTTTATTTGCACCTAACTACGCCAAATTACGCGATACTACAACTTTTAACGTGGTTTTGCACAGAAAGTTAGTTTTTATAAAAACAGGAAAAAATGACGTAGTTTTGCGTAGTAAAGGTTCGCGGCGGTGTAAACTAGGTACAAACAACTGTTACTTCTACAAAAAAAAATAGCGGCATACAAAAATTGGTCTAATAAATTATCTACATTTTTTTTCTAGGATTAGTACTTTTGGCGTAACTGCCATTATAAGCTAATACGTTTAGTTTTTTATCAGATTTTTTTAACACCTAAATCAACCCTAGATCCATTATTAAATGCGCCATGAATGCTGCATTCCGCCAAAGTACTTTTGCGGTCCCTTATGGAAATTGTCAGATAACTAAACATAACCAAATTAAAACTAATTTTAGTTATTATTTTTAGTTTTTTTTTGTTAAAAATATGTTTACAAGCGAATAAAAAATAGAGTAAGCACATCTTTATTACTGTTCTTTTCATTGGTAGAAATATTATTTCTCTACCTATGACGTCAGAGGTTCTAAAAATAATGAAATTGCACCATGGTTAATAATGAATTTTTATTCAGCTTTTTTGGCATCTGACGTTTCACTTAATTATTAAATTACATTGCTATTTACAAGTGTCTTTAGGTACCAAATTTATTTATTGCATGATAAAAAATATTATCTAAACCTATAAAACATGTTTTACAAAAAATACTTCGAAAAGTGAAAATCATTGCTCCATCATATTCAATCATAGATTATACAACCCATATATTACCGTAAGGATCATAGATTACTAGAGGTACAACCCCCATATATTGATTTTTGAGGCAATAGATTCTCCCATCACTTTGCATTTCACTTTCCATTTTTATATATTTTATCACACTTAACACGGAAACACTTTCTAACTTAATAATTTTAGCAGATCACCAGAAAATTTCTACCAGAAATGTCAAGTTATTCATTTGTTTTTTTTAATGGCCGCGAACGGTTAGCGTGATATCTTAAATTTATAAGCTTTTTCATTAAATTTTAGTAAAATAAATAAATAAATAAATAGCTAATTAATTGTACTGGTAGTGAAAAATATACTATATTTTCCACGTGAGTGAAGATTTAACATTTTAGACCGCGTCTTGCGGGCTTCGCGCTAGCGCACTCATCCCGCAATTTGACGCAGGTCAAAAATGTTACACTTCTCTCACTTGGTAAATAATATACTATTCTCGGTCGCAATTTGGCGTAAGACCGAGATTATTTCTCGTCTTGGATCAATAATATACTATATTGATACCTACTGCCATTTATTTCGCTTAGTTTGGACTTTTGATGACAAAATGAGCAAAATGGAGCGTGTTATTGCAGAAAAACTAATTTTTTGTCCTTATTTTGCGCTTTTATCTGACGAAGTCGAAAAACTGTTAATATTTCCTGATCGCTAAATCTAACCTTAGAACAACCTTAGTGTTTAATTTTATCCACTTCTAGGTATTTTCGACCACGCTATTGGCCAACAATGCACTGACTGAACAGAATAAAATTAATAATAAACTAACCATACTTTTTCGGTATGGTATCCATATATTTTATGAATTCCTTTTGCCTTATGTGTCTTAAATGGATAGTGTTATTCAGAAAACAATAAATATTAATAGAGTTAAATTCACAGCTAATAAGGTCTGTTCGTTGGTGTTGCACTTTCTTGTACTTTACAGTCGAACAAATTCTTTCTCATGTTTAAAAATTAGGGCACAAATACAGTACTTATTTGGTTGGACGAAAAGTGTACGTCAGTGCAAGAAAGTGCAACGAACAGACCTATTGATGATAATCACAACAAATTATCATGGTAAATCTGGTTGAGCTGGTACAGTAACCCAATGGGGTAATACCCCATGAACATTCAACCCCAAGTGCGCACTAACACAATTCTACCCTGCCCCATCTAAGCATATTTTTTAAATTATTATTGAAATTTGGTGCCTTCGCCATCAAATTTTAATAAAAATAATTTAAAAACTGCATGTAAAATAATGTAAAAATACATGAATTTATATAGTACGGAATATTAAATTTACTATTCTGGACTATGCGTAATTCATGAATTTATGTAAAAGAATGTAAAATAATGTAAAAGAATGTAAAAGAATGTAAAATAATGTAAAATAATATAAAATAATGTAAAAGAATGTAAAATAATGTAAAAAAATATATTTACATTGATTTACATATATTTACATGATTTTACAATGTCGGGCCGTGTTATTTTAAGACGCGCGTGCGCTTTGGACAATAACCAAGAAGGCGTCGCATCATGATACGGACCGTTTAATATTGTTATTGTTAGAGAGATAGCGACGCATGCTGCTAGGTTAAAGTGTTAAAAGTGAAAAAAATATTATTCATGTACGATATTTAAATGCTTTATTTGTGGCCTAAAATTTACATTCATTATAAATTACGATCTTTATCAACCAATAGATCTTTAAGAAAGATGTAAGCAGTTTATACTCGTATTAAGGGTGCAAATCGTTTGGTTTATTAAACCAAATGAACTTTACGATATTATAAAAAAGCTTTAACAGAGAGACTTGTAATTTGGAACAAAAATTTTCTAAGTAGTATATATTTTTTTCAAATTTCAAGTCCAAACCATTCTGGACTATGTAAATTTTAGCGTTTCGGTCTATGCAAAATATTACCATTCTGGACTATGTAATTTTTACCGTTCCGGTCTATGCAAAATATTACCATTATGGAATATGTAATTTTTACTGTTCAGGTCTACGCAAAACATTACCATTACGGACTATGTAATTTTTACCATTCCGGTCTATCTCAACATATTACCATTTACGGACTATGTAATTTAATGTAATTTATTTTTACCGTGTAGGGTGTAGTTAACTTAATGCGCACATAGGGTTGAATGATAATAAAATATTGTACCAGCTCTAAAATGGATGATGATATGATGCAAAATACGACAGTATACTGCATACTGCAGTATTCAGGTACTATTTTCAAAATAATATTAGAATAAAAATTGTACCATTTAGGCATTGTACAATGTCCAATGTTCTTATTTTCTCCTTTTGTAGAAAAACCGTTTGGCCAACTACGCATCACTCTTTTTCGTTCTCCTTGGTCTAAAAGCCCAAAGTGTAGTTTTTGGGGAAAATACAAGGAATAAAAACGCCCGGTTGAATGTTTCTCGAAGAACTAACTTTATTTTCGCACTGCGCAGATATGACTCAACTGAGCACACTCTACAATGTACACCAGTAGATGTCGCTATAAGTATAATTTTTGAATATTTACTTGTTACAATGTATTATGAACAACACAAAGCAGAGGTAAACCGGTAAAGAAAATTGTAGACCTGAATTTGTTCTAGAAGGTAATTCCTGAAGATTTCCTCGAAAAATCTTGAAAATTACCTAAAAAAAGGTCCCACGTTAGGTAAAAATGAGATTTTCTCGAGGAAAGACCTCCAAGATTTCCTCCAATTTATCACCTGAATTCCCCAGCGGGCTACCCCCCGCGAGGTTGTATATAAAAATTTAAATTATAGAATTTAGCGTGACGTAATTTATGAATGACACCTATGTATCCAAGTTGGCAACATAAAGAAAGTATTTTGTCTGTATACCATAACACTATCCATATTCATATTTAGTGTAAATATTTTAGACTGAAATAACATATTGTTAATCGTTTTACTTTTATAAATATTTGATAAGAGAAACAGGTTACCTGTTTAGGGAACGTTCAAGTATTACGTAACGCAAATTTTGATCATTTTGGACCCCCCCCCCTCGGTAACACTCCAAAATGACCCCCTCACCCTAGGAGCGTTACGTAATACTTGAACGTTCCCTTAGGTAAATTTACCTATAGTAAAATTTGTAAGGGGCTGTTCAACAATTATGTTACCGCTCTAGGGGGGGGGAGGGAGTCAGATATCGAGTGTAAAAAAGTACAGACGGAGGGGGTATTAGGTAAAAAGTAACGTCACTTTTTTATAGTTCGACATAAAACCAATGATTTAGAGGAATCATTGCCTAAAACATATTTTTTCTTTTAGTTTCCCCGAGGAAAGTCTCGCATTAGGAAATACTTTTTATTGCTCTTTCAGCAAAAAAAAAAAATTGTTGTTTGGTCTATTTGTTGGTCATTCCGGAAAATTCTCTGACCACGATAAAAATTGAATAAATTGCGGCGACATAATTGTTGAACACCAAACAGACGCCAAACCAACATTAACGAAAACCAAGGCCCCCTCATTAAAAAAAAGTCCAAACCAAGAAAAAACCAAAACAAACTCCTGCACAGAGAGCTGCATTTAGGCGCTCATCAAGAAATAGTGAACGAAATTAACTTTGACGAAGTTATTTCGTTCTTACTATTGAGTTCTGCCCATGCTGAGAAAATAATAAATAAATTATTATTTTAATAATTTACTTACCGCATTTGATGTGTTGATATCCCTAACTGTTCCTGAATCCAGGTATTCTTGTATTTTATCTAACTGCCCTGCTCGCGCCGCCCTCAGAAAAGCAGTATTTGGATCAGTCTGAAACAAAAAACACAATAAAATAAACAAAAAAATCGAAAAGTTTAGAAAAAGATATCCGCTGCAAAAATGTTTTTGAACAGATTTTTTTTCACATTGGTTTAATCCGAGGGGTGATCCACCCTAAGAAATAGTAACCTTAAGCCGGTTAAATAAGTTAGGAACTGACAGTCTATAAAATATATACTGCGAATTTGTCGGTTAATAATTCTTACTTATTTAACTCTGCTTAACCGGCTAAAGGTTCATATAATGGTTTAGGTCCGTGGCATTTTGAATGCACGTTACTGTACACCCTAAATTGTAGCGATTTGCCTTTTGGAAACAAGTGAACAGATAACAGTGACCACATCACTAGATGGCAGCATGCTTTTATATCTATATTTTATTTGAATATTAGCAACATACAGGATACACAGTGCTGATGATTCCCAATAAGGATGAAATGGTACTATTCACTGTTTCCTGTCCATTTGATTTTAACGACAGATAGATAACTTTCTTATATATATTTTTCGGTTATTAACCGACAAACGTGCAGTATATATTTTTATAGACTGTCAAATCTTAACTTATTCATATAAATACGCCAAAAATCTCAGTAAATTGTAAAAAGTAGGGCGCAAAAAGTAGTTGTTGAAAATTCATTACAAAGGAATCAATATCAGTAGCTCAGGGTTAATAAAATTAATATATGTTCATAAAAAAGCTATTATTAATATTTAAACAGTTAATAATAATAATAATTATTATTATTAACAATTACAGTTATTTGTGTGCCAAGGTTTAAAACACCTGCTTCGCTGGGTAGGTAGTTTACACACTACACAAAAGAGAGTACCGACATACACATACACAAAATCTCAGACCGAAAATGGCGGACGGAAGTGCGTCATCAGAAAGAAAATTTAAACAAAATAATTTTTCATTTTAATTGTTTAAAATTGCATTTTTTTGCCTTTTTTTTACTAAAATACGCATGGAATGTTTGTTTTTTGGAATTTTGACTTATGTCGACACTAGGGAACTAAAGGACGTAGTTTTTAACACGACTGTTTTTGATTTTTGTGTTTCGGACCATTGGGGGCGGAGCTACGCTGGAACCGTTTGCCATGTTATATTTGAGGTGTCTAACTTCAGCGCGTGCTGCACATTTATTCATGACGGCAAAACAATTTTATTTTTTTTGAACTTTAAGAGTTTCCTAATACTTTGTAAAAAGTTTTGTACACAAAAATAATAAAAAATCCAAAAATCGTCAATTTTTAGCCTTAAAAATCAAAACAACCCCTTAATTAATACATTGAACTCAATATTTTACTCTTTCACAACTTTGAGAATGTTATGGGGGCACAAGATGGGAGATTTAGCTCAGCGGTCTAAGGCATCGATATAGCATTGACACTGAGCTAATGATCGTGAGTTCAAACCTCACTGGCGCCAATTGCCTTTTTCAGTTAATTAATAATTGAAATTTGGCGAAGGCGTACTCCCTAGATATATTGGTTCGAAAGTCAATTAAAGCCGGTGGTTCCCTCTACTACTAGCTCACACAAGTTCTGGACTTAGGGGGTGCTTAATTAAGTAGAATAGTACGAGGTTAAAAAACAAACATAAACAAGATGTTAAGCCAGGACGCTCTTTGTTTCTAAACGGAGTATCACCAAGGTGTACGACATTTTTTATTTCAAAAAAGTACGTTTTTCACTACGCCTTAATACCTATTATTTAAAAACAAGCATCGTGTATTTAATTTTTTAAAAATGAACCCATCATCATCCCATATTTCTATTTTGCCAAGTACTACTACAGTACTAACTATTTATAGAAATATTTTGAAATTTTTCAACTATGTACTTTTTGGAAAAAAATTAAATCAAAATTAAAATTCGTATTTTGAAAAAAAAAAAGATTTTTTTACTTATGTTATGTTGTGTATCATTGGAAAGAGCAGAAAAAATGCTGCAAAATGACACCTCTCCTAGCTCTCTAGCTCAATAAGAACCGCTCCTAAACCGATTTAAAAAAAGTCAGTTCGCGTTTGGACCTAGCAAATTGTTGAAAACTTTACATAGCCATAGTTCAGAAACGGTTTGAGATAAAAAATTTAAATTTGGTATTTTTCTTAGTCTCAGAATCCGCTATAAGTATACAAAATTTTAGCAAAATCTAAAATGGTAAGGTAAAAATTTTATTTAAAGTGTGTTGATTTGACATGGAATGACTCATAAGTATATTTAAAATCTTGTAAATTTACTTTATATAGCAAGATATTTTACAAGAAAATGTATGTAAATTTGCCTAACTGTGTATGTAAAATTACATGATATTTCATGTAAAATTAATAAACTTTTGTATGAATTTACATAATTATGCATGTAAAATTACAATATATTACGTGTGAATTTACTTACCGTACATGTAAATTTACTAATACGCACAAGTAAATTTACTAACCTTCTAATCCCAGATAGCAAAATGTAGTCAAGATGCGCGCACTTGAAGTGCATATGTGCGACTTAAAGTCGCACGTATGCGACTTAAAGTCGCACGTATATGACGCATCTGGCCTTATATACAAACATTTGCGGCCTAGCGAAAACACCAGGTTCCGATCTGAGATTTTTGAGAACCAAGACAAACCCAGAGTTAAGGGGAAGCGCTGTTACCCAGTGTATTGTAATGAAGGGTATCATTTACTAATCCAGTGATGTGCACTAAATTAGCATGTTGACCATATATGGTCTATAGCCTCCGCTGAGACTGACAGTGTTGCCAAACCAATTTTGTGAAAAGTGTAAAATTAAGTAACTCAAAAGCACCAGAAGTCACTAGATTTTGAAACAGCTAAAGACACCAGAAAAACACTATATTTAGGTTCAAATTTTGAGTTGTAAGTCGAAATTTACATTTTTTATTTTATTTTATGTCCCTTCTGAGTGCTATCTATTAACCTTTTACACATTACAAAAAAAAAACAAAATTTGAATTTCAAACTATTTAATTATTACAATTATCTGCATGACACAAAAGGGGGAGGTATCATGCGCGCTCTCTTCTTTGCGTCAAAAGCGTTATAAGGCGTGTGTGCCTGCAACGGGCCTCTCACTTGCACACACATTCCTAACATATTTCACGTAGCCACAGATCCGTGCGTCAAAGTATAACTAGATGTCTCGAATGATTGAGCTCTCTATATATTTTGTTTGCTCTCTAAACTTGTATACCTATAATAAGTAACCCAAGCAACAATTGTTTAAAGTAAGAAAAATAAACCATTTCAAGATATTTTTACCAAAATTTGGTTAAAATATGGTATTTCATACCAAATATTTATTCTTGAAAGTTAAAATTACCTTAACCCTTAACTGCTGTTGTGATATTTTTGCTACATACATTACGTTGTGGGGTTCCAACGGACCCCATTTTATTTTCACATATAAGTTTGAATGGAAAGATAATTAAAGCAATATTAGTGTAAAAAATAATTTATTTGTAGTATCTTAAGCTTAAAAACCATCAAGGATAAAAACAAAATAAATTTTAACAAAAAAAATAAACAACATTCAAAGAGTTAACTAAAAACCCGAACTATTTAAATGCTTTGGTATTTTAGTCAAATATAAAAACTGAGTAAAGAAACTTAAGTTTTTTTATCACTTTTCTTAAGAAAAAGTATAAAACAAAAATAAAAATAAGATAAACATAAAAATTAAAAAAAAACTCTGGATTTGCACAAAAAGTGAATTTTAAGAAATTTCAGTCTTTCATACACTCTTGACAGACATTGCGACGGCACTTTGTTCAAATATGTTGCTCCCAAATGATAAAAACTATATTACTTTTTATGTTTTTTGATCTAGGACACAAATAGCATGGTTTGGGACCAACATTTTCTACTCTGGGTTCTTGATGAGAAACAGGTTTCTTCAAAATCCTTCCTATTGTAAATCTTAACTGTCTTGGTATCCTTTCATTTGCAAGTCTTTGCTCTAAGTATGGTCTTGTCAGTTGCTGAGTAAGTCACAAAGCGTAATATTTGGGAATTATCACAAAAAGAGAGTGCAAAATATATTACGAAATATTTAAAATTCAAAAAAAAGTGCCAGGGGCCATCTACGCGTTGTCTGCTTGATGAAAAAGTTACACATTTTTTATCTAAGCTGTATACCCCCTTTTGTACTATTTAAAAACATAATTATTCCTGGATAATTTTGTAGTCTCTATATGTCTTTAGTATCATGTTCACTTTGTAATTCACTATTATCCACTATTATCCAAGTCAGGATCTTCAGCTTCGCTGTTTTTTTACTTCGTCTATTTCTCGAAACCACTGTTCTACTGTGGTCTCAAAATCTGAATCTGTAGCTCTAACATTCTTTTTAGACGTTGAAGCCATTTTTAAAACCCCTAAAATGAGTAATATTTTAAAATTTAAAAAAATATATATGTTCAATAAACTTACGTTAATTACGTTGTGGGGTATGAACAGACCCCAAGTGTTGTTTTCTGACGTAACTAACAGAGCGACCGCGATACAAGCACCACTCAATGTTACTCTCATACTGACATGAAGGTACCGGGAGTCTCAACTCAGATCGGTCGCTTACCTACATGTGGTGAGGAAAATTAACTTCGCTGGGGTCCGCTCAGACCCCACAACAGCAGTTAAGGGTTAAAGTAAAAGACCGACTATATACCTACTGATGTCATTAAACACGTAAAATAAAATCTAATCAAGGCAGTAGATTATAGATTAAGAAAGTAATCTTAATAACAGATTCTAGGTGACGATAACAAATACCTAAATTTACCCAATTTTAAAATTTAAATTCCAATAGTACCAGATTTGTCACCAGATCATTTGCAAGTTACCAGAATTTACACATGGCACCAGATACCACGAAAAGTGTAAAATGGGTTTTCAAAAGCACCAGATCTGGTGCCAAAATCACCAAATTGGCAACACTGGAGGTTGACTGACCAAATTTGATTGTTTAGTACTTATTAAAAAACTAAATGTCATTGCTGGTGAGATACATTATTGACGGCCCAGCGTTCCCATTACAAACTTAGACTTTTTTGCACGGATATATCGATACAAGGCCTTCCCAGTTAAAAAATAAATAAATCGGAAAGCAATATATGTTTTAATACCAAATGAAAAAGAAAGAAATTGTTTAAACAAGAAGGCGCTAATTAATGACGTCAAGAGTTTTGAAAAGCGATATACGGTTCGTGGGAAATGATTATAGACAAATGGCTTCTGAATCTAAAAAAAAACTTCAATAATTAAACATTCCACGTTTATTTACATCTTCTTTCATTCCGATGACTTATGAATAGAACCTATTAAAAAGTAATTATTTATTTAACATCTCCTTATGAACCTTCCAACATCTTATTCAGATCTTAAAGACCAGGCAACTATAAAGTTTTAATTAACATTTTTATGTTTAAAAGACAAGTACCTTCCGGATAAATTCTTTTTTTCACCACCAGCCTGAAGCCACATCTTTATTACTGTTCTTTTCATTGGTAGAAATATTATTTCTCTACCTATGACGTCAGAGGTTCTAAAAATAATGAAATTGCACCATGGCTAATAATGAATTTTTATTCAGCTGTTTTGGCATCTGACGTTTCACTTAATTATTAAATCACATTGCTATTTACAAGTGTCTTTAGGCACCAAATTTATTTATTGCATGATAATGATCATATATTACTAGAGGTACAACCCCCATATATTGATTTTTGAGGCAATAGATTCTCCCTCACAGTTTTCGCCTGTCCCCTTATTTCTGGGGGAGTACCAGAATTATCACTTTGCATTTCACTTTCCATTTTTATATATTTTATCACACTTAACACGGAACAACTTTCTAACTTAATAATTTTAGCAGATCACCAGAAAATTTCTGCCAGAAATGTCAAGTTATTCATTTGTTTTTTTTTTTTAATGGCTGCGAACGGCCAGCGTGATATTTTAAATTTATAATCTTTTGCATTAAATTTTAGTAAAATAAATAAATAAATAGCTAATTAATTGTACTGGTAGTGAAAAAAATACTATATTTTCCACGTGAGTGAAGATTTAACATTTTAGACCGCGTCTTGCGGGCTTCGCGCTACCGCGCTCATCCCGCAACTTGACGCAGGTCAAAAATGTTAAACTTCTCTCACTTGGTAAATAATATACTATTTACTACAAGCGTACGGAAAGTAGGACATTTCCGCACGCATCATCTTCGGCATTCTGCCTCGGTCAAATAGCATTTCTCGAGTAGGAAATGTTTTATATTCTTATTAAGTTGGAAATAGACTATTTCCACACATGTCGGAAATATTATACAGTGCGGTCCAAAAGTCTCCCCCCCCCCCTCTTAACTTTTGAACGAGTTGAGATATCGATTTCAAATTTAGAACTCTTAAGTAAGACAACTTTAACTATCTTTAAGCATATATTTGATACTTTTATCTCTTAAAATGTGAGCAGGGGGGCATGGAGGGAAATTTTTTTAAATGGAAAGGGGGGTCATGTGATACATCATTTTAAAGCCTTTATAATTCTCTTTATAACCATACATTTTTAAAAATTTTAAACATGTTTTTTAAGGTTTTGATTTTTCAGCTTTTTGTGCTAAAAAAATTAATATTTAAGTTTTTTTTTGTTAATTTTTATTTATGTCAACTAAAATTAGTTTAAAAGTATAATTTACGTTTTTTCACTATGCAATTAGGCATTTTAAAAAATTGTTTGGATTTTTTAGAGAAATTTTGACAAAAATACCCATTTTCAACCCTATTTTAAACCAAAAAAAAATGTTTAAAAAAAATAAAAAATATACAGTTAAATGGAGAATTTTATAAGCTTTAAAATGATGTATCACACGACCCACCTTTCCATTTAAAAAAAATGTCGCCCCCCTGTCCACATTTTAAGAGCTAAAAGTATCAAATATATGCTTAAAGATAGTTTAAGTTGTCTTATTTAAGAGTTCTAAATTTGAAGTCGATATCTAAACTCGTGCAAAAGTTAAGAGGGGGGGGGGTGACTTTTGGACCGCTCTGTATTACGCAACGAGTTCGCAAACCTAGTTTTTAGTTCACGAGGGTGCATATTTTTTTACGAGGCAACCGCCGAGTAAAATACACTGCCCAGTAAAAGAGTTTTCCCATTTTAAGATTCACTTTTAGCAACCTAAAAATTACCAATGTTCACAAAAACTAAACTCCCGCCCCTTACGTGGTGGAGTTATTATATTTTTATAATCAGATTCACCTTCAGCAACCTCAAAAACCCCAATATACCAATTTTCACGAAAACTACCCCCCGCCCCTTAGGGGGTGGATTTAAAATTTTTTTATTATATATGCTTAAAGATATGCTTAAAGATAGTTTAAGTTGTCTTATTTAAGAGTTTTAAATTTGAAGTCGATATCTAAACTCGTGCAAAAGTTAAGAGGGGGGGGGGGTGACTTTTGGACCGCTCTGTATTACGCAACGAGTTCGCAAACCTAGTTTTTAGTTCACGAGGGTGCATATTTTTTTACGAGGCAACCGCCGAGTAAAATACACTGCCCAGTAAAAGAGTTTTCCCATTTTAAGATTCACTTTTAGCAACCTAAAAATTACCAATGTTCACAAAAACTAAACTCCCGCCCCTTACGTGGTGGAGTTATTATATTTTTATAATCAGATTCACCTTCAGCAACCTCAAAAACCCCAATATACCAATTTTCACGAAAACTACCCCCCGCCCCTTAGGGGGTGGATTTAAAAAAAATTTATTATCAGATTCACTTTCAGCAACCTCGAAAACCCCAATATACCAGTTTTCACAAAAACTACCCCCACCCCTCTCGGGGGTGAAATTAGAAAAAAATAATTATCAGATTCATATTCTTCAAACCCAAAACCCCCCAATTTTGAAAAAAATATTGAAAATATTTAAAAATATTTACCTCCTCTACCCCTCGGGGGTGGAGTTAGAAAAATTTTATTATCAGATTCAATTTTAGCAACCTCAAACACCCCTATATAACAATTTTCAAATCTTTCTGAAAAAAAATGTATTTTCCCCCCTTGCCACACCCCACCGCACGAGTAGATATAGTGAACATGTGAAATATTAGGCATACGCGTGGAAAGTACATGCGGAAAAGTGCAAATTTCCACAAAAAAAAAACATGATTCAGCTAAAATTCTCCTGCTCGTACTGTCAGACTCGGAAAATTTGTGACCACGATAACTTGAGCACGTACTTGAATTTGTACCCTCTATTCACGGCTGGGATAAGAGGTTTAAAGGGGGGAAATAGATCTAGGTCTTAAGTTAGCAAGGAGCCTTGCACATCTAGTGTACCTAGGGTAAAAACTACTATTTTTCGATAGCCCGATTAATAATGGTCACATGATTTTATTTGTATATTTTCTTTTTCGAAATCATTGACCTTAATTTGAATTTCTGTACCTACTTTCGGAACACCTTGTATAGAATGTATAGAATAGAATACATAACATATTATGTTCCTCCAGAAACCGTTAAAATAAACCTACACACACGCAAATAAATTAAATTTTATTTTTAATATCTTTCTTGACTCGACCATTATATCTAGACACCCACCATGTATAGAAATTTGCATCTGCGAAGAATAAGAATTAAAATAAAAACGAGACACGCCCGGATTAAACGGGATCTTCAGAAATTAAATATCGATAAAGTCCATGATGTTCAACATAACAAAGGTAAAATTCCCTGATTTTTGTTAATTAGGCAATACAAGACAATTGTAGGCCTCGGAACAGTTTTATATGTTAAAAATATGTAGTAAATATGTATAGTCCAGTCAAATAACAAATGTAAATTGCAATAAATGTACACGGGCTGATATTTTAAGGGGTAGTAGTGGATGGTAACAGAACAGTCCAAACAAATTTCGTTAAGGAGGAAATTTTCAACAACCCCTTACGCAAATCACCCGGTGAAAAACTAACAGGCGTGTTCTGTTACCATCCACTACTACCGTTTAAAATATCAGCCCGTGTACATTTATTTCAATTTACATATTATTTGACTGGACTTTTTTAAGAAAAATTGTATACTAGCGCCTTCGCCATTTTTGAAAATAATTGTTTTTTCTAATTAACCAAAATTTTAGTTAATTTAATTGTACAAAAACCGAGCTATTACAAAAAAAAACAATAATATAAAACTATTTTTTAACAGTAAATAAAATTTTCACAACATTCATATAAATCGAAGTTGTTTACAGCGAACTTGTAAAAAGTCGCAAATCACCATCATTGATCACGCGCCACAGAAATTTTATTATAGCTCTTCCTCGAACAATGATAGTAACTTGGCACATTTATCTTCCAATGCGAAAAGAATAACGATGGAATCCAGAAGAGAAATATCACAACTCGTTTTTTTACACACAGAGAAATGATTACTAAAAACAAACACAAAATGTACAGATCAAGTGGCTCTAAAATCTGGATTAGATGGGTATTCCAATCTTGAAATCGGGATCCCGAAATTTCGGGATACATATTTCGAAGATTTATTCGTACCCAACTTGAAATAAATCTCTAAAATTTTTGTCAAAATGCTATTACTGCCTTTTTAACAGGATAAATCTAAAAACATATACCTGGATTACATTCTCGCCAAGATAAATTTCAGAATCCTAGGTTATGTAGTCCTGACATAAACAGCTGTGACAGAAGGAGAGACGAACGGACAACTAAGCGACCCTTTAAGGGTTCCGTGTTTTATTTTTGAGGTACAGAACCCTTAAATATACACTCTCGCCAATGTAATCTACGTATATGCCAAATTTTAGAATACCAGGTTATGTTGTTCCTGAGATAAACAGCTTTGACAGAAGGAGAGACGAATGGACAACTAAGCGACCCTGTAAGGGTTCCGTGTTTTGTTTTTGAGGTACAGAACCCTTAAATATACATTCTCGCCAAGGTAATCTACGTATATGCCAAATTTTATAATCCCAGGTTATGTAGTTCCTGACATAAACAGCTGTGACAGAAGGAGAGACGAACGGACAACTAAGCGACCCTGTAAGGGTTCCGTGTTTTGTTTTTGAGGTACAGAACCCTTAAATATACATTCTCGCTAAGGTAATCTACGTATATGCCAAATTTTATAATCCCAGGTTATGTAGTTCCTGACATAAACAGCTGTGACAGAAGGAGAGACGAACGGACAACTAAGCGACCCTGTAAAGGTTCCGTGTTTTGCTTTTGAGGTACAGAACCCTTAAATATACATTTTTGCAAAGGTTATCTACGTATGTGCCAAATTTTAGTATCCCAGGTTATGTAGTTCCTGACATAAACAGCTGTGACAGAAAGAGAGACGAACGAACAACTAAGCGACCCTGTAAGGGTTCCGTGTTTTATTTTTGAGGTACAGAACCCTTAAATATACACTCTCGCCAAGGTAATCTACGTATATGCCAAATTTTAGAATACCAGGTTATGTTGTTCCTGAGATAAACAGCTTTGACAGAAGGAGAGACGAATGGACAACTAAGCGACCCTATAAGGGTTCCGTGTTTTGTTTTTGAGGTACAGAACCCTTAAATATACATTCTCGCCAAGGTAATCTACTTCTATGCCAAATTTTAGAATCCCAGGTTATGTAGTTCCTGAGATAAACAGCTGAGACAGAAAGACAAACGGACGGACAACTAAGCGACCCTGTAAGGGTTCCGTGTTTTGTTTTTGAGGTACAGAACCCTTAAATATACATTCTCGCCAAGGTAATCTACGTATATGACAAATTTTAGAATCCCAGGTCATGTAGTCCTGACATAAACAGCTGTGACAGAAGGAGAGACGAACGAACAACTAAGCGATCCTGTAAGCGTTCCGTGTTTTGTTTTTGAGGTACAGAACCCTTAAATATACATTTTTGCCAAGGTAATCTACGTCTATGCCAAATTTTAGAATACCAGGTTATGTTGTTCCTGAGATAAACAGCTTTGACAGAAGGAGGGACGAATGGACAACTAAGCGACCCTGTAAGGGTTCCGTGTTTTGTTTTTGAGGTACAGAACCCTTAAATATACATTCTCGCCAAGGTAATCTACGTATATGCCAAATTTTAGAATCCCAGGTCATGTAGTCCTGACATAAACAGCTGTGACAGAAGGAGAGACGAACGAACAACTAAGCGACCCTGTAAGCGTTCCGTGTTTTGTTTTTGAGGTACAGAACCCTTAAATATACATTTTTGCCAAGGTAATCTACGTCTATGCCAAATTTTAGAATCCCAGGTTATGTAGTTCCTAAGATAAACAGCTGAGACAGAAAGACAACCGGACGGACAACAAAGCGACCCTGTAAGGGTTCCGTGTTTTGTTTTTGAGGTACAGAACGCTTAAATATACATTCTCGCCAAGGTAATCTACGTATATGCCAAATTTTAGGATCCCAGGTCATGTAGTTCCTGAAATAAACAGCTGTGGCAGAAGGACAGACGGACGGACGACTAAGCGATCCTATGTGGGTTCCGTGTTTTGTTTTTGAGGTACAGAACCCTTAAATATAAAAAATACAAAAAAAATGCAATATCGGTGAAGCTAAAGTTAATAATAAATATTTTAGGATGAATATAAAATAAATCACAGTTCTTTAGCTTTGAAATAAATAAGTATAAAATACTACAGGAAACGGTGAATGAATATTATCGCATTTTACGTTTCATAAACAATCAAGATTTTTTTTAAATCCAATGTAGGTTCTTATTATTTATGGTGATTGTTTTTAAACTTTATAGCCTAATTGTAGCCTGGTGGCTGAGAGTATTTATAAATTAACATGTTTAAATACTTCCATTATTACCTGTTATTAAGTGCATGAAATAACAAGTCGTGAAGATATGTAATGCTAAGCATTTCATTATACAGTGTGTCCCCGGATCGACTTGACAATACCACAAAATGATTTTTTTTTTTTCGAATTAAGAAAAGCTTTTTTGGGATTTTGCCCTGCTTGCTTAACAATTAAGCTTTGTCAAAATAAAATTTTGAATAATTGTAGGTGGCGCCAGATATCAATGAAAGAGTAAAAATTTTTCAAGTAAAGTTACCTTTCCGTAAAAGATACAACAAAAAGTTATTTAAAAAATATATATAATTATAATTAAAAATAAGAGCCGCATGCCAAAATTTAATACTTTAAATTCTTTATAAACATTTTGTATTTCCTCCCTTCCAATATTTCTTATCTCTTCTCTTATAGCTTCTTTAAGCATTTAAAAAATCATTTATACTCTCAGCATATTACCTAGGTATTAGAGTGACAGGTGTGCAATGCGCACCTTTTGCTCTTTTACCTTTTTGGTATTTACAACAAATACAAATTTATCTTATAATGATTTTATAAAGTTTATTATTTTATCTTTTACTTTTTATGTAATATTTTATTGTTTAGTATTCCTTGTTTAACAAACAGACCATATTGTTGGTAGGAAGTTATGTATGTATTAATATATGTAATTAAAAATAAATTATTTCCAAAGTTTCTTTTATAAACGTTTTGTTTCAATTTTCCCCAAAAATAAAAATCCATTGGTGTAATGTCCGGGGATCGTGCTGGCTACAAGATGGGCCCGTTTCCACCTATCCACTTTTGACCAAAAGTTTCATTGCACCATTGTGTAACCATTTCGGAAGTGAGGACCGGACACCCATCTTGCTGAAAATAAAATTTTCTCCAAAAATTTAAATTAACGTATTGCTGAAGCATGTTTAAATATATAAATCTGTTAAGTTTAGTGTCAAAAAAATATGGTCCAATAATTCTTTCGTAACTTATAGCGCACCAAACAATAACTTTTTTATAATATTGATTATCTCTACTAATAACAAAATTAGGATTATCCCTGTTCCAATACCTACAATTTTGAGAACTAACAACACCATTTGTAGTAAATGTTGATTCATCCGAAAATACTATAAATTTATGAAAATTTCTGTTTTCTAATATTCTTTCACCAATAGTTAAACAAAAAAGTAGCCTTCTTCCCTCATCCCCATCTTTAAGTTTATGCCTAAATTGAATTTTATAAAATTTTATTTCATTTTCTTTGTATATTCTTTGGAGGTGGCTTTTACTTATACCCAACTCAGAAGATCTTTTTCTTAGAGCCATTTTGGCATCTTCCTCTACAGACTGCAGGGCACTTATTGTGGCGGCATCGTCCTCGTCTAGTTTCTTTTTCTTTTTTTTTTAATATCATTGATACTACCAGTTTCAGTAAATTTTTTTAATACATTGTGGATACTTTGTCTAGATATTTCAATGCCAAATTGTTCAATAAATGAATCTCTTACATACTGTAAGGAAACTTGACCTAAACCATAGCACTGAACAATGAAAATTTTTTGTTCTTTTGTAAGCATTTTTAATCTTATTTTTCTCTTAACTATGTTTTTAATTAAACAATAATATCAAACTTTGACAAAAACAATTAGTACGTATATATAGTACTTGACTATAGCGAAGTTTTCAGTGATACATTTTTTTTTAATAAAAAAAAATATTATGAGTTAAAATTATAACAATTTGACATGCGGCTCCTATTTTTGATTATAAACCTATTTTTTAAATGACTTTTTTTTATATCTGTTACGGAAAGGTAAGTTTACCTGAAAACTTTTTACTCTTTCACTGATATCTGGCGCCACCTATAATTTTTCAAAATTTTATTTTGACAAAAATTAGTTTTTAAGCAAGCAGGGCAAAGTCCCAAAGTAGATTTTCTTAATTCAAAAAAAATGGTCATTTTGTGGTATTGTCAAGTCGATCCGGGAACACACTGTATATTATTTACAGTAAATAGTATATTGCATTTCCCAAAAAAAAATAATTAAAAAAAAAAAAAATAACAAAAAAAAACATTTTTTTTAAAGATCTTTTTTGAAAAACGAAAAAGTTTTGAAAAAAAAGTTTTCAAAAAAACTTTTTTTTTTAAATTTTCAAATTTCTTTTATTAAATTTTCTTTTTGCGAAAATCGAAAAAAAAATTACTATTTCCTACGACCTAGTTAGTAGTTAGTGCCTGTTTTCCACCCGTTGCCTATGACAACGGTTGGGAATTGACAATCACCTGATTTTACATATCTCTGTCAGAAAATTAGTAAACGCCAAACACATAACCTCAAATTGACAAACTAATTTTAAGACAATGTTTGCGTTTTTTTTTGATTTTTAGGTCGTTAGAAAAATAGTATACGCACCTCGACGTAAACCATTTCATTGCACATCATGTGCTTCTTTTACTCGGCTGCGCCTCGAAAAAAAAACGCACTCTCGTGAACTAAAAACTAGGTTTGTGTACTCGGTGCTTAATGTACTATTACGTCTTGCTTTATTATTTGAAAATTTGTTGACACTCCGTGTTAATACAATAAACATCAAAGTTTCCCCTTTATTGCAGTTACTCATATAAAACTGGCATAACGTAATTAAAAGACAATTTAATTAACATAGAATAGGATTCTTGCACGAAACTACGTCTTTGTGTAATAATTAATTAATTTCTTTTATAAGTATAGAATTATCCTTTAAATTAATTAATGTTCTTTTTTCGGGTTATTTTTTTTTTAATGTAAGTGAGCCACTCATTTGTTCAAAAATTATTATTAACCGACTTCCAAAAAGGAGGAGGTTATCAATTTGACGTGTGACTTAGTTTTTTTTATGTTTGTTCCGGCATAACTTTGGAACGAATGAACGGAATTTGATGAAACTTTTTGCAACTTAAAGAGAGCGTTCATAAGGTGGTCTCGTTTCAATTTGACCCTCGTATAATGCCGGGTAAGCCGGATAACTAAGATAAATCTAATCATTTTAACGCAATTTCACTTAAAAACGGTTTAATTTGGTTCAACTAACAACCAAATTTTTAGAGAAATATCGGATAATTCGGATAAGCCGGATAACTTGATTAAGGGGTCACTCAAATATTACGGCACACTGAAAATCTTTTAAATGTCGCTAAACTTGATTTTTTGGGCCTGTAATATTGAAATACCAAGAGAAAATGATAAATTTTGTGATTTTACCATAAGGCGTTATTTGATTATTACTTAACGGACTCTTGTGCACTGAAATAAAAATATTGTTTTATTTTTTAGAAATTTATCTTTAAGATAATGACGTCAAAACGCACTAACAGTGAATTGTGACCTCAGCAGCTTTCCGAGATGGAAGGATAATTATAATTTAGCTTAGATGACGTTACAAATCTACAAGTTCTGTGTCTCTAAAAAGTAAAAAATAAGAAATACTTAAATCGGTGCCAATTTCACAGCAAACAATAATAAAATTAAAAAAATAATTGTTAGTAATTAATTTAGGAAATGGTGAAATTGGCACCGACTTAAGTATTTCTTATTTTTTACTTTTTAGAGACAGAAGTCAGTTCATTTTTTTTTGCAAAAAGGTATTATTTTTTTCTTTCACTTTCTCTTTCATTTATTATAAAAAAATAACCCGCAAATCCTTTATCAGTTGGGCGGCGTTCTGCAATATATTTTTTTAATTTCTTATAGATTCAATTTCAGCAACCTTAAAAACCCCTATATAGCAATTTTCAATTTTTTCTAAAAAAAAATTATTTTTCCTTGCCGCAACCCAAAGTTCACCAAAAACAATCCCGAACGAGAACTTTTGGTAACATTCCTGTAGCCAAAAAGTCTCTAGCCTAAAGCGTTTTTAACTTATGGTGCTTTAAGCGCGATAAGTAAGCGTACCGATCGACTGACAAATTTTTTTGCTCGAAACTGATTTATATTAACATAAAAAGTCATAAAACGTAAAAATACCCAAAATTTTTGCGACAAAAAAAATTTATGAAAATTTTGGACGAATACAAGGCTTTCCCAAAATTTTGAAAATTTTCAAAATGGGAAAGCAATAGGATCGATTATTTTCTCAGTGTAGTTTAGCAAAACATTCTTACACACCGATCTGGAAACAATTTTTAGCTAAACTTTCATATAACCCAAGTTTTTTTTCATAATTTAATTATTTAGAGCTTTGGCATCTTTTTAATACCAAATTTAAAAAAATCTATCGATGCGTTTTTGAGAAAAATAATTTTCATTTGTTTTAACAAAAAAATATGACATATTTAATTTTTATTTTACATATTCTGATTTTACGTTAAAAAGTGAGACAATTTTTTTTATGTTAAATGGCTTCTCAGGGGAGCTAGAACACGTTTAAGGGGCATTTTTAGAATATTATCCATTTCATAACTCAGGAACGGTTTAACTTATTGACTTGAATTTTTTACTGAAGTATGCAACCAATAAAAATTATCATATATGACATAAAAAAATTAAATGTTTAACCAGTGGCGGACTTAGAGTTTTACATATAAATTTTGAGGCACGCATTATCTACGCCCCTGGCCAAAAACTTAATTTTAATAAAATGTTAAATGTTTACATTTATTGGTTTTATAGTTCAGTAAAAATTTCATGTTAATAAGTTAAACCGTTTCTGAGATATGAAGTGATAAATATTCTAAAAATGCCCTTTAAAAGTCCGCTAGCTCCCTTAAAAAGCATGTCATATTTTTTTTTGTTAAAACAAATGAAAATCGTTTTTCTCAAAAATGCATCAATAGATTTTTTTAAATTTGGTCTTAAAAAGATGCCAAAGCTCTAAATAATTAAATTAAGAAAAAAAAACTTGGTGTATGAAAGTTGAGCTAAAAATTGTTTCAAGACCGGTGTGCTTACTTTGTTTTAGGATAAGAAAAAAGCAATTTGGTTTTACACGTGGATATTAGATTTTTACGATGTGGCATAACATGAGGCCGTTCAACACTAATGAGAACGTCCTACATGTGCTTTTACTGTATAACTTTTACATTGACGACCTTCATACAAAAAAAGTGTGGCAAATTTTATAGTCCTCGGGCCCACACCCAGTAGAATTTTTGTGATTACCTCACCGTTGAAACTTTGTATATGTGTTCTTTATGTCCAGTCGAACAACTTATTACATAAGAAAATTCTCGGTAGCGGGGCGTTTTTTTTTGGACCAAACCAGCCAACTACCAAACCAAATCATTGTTAACGTAAACCAACGCACCCATTAAAAAAAAAACACTAACCAGAAATTCGTGAGTATTTTAACAATTTTTTGTTATAAAAATTTTAACAATTCTTTTATTATATTTATTAATTTTCAGAGAATAGTAATAAACAACCAGTTATATATCTCAATGTATAAATACTTGCCTACGCTTTGAGAGCCACCGAAATCAGTGCTGCCACTTCTACAAACCTCGCTTTCTGCCGTATGATCTTCGGCCGTAATAATAATAATAATAATAATAATAATAATAATAATAATAATTACTTTATTTTCATTAATAAAAATCGACTATTTAGCCGTACATGTACAAAAAAAATAACAATTTTGAAAATGAAAAACGTCAAAAGATGAAGTACTTATACAAAAGAGTATATAAACCAACAATTAATAAACAATTATGTATGTATAAAATATTAAACATTTTTCAAATAAATTATAAAATGTAACACATATAAAAATAAACTGTGTACAAACACTTAAAATATTTAAAGTATATAACTTATACAAAAACATTAACTAGAATAAAATTCTTCTAACGAATACGGTTCTAACTGCAGTAGCAATGCAAACACTAGATTTTTATAATTAATAAAATTCTTGATATTTTTTATATTTTCGGGTAACTTGTTGAAGGCCGCATATAAGCATCCCTTCTCAAATTGGGCTAATCTATGACGTGGAAAGTTAAAATTAACATTTCTTAAACTGCTTCCACGCATATGAGAAAAAATATGTTTATTTTTAAAAATAAAAATAAGCAGCTCATAGAGATACACAGCTACAACAGTCAAAATATTATTTCTTCTAAAGTGCCCCCTACACGTTTCATTGTATTTTAAATTTAACATTATTCTAACGGTGCGTTTCTGAATTACAAAGATGTCCCCTACATTGCTACCCTGTCCCCAGAAAATTATACCAAATTTCAACAAAGATTGGAAATTTGAATGGTAGACTATTTTCATTGTTTCAAGGTTTACGTAGTTTTTCAGCACACGGAGGGAATACAAGGTTTTGTTAAGTTTCCCACCCAATTCTTCCAGGTGCAAGTTCCAGTTAAGATTTTCATCCAGAACCAAACCCAAAAATATGGCACTGGAAGAAGTCTTGACAATGGCATCATCGAATGGCACATGGCACGGAGTAGTAAAATTCGACCTAGAAGTTTTAAAAAATATTATATTTGTTTTATCTTTATTTAGAATTAGCTTATTTTTGACAAACCACTTGAGTACCTCTTTAATACATGATTCCAGCTTTTCAATAATAATTTTAAATGTTTTACCTTTTAGAATTAGGTTGGTGTCATCAGCGAAATTTACTAGTGTGCCAAATGCCGCCAATGATGCCACGTCATTTATAAACATTAAAAATAGGTAAGGCCCTATGACACTACCCTGAGCTATTCCCACCGGCACTGTTACAGGTTCTGAAATGTCTGTTTGTCCCTCTTTAACGACCTCAACGCGTTGCGATCTATTTTCCAGGTATGACTTTATCCACTCCAGTGCTATTCCCCTCACTCCATATCTTTCGAGTTTTGTTATTAAAAGTTTATGGTCTATTGTTTCATAGGCTTTTGATAAGTTTTTGATAATACCCACCTCGAAGCGATAGGCTTTTGTCTGTTGCCAACCCAAAAGAAAAAAAGTAGAGACCTCTTATGAAGGCCTATAAGAACACGCAAAATGCGTGTGGTTATGAGGTTATAAGAGTCGCAAAATAGAAAAAGGTCTATAAAGCCTTAATACCAAACTGTCAAAATAAGTTTTAAACTATATTTTTAACTGATATTTGGAGTTAATAGCTTTAAGTATTAGAATAGTATATTGTTCTACTAAGAGGAAAAGTGAAGGTTTTTTTTACTAGTCTGTAGAATTCTTCAAGCATCCTATATATTTTTTTTAAATATTAATTTTTGCATTTAATTTATTCAGTATGTTTTTTTTTTATTAAAATAGGCCAATAAAACCCTTTCGAAATAAACTTAAACCTTCCTTAGCTCATTTAAAATTTTTTTCGTAGGCTAAATCGTACACTTTTCGCGATTTCGATGGTAACTTGTCTAATGTAGCATTTGCAATTTCGGAGAGATTTGTATTATATTCTTCTTCAATCATTTTTAATCAATTTTACACAAGGTTTTTGCACAGAATCTCGAGTCAACCACCTGTTTACATAATAAATAAACAAGTTTGAAGTATGGCTGTCATCAAAGTCAAAGAGTGCTGCCGCCAGTGGTGGTTTTGCTAACTAACTTTTTTTTTACGGCGTACAACAATGAACTCATTATTTTTACTGTAAAAAAATAGACCACTTCTAACTAGTGTGTTCAGTTATAAAATATGAACATTTTAGTACGCTTGAAGAAAAAAAATATTATTCACCGATACATCGCGATGATATAATATACACCGACCGATTTTTTGTTACAGCAAAAAAAACTTCCGTCTTAAACACTAAAGACTTAGTTCGTATACTAGGTGCATAATAAACCTACTACTTATTATTTTTGTGTACGCAATAAAAATTATGATAAGTGAACGAAACGGTAAAATTAGCAGAGATCTACTTTGGAGACAATGGGCAATATTTTGTTAGCTATTAGACCATGGAAATTAGGTAAACCGAATGCTTTCTAGTAGCTTGCTATTATTTATTACCCGACTACAGCAACGCCCATGGAGGGCTATGTTTTTAACGTATAGATACAGAGTGATTCAGAAATAAGGTACAAAATTTTAAGAGGTGATTCTAGGTTTAATATTATGAAAAAAGTTCCTATTGGTCCGGACCCTCCTAAGGGTAACAGGGCTCCCACTGAATTTTATCAGATTTTTTTTATGATTTTATGACAATTTTAGGCATTTTATGACAAATTTTATAACAAAATATTTGGACAAAAAAGCGAAAATCTTCCATTTTAAATCCTAATTCTACAGCACTCTATCTCTAGCTAGGGCCTAACCGAGCCAGTCGAAGCCCCGGGAAAACTTAGAATTTTATGGTGAATTTTAATTTTAAAACAGTGTTGCAATTCAAAGTTTCATAAAAATGCAAGAAAGCTCTAGCACCTCAGCCGATTTTTTTTATTTGACGTTAAGTTTTACAAACACCATGCCGCAGGCGAAATTTTTACGAATTCTGTTAATTCACGTTAATTTAATACTGTAAAAAAATGTTAAAAGCCTCGTTAAAAGCCCTAGTGCCAAAGAGAAATTTTTTACGAATTTGAAGGTCTATGGTCCACTTAGAAACGATCCGCATATTTGCTCATTAAATATAGTATGAACTAAAATAAACTGTTGACGTCGGGCACTCCTCGGACCCGGGTCCCGGGGAAGCTTCCCTCTAAATTCGGCCCCGCCTCTAACATCCCTTTCTTTAGATATAACCCTTTTAAAAATAGGTTATTTTCCAATTTGCTCCATCCCGATTTTTACCAAAAAGAATTCCAACTGAGAATTTCAGGAAGGAAAGGTATGTACCAAATTTACCTCAAAGCATTTTTGAGTTATCGTGCCCACAAGAATTACCGGACAAACCACCACCCCGAGGGGTGGACCAGAAACAGTTTCAGGGACCTCGGAAACCCCTATATGCCAATTTTTACGAAAATACCGTAATCGTTTATAAATTATTACTCCTGCCCTGCAAAGATGAAATTAAAACAGATTCAACTCAAAAATTTAAAAATGATTGCCTTTTACCCCCAGGGGATGGAGTAAGAAAATATTTATTCCAAAACTGAGTTCAGCAAACTAAAAAACCCTGTATAGCAATTTTCACTAAAAAATATTGTAAATATTTAAAAATAATTACCCCCTGCCCGCGGAAGTGCAGAAAAAATGTATGAACAGGTTCAGTTTCAGCGACCTTAAAAACCCCCATACACACATTGCTAAAGAAAATATTAAAAATATTTAAAACTAATTTCCCACAACCAAACTAAACACCAGAAAAAACAAAACAAAACTTCTCTCCCAGGTCGCTCTAAAGTAAAAATTATGAGTATTTTTATGAAATTTTATGACTTTTATGACAGTAATTTTATTTTATGACGATTTTAGGACCTATTGGGTCATTTTATAACATTTTAGGATTTTATGACAAGTGGGAGGCCTGGGGTAAATTTAAAAAGTAGTTTTCATTTAATATCTACAGTAACGACTTTTTGCACATGCCTAAACATTGATAAAGGCTATCCTTTTATGTATTTTTATTTAGTAATTTTAACCAGGGATGTGCAAAATGGGGGGGGGGGGCGATGTCACTTTATGCGTCAAACTTTATTATCTGTAGATGTTTTGAGATTTTCTTAATAAAATATAATTCTTTAATTAAAAATACATAAAAAGGTACTCTTTGTGTAACACCGTAGGGCCAACCGTTTTTGATAAAATAGCAGTAAAAGGGAATATTTCACCTTCTGAACATCCAAAATAGGAACTAAAAATGTGCCAATAAAAGTTCCAATTTTTTATGCTCAAAACGTAAAATTGCCTCTTTTATTGCAATTTTCTCGAAAACTGTTGGCCATACAGTGTTACATAAAGTACCTTTTTTATGTATTTTTAACTAAAGGATCATATTTTATTAAGAAAATTTGAAAAAATATAATGATAAAAACGTTCGGGGCAAAACAGTGACATCTCCCCTCTTTTGCACGTCCCTGCTTAAAATTACCAACAAAAAAATACAAAAAATGATAGCCTTTATCCATGTTAAACCATGTGCAAAAGTTTTTTGCTGTAGTTCATATGGTTCCAGAGATATTATGTAAATAAAAACTACTTTTTAGGTGTACCCTTAGGAGGATCGTAGCTCCCTTAGGGCTCATTTCCGGACAAATCTTTATAGGAACTTTTTTTGATATTGTTGGATCTAGAATGACCCCTTATAACTATGTAGTACACGTGCATACATACATGTTTTTTTTACTGGTTTAAGGCGTCATGATTGGTTCCATAAAAACCTTAAAATCTAACCAGTCAGTGCCTACTGCGTTTACGTGTACATTGTAGATATTATACAGGGTTCCCACCAAAAATTGACATTCAAATTCCAGGTATTTTCCAGGTTTTCCAGGTAAAAATTATTAAAATCCCAGGTATAGTAAAATAGTTTTAGTATATAATAATAATATCAATAATATCAACAAAATCTTAGAAGGAAAAATACCTGACTTTGTGAGACCAATTTTTTTTGGTGCGAATTTGTGTTCTTTGGAGAAAAAGGATGGCAGTCTAAGGCCAATCGCTGTAGGTCTTACTTTAAGACGTTTAGTGTCTAAATGTGCAATCTCTCAAATAAAAGACCGTGTAATTGAATACCTAAAGCCGCTACAATTTGGATTCGGTGTTCCCGGAGGAGCGGAAGCCATTATTCATGCTGTAAAATCCCTTTTAAGTTCAGAAGATTTTGAAGACCAATACATTCTTAAAATAGATTTTAAAAACGCTTTTAACATGATTAGACGCGACGTGTTACTTGAGACTACATTTAACCTTTTCCCTGAGATATATCCTTATGTATTCGCGTGTTACGGACATGATTCTGAACTGGTTTATGGTGAGTACGTTATTTTGTCTAGAGAGGGAGTTCAACAGGGGGATCCATTAGGTCCTTTACTTTTTTGCATAACGTCACACCCTCTCTTTTTAAAATTAAAATCGGATTTAAACATCTGGTTTTTAGATGACGGGACTTTAGTTGGTAAAAAAGATGTAATCCTATCCGATCTAGATTTTATTGAATCCGAAGGCCCCAAATATGGACTATTTTTGAATAAGGAAAAATGTGAGTTTTTCTCAAAAAATGTAGAACCCTCTTCTAAATTTGATCATCTTAAGTTTGTACCTTTCGAATGCTTGGAACTTCTTGGAGCACCATTAGGTCCTTTGGCAGAATCTAAAATATTGGAGAAAAAAATCCAAACTATTGAATTATTATGTCAGCGTCTTTTTCATTTGGAACCTCACCAGGCGCTATTCCTACTTAAAAATTGTATTGCTGTGCCAAGAATGCAATATTTACTTCGTACTACTTATCTTTATAATAATCCTTTTTTATTTACTTTTAATTCATTAATTCAATCAAATTTAAGTGAAATCCTTAATATTTCCTTTTCTGACGTCCAACTTCTTCAAATATGTCTTCCTGTGAGTTATGGAGGTTTAGGTATAAGATCATTAAATGACATCGCTCTTCCTAGTTATATTTCCTCAGTGAAGTCTACTTTAAATTTATGTGGCATTATCCTATCAAAATTTTCTGCTGTCACTCCTTATTTTCTCGATAATGCTGTTAATTCTTGGAAACACTTTGTTAATTCAGATATTATTCCTTCTTCTTCTAAGCAGTCGGATTGGGACTTTCCTATTATTGAAATGGCCTCAAACAATTTTTTAAATCTCGCCAACAATAATAAGGATAAGGCCCGAATTAAGGCTGTCCAGCAAAAGGAATCTGGTCTTTGGCTTAACGCTCTTCCTATTTCAAATTTAGGTTTACTTTTAAATAAGGATCTTTTACGGGTTTGTGTAGGCTTGAGACTGGGCTCCAATATTGTTGAAGTGCATGACTGTGTCTGTAAAGTCGACCAATCTGGTACGCATGGCCTATCATGCTCTAGGAGTAGTGGTCGCTATAGCAGACATTTGGAGGCCAATGAAATCATAAAAAAAGCGTTAACAACCATTAACTTGCATCCTGTTCTTGAACCTGAAGGCCTTTTAGCAAGGATAGATGGAAAGCGTCCAGATGGTATGTCTCTAATACCCTACTCCAGGGGAAAGTGTTTGGTCTGGGACTTTACTTGCACGGACACATTGGCATTTTCCAACATACCTGAGAGCGCCAATCGTCCCGGTGCGGCCGCTGAAAAGGCTGAGCGTCGCAAAATTAATAAATTCATTTTACTTTCTTCAAACTATCTTTTCTACCCTATCGCAATCGAAACATTTGGTACTTTTGGACCTATCACTAAAAAACTTTTGAACGAAGTTTGCCATAAACTGGATCAGACTTCACATAATCCTTATGAGGGCATGTATTTTAGGGAAAGGTTGAGTGTAGCAATACAAAGGGGTAATGCGGTCAGTGTTTTGGGTACTTTTAGGGAGAAAGGGGAAGATATTTAGTCATTTTTATTTTTATTTTAGTTATATATATATGTATATTTTTTTTTTATTTTTATTTTGTTATTTTAATTAATTTTTGGTAGTTTTATTATTGTTAATTATTATATGTATTAAGGTTAGTAAATATATTTAAGTAATCTTATCTATACATATATTAAAGTAACAAAAAATAAAAAAAAATCATTTGGGATAATTGATTGTTATTCCTCGTAGCATTGTAAATTATGTAAAATATTTTTTTTTTTGAAAAAAAAAAAAATCTTCAAAAAATGAAGAAAAATTGATCCTTTAATTGAAAAGTTACAATTTCAATCATTCGGATCACAATGAAAAAAAAATTGGTTTCAACATTTGAGGGTTTCCTTGGGGGTTTCTTTAGGATACTTTGAGGTTAAAAAAAAACAAAAAAGTACTTCGTTTACTCGGCTGTGCCTCGTAAGAAAAAAGCACTCTCGTGTACTAAAAACTAGGTTCGCGTACTTGGTGCGTAATATACTACTTTATCATTGCTCTACGACCATTTTTGGCCAAGTTACAGGCTCTTAAAATCACCTAAAAATGTAGGATGATTTTTATATCCTTAAATCTTTCTTAAACAAATTATATTTTTTTATGTTAAATTCCAGGTGCTATTACAAAATTCCCTGTAAAAAACGTGTTTTTTAAGAAAAAAATGTTAAATTCCAGGTATTCCAGGTGCGAATCTAAATTCCATGCGTTTTCCAGGTTTTCAAGGTTGTCCAGGATTGGTGGGAACCCTGATATTCCTTAATACATTTTTCTTCACCTGAGGGTTTGAACCTTCGACCAATATTTTATAATTTGTTCAAATATGAAAATATCATATTTTTTTCCTCTAGTACTTGACCGACGAGTTGATCGATGTTAACAAATTCCTCTTGGTCACAGTGTGTTTATAAATGCCTGTTTCACTTGTAAAATACGAAACTAAATGCAGACTAAAAGTCCAAAATGATCAAAATTTGCGTTACGCAATACTTGAACGTTCCCTATTTTGTAAATTATTTACAAAGTATTTTCAGGAAATATTATAAATGAGGACGTGTTGATTTGACGAAAGCTATAATATACAAACTTTTAATATGGATATGTAGTAAATTGCTCACACATTGTGAATACAGGGCCGTATTTGCATAATTTGTTGGTAAAAATTTACGATCTGAATTATTGGTTTTACTTTCCCTTCGGGAGTAGTCTTGTATCGGTAAAAAATACTGTTTTACTTTTTTGTGTTTCTCGAGGCATTTTATGCCAAAAAGCTAATTTCCGCGAAAACATTAATAATGTTAAATCAGACCGATATTCATAATGTGTTTAATTTACATAATTATATGTTTAATCTCTCTCTCTATTTATTTGGTCTTTTTCTTCCGAATAATTAACCAGGGTTTCTCTATATAATCATGAAGTTTCCAGTGCGCAAGTACTAATTGGATATGTATCCTGACTTGCGCACTATCACTGATAAATTACTACTGTAGTAATTTCCACGCTAATATAAAAATTTATCATTAAACACACACAAAAAAATTATCTTCAAACGTCCATTATTAATAACTTAAAATTCAACAGTTCACACGATTAATAACCATAAATATATGGTTCACTTTAACTTATACATAATACACAATATAAAAATACTCTAGGGACATAGAAGATGGCAAAACAAAAATACACAAGGCATATCATAAAAGATGGCGAATTCGTTGCACTGGAATGTACCAAGAAGGCTACACCCGTCTCTTTCAAAGGCCACGCTGTAACTGATATGTTTAATCTTTATATTGAAAATTCAAATCTAGGGGATTTTTCAAATAACTATCTATTCGGGTGGATTAGTCATGCGCATCGGCAGAACAAAATCACGTGAATTCGTTCGTTAACGAGAGTTCGTTGCAAAATATTGGAGAAGCAACTAGCAAGTCGTTCGTGAAAAAAGTCGGTATCTTTTAAAATCGTAGTTTAATATTCGAAAAGTTGTTAAATATATTTGTCGTAAAACCTATTTGTTTGATTTGGACTTTTTTCCATGTACCATATTTATCCTCACGAAACTCAACATCATCAAGAAGAATTCAGCCATGTGCACATGAACCAGATCAGGAACATCAAAGCTTCAGGAAAAGGTCAGTGAAATCCATATTTATCCCTTCTACCCTTATTTAAACCCCGTAAGCAGCCGACTATCGCTCGTTTCGTTTTCGTTAATTTAAAGTCGCTATATGCCGTTGGAGAGCTATCAAAGGGATGCATTTTTTACCTAACCTGGACATAATTTATATCGGTCTGATTCAATAAACAGAAATTTAAGGGTACGAGTGTACGAGTACTACAGGTCTGCTTTACTAGTCTATAAATAGTACGAGAATGTTTTAGGTCTACTATAGGCCTTTTTCAAGTCTATTTTTTCGCTTCCGGATAAAGATTCGTACCTGCTTCGGTAGCGATACAGTGAGCTACGTGTGTGTATCAGTCGTGTAAATATTTTAAATATTGTTCTCGGTACGGCACTGTCTAAACATCAACTATAAACGTTTTTATTACCAGCGCTCTAATTAGTAAAGCCAGTGGCAATTTGCCACTGAGATCTCAAGTCATCGACTTATCCAACAATGCAGTCTGGCAGTGAACAATCATTATTTCTATTTAATAGACTTTATTACCACCAGCCTAAAAGCGCATCTTTATTACTGTTCTTTTCATTGGTAGAAATATTATTTATCTACCTATGACGACAGAGGTTCTAAAAATGATGATATTGCACCATGGTTAATAATGAGTTTTTATTCAGCTGTTTTGGCATCTGACGTTTCACTTAATTATTAAATCACATTGCTACTTACAAGTGTCTTTAGGCACCAAATTTATTTATTGCATGATAAATTAAAAAATATTAACTAAATTAGTACCTATAAAACATGTTTTACGAAAAACACTTCGAAAAGTGAAAATCATTGGTCCATCATATTCAACCATAGTTTATACAACCCATATATTACCTTAAGGATCATATATTCCTAGAGGTACAACCCCCATATATTGATTTTTGAGGCAATAGATTCTCCCTCACAGTTTTCGCCTGTCTCCTTATTTCTGGGGGAGTACCAGAATCATCACTTTGCATTTTACTTTCCATTTTTATATATTTTATTACACTTAACACGGAAACACTTTCTAACTTAATAATTTTAGCAGATCACCAGAAAATTTCTGCCAGAAATGTCAAGTTATTCATTTGTTTTTTTTAATGGCCGCGAACGGCTAGCGTGATATTTTAAATTTATAAGCTTTTTAATTAAATTTTAGTAAAATAAATAAATAGCTAATTAATTGTACTGGTAGTGAAAAAAATACTATATTTTCCACGTGAGTGAAGATTTAACATTTTAGACCGCGCCTTGCGGGCTTCGCGCTGGCGCGCTCATCCCGCAATTTGTCGCAGGTCAAAAATGTTAAACTTCTCTCACTTGGTAAATAATATACTATTATTACCACATAGCATTTGAAATGGTAGCCTATCTATTAGAAATCATAATAGACGGGTCATGAAATTTAACTTTTTTACTTGCTGTCAACAAAAGAATACTTTCCCCTACTGGTCATAAAAAAAAACATTATTTTGTTTAAAAAAAAAACTCGAAAAAAATAAAATAAAAAAATAAACCAAGCTCGCGAGTATTCCGTGCACACGGACCGAGATTTTTGAAATAAATAATAAAAAGTTTTTGGAATCTCAATAATCTTGTCTAAAAGTGAGATTATTTTGTAGATGTCTGTTCGGAGTTTCGTAATTTGAGGGCACACTTTCAAAAAAAAAAAAAATTAAGTATAATGGGTTTATGCACAAATTACGCAAGATTATTAGGAGCAGCATATAAAAATTTTAGTTTTAGTAAAAAGCACATGAAAATTCTACAAAAACTCCTTTAAAAAAAGTATGATATAATTTATAATATTATTAGCATTATGTGAGATTTCAATTTTGTTCTGTTTTGAGAATTTAATTTAATTTGCCTTTTATATAAGTAAATAATATTATATATATATATAAATAGTATTTCTTTAAAGTAACATTTTTTGTGTAATTTTATTTTACGCTTTAGGTGGTTTTAAAATTTTTCTTCCATTGGGAATACAAAAAAAATTATGTCCAGAAACAATTTATTACCTTTTGGAGAGATCGAGGGTGGTCATGGAAGAAATGATTAAAACATTTTTCATGTAATTTTATTTTACCTTTTAGGCGGTTTTCAAATTTTTCTTTTATAGTGAATAGTAAGAAGTTAACGTCTAAAAACAATTTTTTACATTTTGGGGAGGGGGAGGGGCTAGAAAAAAATGATAATTAACTTTTTTATTCTATTGTGAATAATAAGAAATTTACGTATAGGAAAACTTTTTTACATTTTGGGGGAGCGGAGGGGGGCGCTGAAAAAAATGAGAATAACATTTTTTATTTAGTTTTATTTAAAGTTCTATATGGTATATGGTTTTTAAATTTTTTTCATATTGTAAATAATACAAAAATTACGACTAAAACAAAATTTAACCCCCCTTCCCCCAACCGATTTTGCTCAAATACGAATTTGTCCAAGACAATATAAAAATACATCTGCATACCAAATTTCAAGTCGATAGCTCAAAGCGTTCTTAAGTTTTCGTGGATACAGACAGACAGACCGACCGACAGACATGTCTGTCGCGACAGACAGACATTTTTTGTTGTTGCTTATTTTGATTTTTCTCGACATTTAAGCAAAAAAAAAATATATTTTTTTTTATCACAATACTTTCTTTTATAAGAAACTAAAAATGTAATTATCCAGTCAAGAACTTTTATGTGATTCATGTTTTAATCTATTGTTCGAGGTAAGATACGTATTAGGGTGTCCCGGACCTACGGAAATGTTTGGGTCACACCCCTCAAAATTGTTCCTTTAGGTGAAAAAACAACCCTGTTTTTTTTTTAGATTTTTTAGAAAATATTTAGAGGTATTAAGTATTTAACTTCAATCAAGCAAAACATTTAACTTGGTTTGATGCATGCACAAATAAATAAAAATTGCTTTCCCATTTTGAAAATTTTCTAAATTTCGGAAAACCTTGTATTCGTGCAAACATTTTAATTTTTTTTTGCGTATTTTTGCGTTTTATGACGTTTTACGTCGATATAAATCCATTTCATGCAAAAAAAAATGTCGGTTGATTGGTCGTTCTGTCCGGGAAATCTTGTATCCACGATAACTTAAGAACGCTTTAAGCTAGAGACTTGAAATTTGGCATACAGTTATGTTACCAAAAGTTCTCGCTCGGGATTGTTTTTGGTAAACATGGGGGACAAGGGGGGCAAATGGGGGGTAAATACAATAATTTTTCACAAAAATTTTAAAATTGCTATATTGGGGTTTTTGAGGTTGCTGAACGTGAATCTGATAATAAAAAACCATTTAATGCGCCGAGGTAAAAAATGGGAAAGCGATTTTACTGGGCAGTGTATTTTTCTGTGTGTATACGAGGAATACATACTAGAAATTTTCTCCCATAAAAATATTTTACTACTAAAAATACATACAAAATACGTGTTACTTAAAACATGTTTCAATTAAAACAGCATGTATTTTATTTACATTTGTATTTTATTTACAAACAAAATTCCTAACAGAAAGTATCGCTGCATGCAATATCAAAGTTTTAGTAAAGGAAGTGTCTAGTCTGCCGACCGCTTGGTAGAATAGATATTTTACCTATTCTGCCGACCATTCTTAGATACTTAGACGCAAAATAGAATTTTTTTACTACCAAACCAAACCATTGTTAACGTAAACCAACCATTAAAAAAAATACTCAACAGAAATTCTTAAGTATTTTAACAATTTTTTGTTATAAAAATTTCAACAATTATTTTATTATATTTTTTAATTTTCAGAGAATAGTAATAAGCAACCAGTTATATATCTCAATGTATAAATACCGAGGTGGGTATTACGGCCGAAGATCATACGGCCGAAAGCGAGGTTTGTAGTAGTAGCAGCACTGATTTCAGTGGCTCTCAAAGCGTAGGCAAGTATTTATACATTGAGATATATAACTTGTTGCTTATTACTATTCTCTGAAAATTAATAAATATAATAAAATAATTGTTGAAATTTTTATAACAAAAAATTGTTAAAATACTCGAGAATTTCTGTTTAGTGTTTTTTTTTTAATGGGTGCGTTGGTTTACGTTAACAATGGTTTGGTTTGGTAGTTTGCTGGTTTGGTGTTTTTTTTTAATGGGAGGCGTTGGTTTATGTTAACAATGGTTTGGTTTGATAGTAAAAAAATCCTATTTTGCGTCTAAGTATCTAAGAATGGTCGGCAGAATAGGTAAAATATCTAGTCTGCCGACCGCTCGGCATAATAGGTTTTTTACCTATTCTGCCGTTCCCATTCATTAATAATTACTTATTATACTAGTATACAAACATAGATATAAGAAGACTTAAGTCTAAGAATTCTTTGGTACATAACAAATTTCCGAGCAAATTTCATTCTTGCACAACATAGGTATGCTACCAAACAAAATCACGTAAAACTAACCTAACTTCAAATAACGTTACATGTATTCGGTCGGCGGTCCGGACTCACCACTGGCGGATATGGTCAAGGAGCCGACGCCAATAATTAGGAAGAAGAAGAAGATATTCGGTCGGCAGAATAGGTATTGTACCTATTATACCGAGCGGTCGGCAGACTAGACACTTCCTTTAATAAAACTAAATGAACAGATGAACGCATGTACTCGAGCATGTACTTTATCAAATGGGCCGTCAGTGCACGTGTCAATTACGTAAGAAAAATAGGTTTTAGCCCTCGTTCCCTACTTTCCTGAGACTCCAAATAGGCTACAGTACAGAGTAGAGTTCTAATATACTATATTCTATTTTGCTACTCTTAAAAGCTCATAATCACACGCATTTTGCGTGTTCTTATAGGCCCATAAGAGGTCTGTAATTTTTTTTCTTTTGGGTTGGCAACAGACAAAAGCCTATCGCTTGACGTGCAAGTGTCAACGTCGCTTTAAAGTTTAATTTTCTACAAAATTTTGTGTTTAGGTTATTTTTTACCGTGTTAAAATTGTGGCTTAGTTACTTGTAGTAAAAAGGAGATGACTATAAAATATATTAAAATATCATTTGTTCTTAGAATTTGAAACATGGCGAAAACCGTAGTGCCAACCCGAAAAATCCCTAAATCAGTCATCAATTCAAATGTAAGTTTTTTATTAATTTTAGAGCAAAACAGAAAAAATTGAATAAATCACTCGTTTCATAACACGTTTGGACTAGCGAAATAAAAATGGTTACCAGCTCTTAGACTAAATGAAACCATAAAAAAATACTTGCCTAATAATTTCAATTATCTCATGAGATATTCTAGTTGTAATTATTTCCATACCTGTAACAAAATAGCTAAATTAAATACTGAATAACTACACTGTAAAAACTGCATGTAAAATAATGTAAAAATACATTAATTTACATAGTACGGAATAGTAAATTTACTATTCTGGACTATGCATAATTCATGAATTTATGTAAAAGAATGTAAAATAATGTAAAAAAATATATTTACATTGATTTACATAGTTTTACAAGATTTTACAATGTCGGGCTATGTTATTTTAAGACGCGCGTGCGCTTTGGACAATAACCAAGAAGACGGACCGTTTAATATTGTTATTGTTAGAGAGATAGCGACGCATGCTGCTAGGTTAAAGTGATATTTAAATGCTTTATTTGTGGCCTAAAATTTACGTTCATTATAAATTACTATCTTTATCAACCAATAGATCTTTTAAGAAAGATGTAAGCAGTTTATACTCGTATTAAGGGTGCAAATCGTTTGGTTTATTAAACCAAATGAACTTTACGCTACGATATTTCAAAAAAGCTTTGACACAGAGACTTGTAATTTGGAACAAACAAGTAGTAAATATTTTTTTTCAAATTTCAAGTCCAAACCATTCTGAACTATGTAATTTTTAGCGTTCCGGCCTATGCAAAATATTACCATTATGGACCATGTAATTTTTACCATTCCGGTCTATGGCAACATATTACCATTTACGGACTATTTCATTTAATGTAATTTATTTTTACCGTGTAAGTCTAGAATATAAAAATACAGGAATGAATAAAGGAATAAATACACCCAGGGGATAATTTCTGGTACAATACTTGTACAGTTGCTTGACAATACCGACACACAAAAATAATAATCCAAGAAACTTTAAAAAATCTAATCCGCCATATTAGATCCGCCATTTTGAATTTTGTAAAACTGGCACCAGACTCGTAATCAGCGACCCCAAAAACCTCCGAGTACCAAGTTTCAAGCAAATCCGAGCAACTTTAAAAAATCTAATCCGCCATATTGGATCCGCCATTTTGAATTTTGGAAAACTTGCACCAGATTCGTAATCAACAACCCTAAAAACGTCCGAGTACCAAGTTTCAAGCAAATCCGAGCAACTTTAAAAAATCTAATCGGCCATATTGGATCCGTCATTTTTAACGCTAATTTTTAATTCTGACCTCGGATTCAGATTCAGTGACCCAAAAAATACGTAAGAATTGACTAGTCTGGTCTGCCGCACTCGAGATTTTTTTTATTTTATGTGCCGGTGCAATCGGACAAGATTGTCCATGATTGTCCATGAATCAAGTATATGATTTTGGAGGTTAATCTGGACTAAATAGGACATAACAAATAAATACATTCAAATAATTTTTTTTTTTGAAAAATGTGTGTAAAAGTCGTAGCAGAAGTGCGCAGATTACACAGCCACACAAAAAAAGTTCTAGAACTCTTTCGGAGACCATTGTATTCCTAGGTGTTCTGAGGCAATGCATTTAAATTTGGGGTCAAAATGGCACCTCATCTAATTAGTTTTTTAAGTTAAAATTAACCGTAAAACATTATTTTTTTGCACGACCAAGACTAAAACCTAATTTTACGCTTTCATTTTCGGGACTAAACTTGCCGTTTTTTTCCCTAGGGAATAAAAATCACGGCAACCTTGATAATATTAAAATATTATACTTACTATGTGCTTTGCTGGTTCAAAAATTAGGTTTGGTGGTGTTTTGTAATAAATTAGCGATTCAAACCAATTTATTTGATTTTAACAAAGAAAACCTTTAAAAATAACATTATTATAACAATTTATACATAACTTAAAATTTTTCATCTTCGTCCATTTTTTTGACGTTTGTGTCAACTATATTAAATAAAAGTAAAAACAATTGAAATCGCGATAGCCATGAAACTGACTTTTCGCAATTTACAGGCATCTTGATTAAATTACGAAAATAAAACAACCGATCTTAGACTCGCGGTTTTTAATTTAAATTTTATCTACCTACCTAAATTATGTTTGGTCCTGCAATAAATAGTGTATATACCTCAGGACTAAACTTGGCTGTTTTAGTCCCTTGCATTTCTGTTTTCCTCGCTCGCTACGCTCGCTCAGGAAACACTAATGCAGCGGGACTAAAACAACCAGTTTAGTCCCCTGGTATATAAATAACTATTATATACTCGAAAATAACGTTTTTTGCGATTATTTCAAAAATTAACCGGATGAGGTGTTAGGGACATACATAAATTACTCCAAGGCTCCATATAAACTTGACAAAATATCACGGGAATTAGTGATTTTGCCGACTTCAATCAAACCCACGTTTTTTTTTTCAAAAACTTTTTATTTAGCATGTACTGCTTAATTTAATTATTCAAGGTCAAATAATAAAAAGAAAATCCTTGAGGTAAATCGATCAGGCGGTTTTTGAAAAAAACGCTTTTCATTCGCTAGGTACATTTTTACATGTTATTACCAGTAGTCGGCGAATTTCCAGTACTCGCATAGGCGCCGCGTCGACTCTAGTGTTGAGGCGAGGTTTTAAATATTTACATTTTTATTTCTTTTTATCTTGCTTTTTGTAATGATTCCATTTAAACGAGTAAGGTGGGAAAAAAGTTATCGACAAATAAAAATTAAAAACTTAAAAATCGAATGTCGGTTTTTTCTTTGAAAAACACCGATATATACATATCTGTATAGTTAATATGTATAGTCAAAATTATTGTGTGTAACAAATTAGTCGTCAAATGTTTCGATTTAGTGACCTTTATAAAAATTTCCCTCATAATTCGGCAAAATTATTTCGTAAGCCTATGTTTCTGTGTTTATTTGATGAGTCATAACTGGGTTTACGTCGACTACTGGTTATTACTGTCCAGTCTACTACATTTTCTCTATAGTTCGTGTAAAGATGCAAGTCGATTACAAAACAACTTGACTTTATATAAATATTTTAAATACGCCTTTAATATTTTTTAATTCTTTTTGGCACAGATTTCAGACCGGTATACAAACAATTTTCAGACAACATTAACTACAGTAATATTTTGAAATCGCATTATCCAAACAAAACAGAAATATCGTAAACATTATTTGACCTACATTTTTTTAAATTTTTTTCAACTATATCAAATAAATAATGCTAATGTCTAAATTTGAAGTCTTTAGCTTAAAGCATTCTCGAATTATCATGGTCAGAATTTTCCGGGACAGTCCGACAGACAGAATATTTCGAGAGGCTGACCGCGTCTGAAATTTGTACAAAAGAGTTCCTTTTTGCAAAGAGTTCCTCAGAGTTCCTTCGAAGCTCCTCGGAGTTCCTCCTGTGTTCTTTAAGAGTTCCTCTCTGGAAGGGGTAATTTTTGGCAAATAAGCCGTAGAAATTACCGCTGTGCAAGAACTACTGCCAATAAGGCACCCTCAAACAAAAGCTTTGTCCCTGACAGTTTCAACCAAACTTGGCGCCCAAAAAAATACCTTCATAAAAAAAGTTTTGTCCCTGACGGTTACTACCAAACTTGGCGCCCCTTCAAAAAAAAATTGGCGCCCAAAGGTAGGATGTTTTGATAAGGTGTTTGTTTCTGACCGCGTCTGAAATTTGTACAAAAGAGTTCCTTTTTGCAAAGAGTTCCTCAGAGTTCCTCTGAGTTCCTTCGGAGTTCCTCCAGAGTTCCTCGGAGTTCCTCCAGAGTTCCTCGGAGTTCCTCCTGAGTTCCTTTGGCTGGTACAAAAGATCTCCTCGCGGTCAGGCCCTCGGAATATTTTTTACGCGAAAATCGTGTTTTTTGCACATAATACGTTGAGAAACTTAAAGAAAACAATTTTTTTTTACTAAAAAGTCCAAACGCAATAATTTCATCGGGAAAAGTAAAATGAATGGATAATTTAAATGATTTAATTATAATTATACATGTAATTTAATAAGTGACCTACTACATACGTATTTATAGATATAGGTAAGTATTAAAATTAAATGTAAATAAACTGTATCAGTGACGTCAAAAAAACAAAAATAGGTTTCACAACGTGCTAACTAATAAATAAGTAAATAAAAAGTAATAATGCCTAAAATTTTCGGGTATTTAAAACAGAAAATTACAATATTTTCAGGCCGAAAGCAAGCGAAAATGTCCGCAATGGAGATTTCTCCCGTTAGATTAGACAGGGACAAAAGTTCTACCCAAAAAGGATACATACACTCCCACTTCCACCCAACCAAACAAATTCTGTATTTGTTCTTTGTTGAACAAATACAATATTTACTTGGCCGGGCGAAAATTGTAACTATATTATTTTTATTAAAGAAATTACTGGCGCCATCTAAATTTTAGTAGAATTATAGTATTCTACAGATTCACATTAGCTCAGTGCTACACTTTCTGGCCAACCAAATAAATACTGTATTTGTTGTATGAAAAACAAATACAGTATTTATTTGGTTGGCTGGAAAGTGTAGCACAAATGAGATAGAGATAGGGTAGACGTCTTTTGTTTCATAATTCTAGTTGTAGAGAGCTTCATTCTTTTCCTGAAATTTTGTAGTTGATCAAAAACTTAAATTCCCAATTTTTGTAACTGTAGAATTTGATACGGCCGTGTTCAGTGAACACTGTTAACACAAGTTCGGAGATCAAAAGTTATGACAAAACAGGTTTGGCTGTAACTTTCGATCTCAGAACTTGCACTAAAAACATATTTTGTTTGGACTTGTTTAGCAGAAACAACATCTGGATTTTAAGGATCTGGTAACAACATTTTAACATCGGCACTTAGTGCTACTCAGAGTGCCGATGTATTGAAATCTTCGCCGAAAAGTCAAAGTCTTTGACCACGTTTTTTTCACATTTCTCGACGTTTTAGACCATTCTCGAGTCGAAATCAGTAAAAAAAATTTTTGCGTCCGTCTCTCTGGGTGTAAACTCCATTTCTACATGAGATATCGACTTGCGGTTTTTTGCATATTGTTTCTTATCGTATTCCGAAGAGCTGATTAGATTTTGGGGATAAACGATTAGAGGCAAGGGGCTAAAAATAGGGTAAAACTCCTATTTTTAGCGTTTTTTGTTTATAATTAAGGCAATTATTATTGTATTTGGTTAATTTAGCACTTATATAAAAGATAATTTTAAATTGGCCAAAAAATGTTATAAACAACGTTTTCCTAAAACGCATTGTTTTCGAGATATTGGCGTTTAAAGCAGTAAAAGGTTTTTTTAGCATATTTATAACCCGATTTAAAAAAATTATATTTTAAATAAAAGCTCTTTTTAAGCCCTATAAAAAATGTTATATACAGTTTTTTGTTAGAATATAATGTTTTAAAGATACAGAATTTAAAATCAAACAAAACACCTAGTTTGAAATTTGCAAACTAGATGGCTCTAGTGTCTATGTTTTGACAGGGTGCTTGCAACGTTTCATCTAGTTTCTTGATGCTTATACCAGATTTCTGCCTGTAATAATCAAAAAATAATAAATAATTTTTTTGAAATTTTACGAACTGGCATCTGGCTGGAATGTTTGAAATTCAAGGTCGCCTATAGAAAACTCAAAATTTTAGTTCTTCTTTCCTCCGCGCCTCAGATTCCAGTTAGTCAAATTTTAACATTAATTATAATTATTCTGTATTTATTTAACTATAGACAATGAGATCTTTTTTTAGTGTAATAATAACAGTTTAAATTAAAAAGTACACAAAAAAGATCTGGTTGGGTCGTAACCAGAAAAAAATATAGGGGGGCGGCGGCTCAGCCCCCTCAAAAAAAATCTTTGTCCCTGACGGTTTCAACCAAAACTTGTCGCCAATAACAAAATAAAAATTGCTGCCCTGGCGCCCCAAGAATTACCTTCAAGAAAAAAAGCAAGCTTTGTCCCTGACGGTTTCTACCAAACTTAGCGCCCCTGCAAAATAAAATTGGCACCCCAAAAATTACCTTTAAGAAAAAAAGCTTTAGCTTTGTACCTGACGGTTTCTCCCAAACTTGGCGCCCCTGCAAAAAAAATTGGCGCCCAAAGGTAGGTGACTTAAAAAATACCAGAGGGCTCAGCGAAAACACCAAGGGGGGCTCAAACCAAGGCCAAGGGGGCTTAGCCCCTTCTCCCCCTCCCCAGTTGCGGCCCTGATCTATAATGTTAGTGGTGGTTCAGTCACTATGGCAACAATGCAGATATAATTATTGGTTCCACTTGCTGATCATAACATTTTTGTGTTTATTAACTACATCCTTTCTCTGTACACAAAACAATTTGTGAATAAATAACAAGTGCATAATGAGGAGTGCTACTATCATCATCTGTAATTTGTTTGGTCTTTAAGAGACAGGCTCAGTGCCTATGGCTCATTTATCTAAAATTTGAATTAATTTGAATGGATAATTGGGGGAGTGAGTCTCTGCTCACTGATGCTGATTTGCATCTGTCATGAGTTTTTGGGTGTTGCGACGAGGAAGGTGGGAGGGGGATTTGGGGGGATGGAGTAGGGATTGGAGGGAGGTGTGGGGGATCAGGAGTGCTACTAAAACTTCAATCCATTTTATATATGCCCTACCTTTCATTAATGCGCCGGTTAATGAAAATGTAAAAATAAAGGTATAAGGATCAAATCGATAGAAATACCCATGTTATATGGGTGATTCTACCGGAATTTTAAACCTTCGTTAACCACGTTGGGGTGTGACGAACCCCAATAAGTTTATTTTAAACAAACAATTTTGTGGGCTCATACCTTCGTACACTTCAAAGCGCCATCATTTTACTAAATCCACCCCCTGAGGGACGGGGAAAAGCTTTTTTACTGGACAGCGTATTGCTTTCCCATTTTGAAAATTCAAAATTTCAGAAACCCTTGTATTCGTGCAATAATGTTCAAAAATTTTTTTTGTGTATTTTTGCGTTTTATGACGTTTTATTTCGATATAAATCAATTTCGAGCAAAAAAAAAAATTGTCGATCGATCGCTCTGTCCGGGAAATCTTGTGGGCACGATAACTTAAGAACGCTTTAAGCTAGAGACTTGAAATTTGGCATACAGGTATGTTACCAAAAGTTCTCGCTCGGGATGGTTTTTGGTAAACATTAGGGTGCGGCAAGGGGTGCAAAATGGGGAAAAATACATTTTTTTTTAGAAAAGAAAATTGCTATATATGGGTTTTCGAGGTTGCTGAAATTGAATCTGATAAAAAAATTTTTCTAATTCCACCCCAAAGGGGGTGAGGGGGTAAATATTTTTCAATATTATTAATATTTTCTTCAAAATTCGTATATAGGGGTTTTTGGGGGTCGACGAATATGAATCTGATAATATTTTTTTTCTAATTTCACCCCCTGAGGGGTGGGGGTAGTTTTCGTGAAAACTGGTGTATTGGGGTTTTTGAGGTTGCTGAAAATGAATCTGATAATAATTTTTTTCTAAATCCAGCCCCTGAGGAGTGGGGGGTAGTTTTCGTGAAAATTGTTATATTGGGGTTTTTGAGGTTGTTGAAAGTGAATCTGATTATAAAAAAATTCTAACTTTACCCCTAAAGAGGCAGAGGGTAGTTTTTGTGAAAATTGGTATATTAAGGTTTTTATGGTGGCTGAAAGTGAATCTGATAATAAAAAATCCATTTTACGGGCGGATGTAAAAAATGGGAAAGCTCTTTTACTGGGCAGTGTATTTTTTATGTGTAGTTTATATCGGGGTTTAATATTTTCACGTTGTTAACCGAGGGTTAATTTAGCTGTTAGAGCTGTTAGAACTGTTAGAGCCAAAACTTTTTTTATTCCCCTCAAAAAGAAAAAGTTATGGCCCATAATTAATGGACGGGCTAAACAAATAAAAAAATCTAAAAAGGTAGAAAAAACCTCAACCTTTTTTTTTTTCAGGAAATATTGGTTTTATTAAAAAGATAATTGTATTATTTTTAATAATATTTTTTTCTATTTTCTAAATTTATGGTATGAAAGCTGTTTAAAAGGGTAAAAATGTTACAAGGAGGGTGAAAAGCATGAGTAGAAGCCATGCAATGGAGATTTCTCCCGTTAGATTAAACAGGGACAAAAGTTCTACCCAAAAAGGATAGAAGACATACATACACTCCCACTTCCACCCAACCAAACAAATTCTGTATTTGTTCTTTGTTGAACAAATACAATATTTACTTGGCCGGGCGAAAAGTGTAAAGAAATTACTGGCGCCATCTAAGTTTTAGTAGAATTATCTTATTCTACAGATTCACATTAGCTATGTTCGTTCATGCCGCTCACTGCTACACCTTCCGGCCAGCCAAATAAATACTGTATTTGTTGTGTAAAAAACAAATACAGTATTTATTTGGTTGGCTGGAAAGTGTAGCACAAATGAGATAGAGATAGGGTAGACGTCTTTTGTTTCATAATTCTAGTTGTAGAGATCTCCATTGACATTGTTAACAAAAAATGTTGAAGATCTACAGTAGACTGTTTGGTAGCAAAATTTTTGGAGAGAAGACATACTTTTTGAAATTTTTATTTTTATCAAAATTAGTAAGCTTGAAGCTTATTTAGGGCTCTTCACGACACTGTAAAATTAATCAAATAAATAAATAAATATCTATCTATCTATTATAATTTAAAAAAATCATCTAAAAACAAGTTGTAATTATAGGGCACTAGGGGGTTAAACTTTTTAAAATAATCAAATAAAAAATAGAATGATTGATCAACATAATTTACCACACCGCATCATGGGCGGATTTAGGGGAGGGGCCATAATGGGCGCCTTCTTAATTTGTTAGAATAAAGAAAGTTAAACGTAATTTATGTTACGTGATAATCAGAGTTGATACTTTCATTACAATAACAGGGTCGGACATCAGGAATTTTAAATTATTATTTATTTTTTTGCGAGTTTCTTTAATACATACATATGCCAAATAAGATTATATGTCTGTATACAGACATATAATCTTATTCGGCATATGTATGTATTAAAGAAACTCACAAAAAATAAAAAATAATTTAAAATTCCTGTTGTCCGACCCTGTTATTGTAATGAAAGTATCAACTCTGGTGATAATGGAACTCATCAGTTTTTTGGAATGCTGATAACTTACCAGCATCCCAAAAGCGGTATTGTATTATTCGCATTCAGCCAAGGAAATCAGCTTATCTAAGGCATTGTTGCCGCGCCTTTACCATCACACACTGGTTCGTTTCATTACTTTTCACAATAGCGATAAAAAAAAACAATTTTTTCCTATAGTATATAGTTCTCCGCATGAAACAAAGTCTTCGACGAAAGGGGGATGAATCATTCGCGCTCTCTTCTTTCCGTCAAAAGCGTTATGAGGCGTGCGTGCCTACAATGGAGTTCTCACTTGCACACACATTCCTAACATATTTCCCGTAGCCACAGATCCGTGCGTCAAAGTATACATATAGTACAAAATTCCTTCGCAAATGTGCGTTTTAGTCTCGGCAGAAAAATAGTGTACATTATTCGAAAAGAAAGTGCTTTTTACAGCAAAAAATATTTAAAAATAATTATTTGAAAAAAACTAGAATTTCGAAAAAAAATTAAAAAAAAAAATCAAGATCAAGATCTTCAAAATCTTGAGATTATGAGATTTTTTTTTAATATAGTTTTTCTTCAAGCGTACTAAAATGTTCATATTTTATAACTGAATACACTAGTTAGACATGATCTTTTTTTACAGTAAAAAAATGAGTTCATTGTTGTACGCCGTAAAAAATAGTTAGTTAGCAAAACCACCACTGGCGGCTGCACACTTTGACTTTGATGACAGCCATACTTCAAACTTGTTTGTTTATTATTTAAACAGGTAGTTGACATGAGATTCTGTGCAAAAACCTTGTGTGAAATTGATTAAAAATTATTGAAGAAGAATATATGGTTTGGACACCTACAAATCTCTCGGAAATTGCAAATGCTTTTAGACAAGTGTTACAACCACATTTCTGTGTTTGTATTTATTTTTAATTTGGGTTTTATTATACATAATTTCATTTAATTTCTTTACTTAGTTATAATTCAAAAATAATATTTTATTTTAAATTAATTGTATTTTTGTAAGTAACGCGCTGAAAACCTCCTAGCTTTTCTGCGCGAGTTCGGGTAGGTTGCCTTCCGGACAGTCGCAATTTGACGCTCGAGAACGATCGATGCGTGTCAATAAATATACTCAAATCAGCTGACGAATATACCACGCCGCGGGCATTCGTTAGAATTTACCATATTTACGGCTGCAAACTATAGAAATAAGTTCCATATACACATATGTATTTAAATAATTAGTAGTGTATACCTACACTGGTCAAACAAACTTTAATTCGCGTACATCAGTTTCCAATTATGTGGTGTCTCCTGTGAAGAAATGGCGGTCATGACCTGTCGTGCTGAATGCTGAAACTAAGGTAAGATTACCATATATATTATTGGAACTGTCGTTTTGTCTTTAATATTCTTTTCAATCATTAATACCTATTCGCAGTCCACTTAATTAATATCATAAAGGCGATGTTACGGAGGCAATCCCATATCACCGAATGGGACCTTTCGACGTCACATAACAACAAGTTACCATCGAAATCGCGAAAAGTGTACGATTTAGCCTAGGAAAAACTTTAAAATGAACTAAGGAAGGTTTAAGTTTATTTCGAAAGGGTTTTATTGGCCTATTTTAATAAAAAAATACATACTTCATTACTGAATAAATTCAATTCAAAAATTAATATTTACAAAAAATATATAGGATGCTTGAAGAAAAAATAGTATGATTCACTCAGAGGAAAAGTGCTTTTTTTACTCGTCTGTAGTTTCCGCTTCGCGTCGTCCGTAAATTTTTCAGACTAGTAAAAAAATCTTCACTTTTCCTCTTAGTAAAACAATATACTATTTTCCTATAGTATACACGGAAAAAAAAATTTATAGCTAGGAGCGCTATAACACACATACCAAGCAAATTATAATCGCTTATTATATAAATACAAGGCTTTCTCTTACAATTATGGCAGTCAGTGTAAAAATTTATATGAAATACTTTAATTGTTTAGTGAATAATAAAATATAACAAATAGTATGGCATTTATAGCTTAAATAGATTTAATTATTGTCCGTGCTAATAATTTTTATAATATAATAAAATTTCTGTAAATTTATAATAGTGCCTGTAATAAATATAATCGTGTCTGTAATATATATAATCGTTTCCCATTTATTTTTAACATTATTAGTTATTGTGTCCCTTATAATCTATAGCTTAAATCACTATAATTTGCCACTGTTACCAAATATCTTATAATGTATAGCGCAGAGCCCACTAATTTCTTTCCGTGTACATATAATAGAAAATTCATTCGCAAATTTGCGTTTTAGTCTCGGCAGAAAAATAGTGTAAATTATTCGAAAAGAAAGTGCTTTTTACAGCTAAAAATATTTAAAAATAATTATTTGAAAATAATTGTAATTTTGAACAAAAAATTAAAAAAAAATCAAGATCAAGATCAAGATCTTCAAAATATTGAGATTATGAGATTTTAAAATGTTTTTTTTTTAAGTAATATATTACTATACACTATTAATAGTTTTTAACCACGGCCGTGATTAATGGGCTTATTAATCACGGGTATGTAGAAATAAACTGTTTAAAATTTAAAACGACCGTGGATAAAGTATAAAATTCTACTCGCGTATAATAGCTATTAATCATTCGGGTGATTAGGTCACTTTCGACTCGTGCCCCAAAATTCACCCTCATTGATTAATTGCATCTAATATACGCTCATTGAATAATATACTATTATCCTATAGGATAAACTCTGGTGTAATAGATTACACCAGTGGTATAACACGACCTATACTTTGAGCCAAAGAACTTTTACCTCAAGAAGGAGCATGATGAAATCTACCGTATGCTTTGTTTGAAGCGTGAACCAACTACGGTGAGGGGCTTGTGGGGACTGACTATTGTTTACACTTAGTACGCGTAAAGAGAGAGAAAGAATGTGTAAACTCACAGTCTAATGTCGTAAAATGACTGACAGGGCTACAGTGTTGCCGATTGTAAACATATACTTTGGATATTTTATTGTAAAATTTAAGAAACATTAGTTCTGTATGAGTTTTATATTAACTAGTTTAATTTTAATAGATTTAAATATACTATATTAATAAACATAGTAAACACAATAAAGTTTTTTACATTTTTAATTTAAGTATAATGATTTGAATTCATGATAAGGTGGAAACTACGCAACATCGCTACTAGGTAGCCTGAAAGTCGACTAGCGACATCTAAATTTTACACCACAAAGCTGATCGCGTTTCTGCTAGTAAATAAACAAACAAAAAGATGACACATTCATAAACATTGGTCTGAAATTACTTCTTTAGGTAAAAGTTTGAGCAAAAACGATCCCAAACTTTGGGTAAGAAACACGGTACTCCTAAAGCGTTAATATGTTTAATAATATTGTAGCTTAAGTCTGACCATGGATCATGATACAGGATGTTCTTGACATTAAGGAACTATAATTTTGTCAAATAGTTTTTAATTATTTTTTCGGATTTTTTTTAAATTTTTTTTTGCAGTATTCTGACTATGCTCATCTTTTTTGAAGTAAAACCAAGTGTGCGCCGGTCGGGGATAGGCCAACCGGCTACAAAATAGGACGCAAACAGCAGCAAGAAGATGGAAATGGGAAGTGGGTTAGGCAGGAATCATGTCAGGCCAGGTCAGGACGAAAGGCATCGATCCTTTCAGCGGCGTGGCCAAGGACCGAAGAAACTTTAGTCGAGAGCCTTTAAGGAATAACAGGAGCGAAGGATATTATCCGCAGGAACCATCATTCACTGCTTTTTTACTTTATCCTAAAGAGAAAATCTCAGAGAATATATTTTAATTGACCTAAAACTTCCACTTCTCTTTGCTTAAGGGGTCTTTCTACATTCAAATTTTAAAAATAATCTTTTCTAACATTTTTTATATAGACAGAAAAAATATATAATTGCGAAATTTTGTAGGTATGTTTATTCTTATTCAAAGAATATTTTTTTTTATAATTTTAGAATGCCATTTTTTGACCATATTTTTTGAAAAAAAAAACATCAAAAAACGGTGGTCTCCATGCTTACGACCGTTTGAATTGACGTTTGAAAATTTTTGAAAAACGTCCGCCATTTTGTTATTTTTTGGCCAAAAATTTTCTTCTAGTACGGGTTATAGCGACTTCAATATCCCGTTTTGTTATTTTTTTTTTCAGTCGATCCAAATGGCGTAATCATGGCGACCACCGGTTTTTGATGTTTTTTTTCAAAAATGGCACTTTAAAAATCTAAAAAAAAATTGTATTCTCTGAATATAAATAAACATACCTACAAAATTTCACAATGATACCTTTTTTCTTTCTATATAAAAAAAATGTTAAAAAACAATTATTTTTAAAATTTAAAGGTAGAAAGACCCCTTAAATATCTTATTCGTTCCTAATTAGTGGAGAAATGTAAATTATATACAGTGCGTGCATTAAGTCTGGAATCACCCGATTAACTTTTTAGTTACAAGTAAAACACAAAAACCCTCGGATAGGTCGATTTTTATTTTTAATTTTGCAAATTATGGTGTAATAAAAGTTATTAAAATTTGCACCCCCTTGCACCCTCACCCCCCAACTTTTTTTTTTCAAATAGCAACCTACCCCTTGTGACACTTCGTTGGAAAGGTAATTTAATAAGCTTTCCAACGGTGGATAATAAAGCCTAATTTGGTAAAGGGCTAATGATAAAATGCACAATTTAGTTTATTATAAAGACATGTAAAGTATAACTTTAGTTCACTATAAATGTTCAAATTGATGTCCTTCAGCTCTTTGACAGTGGACAGTAAAAAAACGGGATTAAAATGGATTAAATAGTAAACATAAAATTGGTCAATAAAAAGAAAAAAAATTGCAATTTTCAACAGGGTATAAAATATTACAATAAGTTTAAAACAACCTTATTTAGATTCTCAGGAAGGTGTCAAGTAGGAAATAGGGCAACAATTACCATATTATGCGTAATATTTCACACAAACAATGTTTAAATAAAACATGCGTTTTTTCATAGACCCTTTAACAAATTAGGCTTTATCATACACTGTTGGAAAGCTTATTAAATTACCTTTCCAATGATGTATTACAAGGGGTAGGTTGCTATTTGAAAAAAAAAGTTGGGGGGTGAGGGTGCAAGGGGGTGCCAATTTTGATAACATTTTTTAGACCAAAATTTGCAGAATTAAAAATATAAATCGACCTGTCCGAGGATTTTTGTATTTTACTTGTAACTAAAAAGTTATTCGGGTGATTCCAGACTTAATGCACGCACTGTATAAACCAGCCGAAACGAGCACTGTTTCTAGATGGGTGGCAATATGTATAAATCGATAAGTCTCAGAAACTAATAGTCACATTACAAAAATTATTAAATATTTTTAGAAAATTTAAAATACTTTTTAACTTTGAAAGATTTCGTACTACGCGAGGTCCTACTATAAATAATAAACGATCGTTTATTGCAAATAATATTGGTCTTTGCCGCAGTACCCTAGACCAATGACGTTTATATTTCGCAAGAACCAAACTACAAAGGCCCCTTCGTTTTTTACCTAAAAGATTTTTTTAAATCGGACATGTTCAAAGTTATAAGGTTTTCAACCATAAGGGCAGACAAACCGACATTTTTTCAACACTCACTTTTTTACATTTTACCGACGTTTCATCATGAAACTTTCATAAAATCGCAGTCTCTGACGGCTGCGACCGGGTAGCCGCGACCGAGTCGTTAAGACATCTCCAATGCATTTTAAAAGTCCCTGTTTTCCTAGTTGCTGCCGAGTCGTTACTACTAACTACCGGTCGCCGTCCGTTTGGTCGCTGGTGGCTTGACCGCTCCGGGAGCAGACGCACGACTAATTCGTCACAAATTTGACGGTGAAACAAGTGGTTTTGGACTGTGACAAGTGTCTTTCACTGTTTCACTCAATTAGAATTGCATTAAAACCCTACCTCTCTCATCAACTTTCACCCTTTTTTCTTAATGATGTAATGTTAATAAGAGGAGAAGATTATCTTCTTCCGCTTAATAATTCAGAAACATACATACTGCTGGAAAGGCATAAACTCGCAAACAAAAAAACAGTTCTTTATAAAATGGCCAGCTAACAGAATGGCGACTGGCGAGACTGAGGAAAACAGGTAGGGTCGTAACAACCTGGTCGCGGCTACCCGGTCGCAGTCTTCAGCGACTGCGACTTTTGGAGGAAACCGTAGCTTAACATCCTAAAACCGAAAATGCAAAATAAAATGTTTTCGTCTGGAGTTCAGACTCTGGACACGGTAACTTTCGAACCGTAGTGAAGGTTCAAATGTTTACGTTTGTTTTTAACAAAATAATATTTTAAAAATATTTATATAAATATGAATATTTTGCTGGGATTTAATGGTAGGCCTTTAATTGCAGTTTTAGGTCGGTCGAGAGCCTTCTTTCACGAATAACAACCGTGTTTATAGTCAAGAGGATAATTGATTTCGCAATATTAAAATGATCCCAAGAGTCCACTAATGTTTTCAATTAAAAATGATATCGTATACAGATATTTTGTATTCCCCAATTAATTCAGTAAAAAAAACGATCTGTTTGGGGCAGGGTTGGCAAAAAAACACTTTTTTTTATTAAAAAAGACCAGGCCACTGGTCAAAACATGGTTTAAACCGGTGTAAACTGGTTTAAACCGGTCAAAACTGTGCGTTGGGGAGGTGTTTAGATGCACATACGCTTAAGATTGTTTACTTCACAAGTTTTCATAGTTACTTACGTTATGGTATAATTTTCTGGGGACAGTCCAAGGATATTGATTCAGTTTTTGTAAGTCAAAAGAGAGCATTGCGAACAATCCTAGTTACCCTATAAAGAATCCTGTAGGGGAGTATTCCGTTCTAACAGAATTATGACAGTTGTGGGTTTGTACATATTCGAGACTATAATGTTTTTAGTCAAAAACAATATTTTATTTAAAGATCTGTTGCCCACCTCTAAAAGAGTAACAGACTATACTGTTCCATAGGCTTGCAACCTTTGAAAAAGGTTCCCACTATTCATGTGTATATTTTTTTAATAGTTTACCTTTGCTGTTGAAAAATAATAAAAATAAAATAGGTGTTTTCAAAAGACAATTATTTAATTATATATGTGATATGGAACCGTACACAATTAGTGAATATAAAAACGCTAACCAACAATATATTTTAAACCAAAGATATATTTTAAATTAGTCATTGTGTAATTTTATTTATTTATTTTAATCTGTAATTATAATATTGTTAATTCTGACAACATTTCTTTTAAGTGTCTTTTTATCTTTGTTGCATTGTATTAAGCATTTTCTGGAAATAAATAATATTCTATTCTATTCTATTCTGGTCGAAATCAAAATTGCGTACTCTAGATTGGAGTGGAGTGGAGTAAAAATTAGATTACAAGATTTAAAACATTGAAAATTATTTCTTCAGGGAGAAAATATTGCCAACTCGTCAACGAAATTTATCAAAAACCACAAACAAAATCTTTCAAATAAAAGTTACCAATCTTTATAATTGCCAACTCGTCTGAATTTGCTGCTAGCTCCCAAAAATATTTTTCTCCTTCCGATAAAATTGATGACTTTCAAATTTTGCCAAGTCGAATCTATGTTTACCAACTCGGAGCCAAATTTAACAACCAGCCAAAATTATTGAGGGGCAAGCAGCCCCCCCTTAGGTCCGTTCCTATATTTCTTTAATTCAAAACGAAAATTAAATTAACTGACATAAAAGTTAAATGAAATCTTAATTCAATTAACTTGCGTACCGTAATTGTAATTATATTATAACGTTTATTAGAAAAACGATTAAACTAGTTTAAAATTAATTAGCAAAAAAAATATAAAACGAACTAAATTGAAAGATTGTTATTTTCCTGCTAATCTCCTTTTCGAATCCGAGGGACTAAAACCTAATATTTGTTCGTAAATTAAAAGTTTTTTGTATATTGGACAAATAAAAACATTGGTTGACAGCCAGCTTGCATTAATATCCGTGTCTGAATTAGACTGCAGTGACTCATCTGCGATAGGGTGCTTAAGGATCATACCAATTCGGGTGCGGTTCGCGTAACTCCGTCTAAGGGGAATCCCTTATACGAGAGCAGCATAATACGGTTTAGGTATGAGTCACTGCAGTCTTCAGGTTCGGATAATAGTGTGAGCGAATACAGTAGTTTTTGTTTTTATTTCTACGCGCAGTATCTCACAATCATGGTAATATTGTTAATAGAAAAATTGTACTGTACAGTACTGTTAGATATTATTTCGACCTTATTTGTCCCATCAGTACAGTGTAGTCCGAAATGTATGGAAAGTCAATACTACTATGTTGTTATTTACACAATTACACACTGATAAAATAATCGATCCTTTTTTACTTTTCTCTGTATTATTTATTACTAATCAAAATTTTTGTATTATTTACCAATTGTTATTTTACTAAATACTGTAAAATACTTTAAACTAGATCAATAACACAACAACTACAACTTAAAGTATACCAAACTATAACTGTGATATAATTTACCAAATGTTACAGTATTAATAAACACATATTGCGTGGGGATCCAAATGTACCAGCACGGTCTCTATGTTAGTATGACAACATTTTGTATACAATACACACATTGCAGTATTTAATATCACAAGTAAAGTATTAAATACCAATGGTGACGATATAAATAAAAGATATGTATTAACAAATAACATTCAGTGTGCATGGTGTATTATACTGTTTTCTATTTTGACCCCATGCAACCAATTGCTAAATTTCCTATTCAATATTTTAAAAATAATAAATGTAAAAATAGATAATTCTTATACAATTTCTAGTACCTAGGTCACTATGACCCCATGCAACTAACTACGTAACATTTTTAGGTGCCACTAATTAAATAATTATCATCTACAGCTTAAAATTCTCCTTAAAGAAGGGTATCGTTTTAAATAGGAGTTTTGGGCTAGATAAGAAAAATATGTTTTTGTTTAAAAAATTGCAAAATGATAAAAAGAAATGATAAAAAACTGTGTTATTTTTTAATAAAGAACAAAATGAAACAAAAATTAAAAACTCAGGAATTATTTGTTATCGCAAACCCGACAACATCGCATTATTCTTGCGCTAAATGTGACTATCATACTGAAAAAAAGCAATATTTTTTGTTATCTAAAAACCAACATAAATACATTTAGGTAGAATGTATAATAAAAACACTGTACAATATTAATTAAATATATTTATTTTTAAATAAATATATTTAATTAATATTAAAAGTTAAAAGTATATGTGTAACTTTTTCATAATCTAGTTAAATCATATCATGGAAATAAACTAATTTGACATGTTGAAAGCCACATTAAATTACTTGTCTTAGGTAACACTGTTTTATGGAACTACATGCTTTGGTTTATCGTTGAAACTGCTGGTTTGCTTACAATGTTATTATAGTATAAATACCTCAAAAATAACTCCATAATCGTACTGAAACCTAAGAAACTAGTCACATAAGTCTAATTACACATTGAGTTATAGTATATTAAATCCGTAAAAACTAATAAAACCAACAAAATATTTTAATATTATAGTCAAAAGCAGTGAACACAACACAGGCTCTTTCTTTTGGACCCACTGTAGTAGTTAATGTGCAAAGTTATTTTTATTTTGACGAGATGACATTTGACACTTGAAGTTTCGTGTAATGTTGCCAAATCGTACATTGGCATATGTCAAAATTCTTAATTAAAATAATTAATTAAAGTATGTTCCGGGATGTAAAAAGTATTTATTTTTTATGTATCTATAATCTATATTTATTTTTTATGTATCTATAAACATGTAAAGTCTTATCGTTGCAGGCGATTTAGCCCAAAATGCGATACCCTCCTTCGTTACTTTCTCAAAGTGATTAAAGTTATTGTTTTTAGAGAATTCCTAACGGGGTTTTTCTTACTTTTTTGAAAGGCACGTTTTTACGAAAAAGTATGTGCGGTGAAACCTAACCTTATTTACTTTTCTAACGTAGGTGAAATAACAAGCTTTAACTTTTTATTAAACATAAACATTTAATTGCTAACAGAGTATTGTTACTCGTTCTGAATGGTAATTAAGTATTATAAATGTATTATAGTGTAACAGTAATACTGTTAACTTAAATAAACTTTTCTGAAACTGGGTCATAAAATAGTCTAAAACTTTGTTATACTGCACATAACCTATGTGGCATAATAGTGAAAAGCACCATTAACAATAATGGTTTATTATATTATTCATGAAGATTTAAGCTTCCAACTATAAAGATTTAAGGAATATGAGAATTTTAGTCAAATCAAAAAATACAAATGAATATACTTTTAATGCGTCTTTCGGCCCAACTTTCGGCAGGAAATTTGATATCGTTACAAATCACTAAGGGTCACTTGCACCAACTCTTAAACTGGGATTATCTCAACTAAACTGAGTTTAAGTTAAAAATACTGCATTCTGATTGGTTGGCCGTCCATTTAATCCAAGTTTAAAGCTAAACCATCGTTGGTGCAAGTGGCCCTTACTCGCTAACTCCTGAGTTGAAAATGACAATCATTTCTGCGGAAATGCACCGTTTTTTTTCCATGGCGATTTTTTATATATTTTTTCTATTTTGCGACTCTTATAAGCTCATAATCACACGCATAGGCCCATAAGAGGTCTCTACTTTTTTTTCTTTTGGGTTTGCAACAGACAAAAGTCTATCTCTTGACGTTTGCCGTGCAATTGTGAACGTCGGTTTAAAGTTTAATTTTCTACAAAATTTTGTGTTTAGGTTATGTTTTACCGTGTTAAAATTGTGGCTTGGTTACTTGCAGTGGAAAAGAGAAGAAATTACTATAAAATATATCAAAATAATACTCGTTCTTAGAATTTTAAACATGGCGAAAACTGTAATGCCAATTCGAAACAAAAATCCCTAAATCAGTCATCAATTTAAATGTAAGTTTTTTAAAATTTTAGAGCAAAATAGAAAAAATTGTATAAAGCACTGGTTTCATAACACGTTTTTAGCGCACTAGTACTTTAGAAAACTCACCGCAAGCGGCTCGTTTTCTAAACTTGTACTCGTGCGCTAAAAACGTATGTTATGAAACTAGTACTTTAATATACTATTTTGTTTTGGCAAAAAAACGTTATGGAAATCTGTTATCGTTAGAAATGAAGTAGTTACTATAATACATATTACTTTAAAAATCTTTGGATATAAATTGATATACGATTTTTATGTTTAACAGGGCATTACTATATGGTGTTACAATTTAAAACCAAACAAAAAGTTGTTTCTAAGAAGCAACACGTTAAGACAATACTCTCTTGGTTGGCTGACTTTTAGTTCGTTTCTTTCTCTTTAATTTCCTGTTTAACTTTTTTATTCGTTTAGTCACTGAACAATCAAAAATTAAAGAAATCACGTTCACCCAGTGTTATTACATTGTTGAAAGACATTAAGAAACATAAAAAAAAACATTAAAAAATGAAAAAACGTCTATGTACAAGATATAATAATAATAATAATAATAATCTTTTATTCCAGCCCAGAGGGCCGGCAATATACAAAAAAAATCAAAACATACAAAATATGTATAAGAAAATTAATAATTAGCCAATATACAAAAGTTCAAAAGAGCTACCGTCACCCCTTACACTTGGTTAAAACTCTACTCCAGGTTTGTCATAGATTGGAACGCCATAGAATGTCACTCCTCAGCAGAGCCACAATAAAGAGGTTGGAAGATTTATAAAGCCGATCGCGGAACCAAAAAGCACGAAATCTACGAATAATTCTTTCCAGGGCAATAAATGTTGGTAAAAAAAACTAAAAGGGCAACAACAATAGTTTACAGAATTTAACCTATTTATGCTGTAACTTAAAGCATGAATACTGCCCTTCTAAGACAAGTTGTCCTATCTGCAAAATATAAGATATATTAAGATAAGCACACCATTGTATTGCATTACACTAGCCTCATGTGCCTATTAAAGAGAAATGTCCTATCTAGAACTCAAGTCCTGAAAATTAGCCTTAGATGTTTCACGGAAAAAAAATTATAGCTAGGAGCGCTATAACACACATACCAAGCAAATTATAATCGCTTATTATATAAATACAAGGCTTTCTCTTACAATTATGGCAGTCAGTGTAAAAATTTATATGAAATACTTTAATTGTTTAGTGAATAATAAAATATAACAAATAGTATGGCATTTATAGCTTAAATAGATTTAATTATTGTCCGTGCTAATAATTTTTATAATATAATAAAATTTCTGTAAATTTATAATAGTGCCTGTAATAAATATAATCGTGTCTGTAATATATATAATCGTTTCCAATTTATTTTTAACATTATTAGTTATTGTGTCCCTTATAATCTATAGCTTAAATCACTATAATTTGCCACTGTTACCAAATATCTTATAATGTATAGCGCAGAGCCCACTAATTTCTTTCCGTGTTGTCCTATGTGGAAAATTTTCAATGTTTTCTAAGTAAAATTTTCCTAACTAGTCCTTACTAGGCGAATAAGTCCTAACTGTACAGATCTTAGTAATTTAATTGGACTTTTTAATTCATTCAGATAGGACAAATTCATCTAGTATGACAACTTATTTTTCTGACAGCAAAGATTCGCGCAAAATATTATAACCTAAAAATGAAATATTTACATCCATCAGAAGATAAGTATAACTAGATGAAACGTTGCAAGCACCCTGTCAAAACATCGGCACTATTGTACACTAGAGCCATCTAGTTTGCAAATTTCAAACTAGGTGTTTTGTTTGGTTTTAAATTCTGTATCTTTAAAACATTATATTCTAGCAAAAAACTGTATATAACATTTTTTATAGGGCTTAAAAAGAGCTTTTATTTAAAATATAATTTTTTTGACATAGGGTTATAAATATGTGAGATATGCTAAAAAACCTTTTACTGCTTTAAACGCCAATATCTCGAAAACAATGCGTTTTAGGAAAACGTTGTTTATAACATTTTTTGACCAATTTAAAATTATCTTTTATATAAGTGCTAAATTAACCAAATACAATAATAATTGCCTTAATTATAAACAAAAAACGCTAAAAATAGGAGTTTTACCTTATTTTTATCCCCTTACCCCCAACCGTTTACCCCCAAAATCTAAGCAGCTCTTCGGAATACGATATCTCATGTAGAAATGGAGTTAGAGAGTTTACACCCAGACAGACAGACAGACAGACGGACGGACGCAAATTTTTTTTTTTACTGATTTCGACTAAACGTTGAGAAATGTGAAAAAAACGTGGTCAAATATTTTGACTTTTTGGCGAAGATTTCAATACATCGGCACTCTTAGTAGCACTAAGTGCCGATGTAATTATTGTTTATTTGCAGTAAATGGCTGTGTTCAGTGGAAACAGCAAAACTCATCGAAAGCTGTCAAATCACTACTGAACGCTATGATGAGTTTCGATTGACAGATGTCGCGGCAATCATTCCTCATTAACGTTTTGAGATGATTACATGGGGGCCATGCCCCCCACCCCCACAGCAAGATATATTAGCATATAAATACCTTTAAAATTATATTTTTGGTGAATGCGCATTTTTTTTCCATGGGTGTGAACCATGATATAAAGTCTAAAACAAATTATTATTGTGTGAAATTCTTTAATGTTCTTCCATCAAGAGTAAGACAACTTAAATGGCGATTTCTCCCGTTAGATTAGACAGGGACAAAAGTTCTACCCAAAAAGGATAGAAGACATACATACACTCCCACTTCCACCCAACCAAACAAATTCTGTATTTGTTCTTTGTTGAACAAATACAATATTTACTTGGCCGGGCGAAAAGTGTAACTATAATATTTTTATTAAAGAAATTACTGGCGCCATCTAAATTTTAGTAGAATTATCTTATTCTACATATTCACATTAGCTATGTTCGTTCGTGCCGCTCAGTGCCGCACTTTCCCGCCAACCAAATAAATACCCTATTTGTTGTATGAAAAACAAATACAGTATTTATGTGGTTGGCTGGAAAGCGTAGCACAAATGAGATAGAGATAGGGTATACGTCTTTTGTTTCATAATTCTAGTTGTAGAGAGCTCCATTAAATCTTTTTAAATCCACTATCAAAGGCATTTTTTAGTTTTGAAGCTTATTTATCCAATAATTTTAATGACATTTAACCTATTACTTAACCTAATTATTTTAAAACGAATTATTTCTAAACTACTTTTAAATTATTTTTATACTACATTAAAACTATTTCTGACTTTTGTACACTAATTTATATTTTATTTTTTGTATACCACTATTATATTTCTAAACTATATTTTAACTGTTTTTAACTATTTTAAACTCCTGTCTGTTTTGTGATAGTATTATTTAATTTATTTAATCTAGAGTATTATTATACCTTTATTTTAACGAATGTAAATTATTTTGTAACACAATAAAGATATTATTATTATTATTATTATTATTAAAAATATAAATTCTAATTGGGTAAGTTTTGCATTTGACGATGCCGCAAATCAAACGATTATTTTTTCAATATTTAATATAATGTGCCCCCTCGATTTCAGTCAATCAGTGCAGGCGGTCTCATAGATAGGAAAAATAATGATGAGAAAAAAATAGTTGTAGAACTCGGTCAGGATCAATGTCAGAAGCGAGAATTTGAAAATTAGAAAAAAAAAATTAAGTCACAATATTTATTAATTAATAAATATAACTTCCTAGAGCTATAAATAAATTAAATATTATTACTCATTCGGTTATTTAATATTTATGTATTTTCAATTATATTATTATTATTATTGTAGTTACAAAACAATAATAGTTTGTATAGATTTTAGATCAGATACCTATGGATACATACATTTCAACTTGAAATTTTCAAGGTGAACGTTTTAAATAATTTTGTATTATTATTGTTTTTATAGTATATTAAAGTACTAGTTAGTACTAACACGTTTTTAGAGCAATAGTACTTTAGAAAACTCGCCGCAAGCGGCTTGTTTTCTAAACTTGTACTCGTGCGCTAAAAACGTGTTATGAAACAAGTGCTTTATACAATTTTTTCTATTTTGCTCCAAAATTTAAAAAACTTACATTTAAATTGATGACTGATTTAGGGATTTTTGTTTTGGGTTGGAATTACAGTTTACACTATGTTTAAAATTCTAAGAACAAATGATATTTTGATATATTTTACCGTCATCTCTTCTTTTTTCACTTCAATTAACCAGTCCACAATTTTAACATGGTAAAAAATAACCCAAACACAAAATTTTGTTAAAAATTAAACTTTAAATCGAGATTGACATTTGCACGCAAAACGTCAAGAGAGAGGCTTTTGTATGTTGCCAACCCAACAGAAAAAAAAAGTAGAGACCTCTTATGGGCCTATAAGAACACGCAAAATGCGTGTGATTATGAGCATTAATCGGAATAAATTCAGTTATGACTCATCAACGTTGAAAATAAACACAGAAACATAGGCTTACGGAATAATTTTGCCGAATTATGAGGGAAATTTTTATAAAGGTCACTAAATCGAAACATTTGACGACTAATTTGTTACACACAACAATATTGAATATACATATTAACTATAAATATGTAAATATATCGGTGTTTTTCGAAGAAAATAAAAATGTAAATATTTAAAACCTCGCGTCAACGATAGAATCGACGCGGCGCCTATGCGAGCACTGGAAATTCGCCGATGACTGATTATGAGCTTATAAGAGTCGCAAAATAGAAAAAAACAATAAAAACAATACTATTCGTAACTTAAGTGTCAGTAACTCACGGTGTGACTCACACCGCGGTATGAGCTAGACTGCGCTCAGAAAATCGTTGTAAAATCAAACAAAAGTCATATGATTTAGAAAACCAATATGTTTTTGCTCCGACAGTGTTTTCTGTTAATTCAAAATGGTATATTCTATAACTAGTATGGAATAGACAAAATTCCGCGCGAGCGGAAAGTTTGTCATACGAACCGGCAGGCGAGTATGACGGTCCCGAGAGCTCGGAATGACTATTCCATACGTGTTGTAGACTATACTTTTTCTTCGACTGCAAATATGAAACACTGTATGGCTTTAAACTGCGGACAAGATTAAAAACAATGTTTTTTGTGACTCGACATTGTAAATGCAACAAAACACATATTTTTAAATAAAGCAATTAATGTTATTTAATAATTTTATCAAATCAGATTTTTATTTAATTTTAGCACATATTTACAAATTATAATTCAAAAATTGAAGGTTATGTCAGATTGTTGTAACAGATATCAGGTTTAAATACTTAACAATAGATGGAGCAGTTTTAATTTTTTGAACTAAATTGATAAAAAACTGGTCAAATATTAAGAAAAACTAATAAACTTTATGTAATTTTAACGCAAAACTTTAAATTGCATTAATTTATTCAATGTTTCATGGTAAAATATACATATTTTTGCTAATTTTGCTACAGTTTTCTTTACTTTTATAAACAAGAGATGGCACTACATGTGCCCATTCTAACACTTGATACGGAATATTCATACCGTATCTAGAGCTAGAATGGATTCATTCTGTTTGAAAAGTGTGTGTATTTGCTTACATTCTAAAGCAGACGTAGGAAAAGATATTTTTTAATTTTATAAGCCATTGTAAAAATTAAAATATTCATTGTAATTTGAACAATGTTTCCTTTTAAATAGTTAGTAAATGATACAAAAACTGGCTATTTCAAAAAGAATTCTTTTAATATATTTATATTTTTCAACAATATAAAAATACTTATGAAAACTCATGTGAAAATTAAAGAGAATTTCAAGAGCTACAAGTTTGCTTATAACGACTAGTGTTATAGCAGCTGTATAACAGCTGTTATCCTCCGATGAATAATTTGGCGGCTGAAAAATCGAAAAACAAATTTCACCCCCAACATGTTGCAACATGGCCATTTTTCGATATTTATAACGCGATTGTTATTAATATAAAAAATGTTTCAAAAAAAATTGTTGAACATTTCCTTCTCAACAAAATTGGTTATATGCATTGTTATCGTAAGATGCATATTTAGCGAGATAACCGCACTCACCCCTAAAATTCAAAATAGCGGACAGCCCTTACGCAAAACTAACAGAAGTGTTCTGTTACCATCCACTACTACCCTTTAAAATATCAGCCCGTGTGCATTTATTGCGATTTTAACACAGGCATTTCTTGTTATTTTACTGGACAATAAACTATCAACGACGATATCTTTACGGCTTGTTTTAACAATTGAAGTGGCTTGTGTATTCCGATATTCGTGTGAAACGGCACAAAAGAAGAGTCAACACATTAGCGTGAGTTGAATTAAAAAAAGACTGAACATATGGATCATCACTTTTTACGATGCGGTTACGTGATGCGATTGCATTACATAAAGTAATGTAAAAATAAACAAAGTATGCATGTGCTATGAACACGAGAAAAGCGAAATTGAAGTGCACTATAACACAGTGCAAATATTTTCGCAAATCATTTGCAATGGACTATTTTCTATTTGCGTTTCGTAATGAACGTATTAAAGCACAAAAATGGTTCTTATTATGCACCTCGGATAACAGCAAACACTGCAATGTCCACGTTTGTATGTCTAAAAAGAGTTTCTGCTCTACTGCGACCGCTTCCTTGACATACAAACTAATTAGTATTTTTCTACCCACTTATAACTCTAATTTTTTCGAGGTGTAGAAAATAATATTCAGAAAGTCGTTAATACAGTCGAATACAGTTCTCCATTATGTAGATCCAAAGATAAACACATAGAGAAAAAACATTTACAGAAATGATAAATAAAAAATGCAATCTTGTGGTACACCCACGGCTGGAAAAGAAATGGTCAGGCTTAATTCAATTAAAGCCGAAAAAAAGTGATAAAAAACAGGGTCTTTACCAGCCCTCGCGAGGCCTCGGTACCCTACATCCCAATATATATGAATCGCATGTCTCGAAAGCGTTTCTACTCTACTGCGACCGCTTCCTCGACTGCTAATATATTTCATTAGTGCATAAATAATTATTAAATACATTCCATATGGGCCATACAAACTAATTATTATTTTCCTACCCACTTATAACTCTAATTTTTTCGAGGTGTAGAAAAGAATATTCAGTCGTTAATAGTTCTTTAATATAGTCGTTAATAGTCTTTAATACAGTTCTCCATTATGTAGATCCAAAGATTAAACACATGGAGAAAAAACACTTACAGAAATGATAAATAAAAGTGGTATCAAAATGCAACCTTGTGGTATACTCACGGCTGGAAAAGAAATGGTCAGGCTTAATTCACTTAAAACCGAAAAAAAGTGCGAAAAAACAGGGTTTTTGCCAACCCTCGGTACCCACGTCCCAATATATACAAATCGTATGTCTCGAAAGCGTTTCTACTCTGCTGCGACGGCTTCCTCGACTGCTAATATATTTCACTTAGTGCATAAATAACTATAATACATTCCATACAAACTAATTATTATTTTCCTACCCCCTTATAACTCTAATTTCGAGGTGTAGAAAAAAATATTGTTTATTTCAAGAAAGTCATTAATACAATTCTACATTATGTAGATCCAAAGATAAACACATGGAGAAAAAACATTTACGAAAATTACGTATAGAAGTGATCTCAGAATGCAACCTTAAGGTACACTCACGGCTGGAAAAGAAATGGTCAGGCTGGAAAAAACAGTACACTGCAGTGGTTTAACCCGATTTTAATCACTAAAACCCGAAAAAAAGTGCTGAAAACAGGATCCCAAATATAACTGTTTCCATGATGCGTTTACCTGCTTACTTCACGCACTTCAACCGCTAGTCGAAAAGCTGCTAACCCCGCCACTTCCAGTAATTATGATGGTGAATTGTACAAAGGTAGAAAACATGCTATCTCCTTTTTAATTCAAAACAATCAAACCAAAATTAATGTTTTACAGTTGATAGTTGTTAAAACCTCCAAAACACTCTAATAAAGAAACGGAATTTTTCATTTTGTTATACCATAATTATAGAAATAGTTTTTTTCGTCTCCTGTAAAGTTTGGTCAAAAGGAGTTATTTATTTATTTATTTATTTTGGTTTAGATAGGTACATAGTCATGGAGAGCCCTAAATTAGCGGGTTAACACTCTAAGCCGACGATATTACATCTAACTAGCATAATTATATGTAATATACCAGTTATACAGATCCGTAGATCTCAATAATAGCAGTAATAACACATTTTTCAAAATTTTGTGTTATGACACTGTTCTGTAACGGGTGCGATATATTTTACTATTGATATGGTTTATTCAGTGTAGTTATTGTTAAAATGTTTAACCTTTCAATCACAATCCAAATTGTTTCTTTTAAATTTAATTAAAATCATTAAACGAAGTAATAAAAAATGATTTTATTTTCTATTAAATAACAAGTTTCGTGTAGGCGCTATAAAAATAATGTTTAAATGTATTGTAAATAGTGTTTATTTATAAATATTCATCATGTCAAGTCAAGTGGTTTCAATTAACGATATGAATCACCACTGAGCAGTATATATCGGAAAAACAAGAATGAAAAAGTTATTATGTAGGTACTATAATAATAATTATACGTAATTAATAGAACTTTTATCATAGAACTTAGTCTCGAATTTAGTTCCATCATAACCAACGAACTAATAACTCTTCTCTCTAGAATAGGCATTTCATTTGTAAAATCGTAAAAAACGTAGCCAACATATACATTTGTCTGTCTTACTCGCACAGCTTTGTTCTAACAGAGACAACAATGACAGTTACTGGTAATTGTTTTTGTTCAGGCCTGAATATACCTAGTATTTGTTTACAAACAAACCGAGATGTTGGCGATACTTTATATTAACGGTGTGCGTATTCTAGAGAGAAGAGTCGTTAGTTCGTTGATCATAACCTACCGTAATTTCACACAACTATAGTCTAGCCACACAACTATACTGCCCTGATAAAGTAAAGTGACATTGGTCAATAGCAGCGTTTTAAAAATATTACATCAGGGTTGACGTGAAAACGCCGCTATGCGACAAATGTCACTTACTGCCCTTTACTTTTACAGGGCAGTATAGTCCAAGGCCCACAGGGTAATTATTACAATAATTAGTATTGTTAATTCAACAAGTAAACTAGAAAGCACCCTGTCAAAACATCGGCACTATTGCATACTAGAGCCATCTAGTTTGCAAATTTCAAACTAGGTGTTTTGTTTGATTTTAAATTCTGTATCTTTAAAACATTATATTCTAGCAAAAAACTGTATATAACATTTTTTATAGGGCTTAAAGAGAGCTCTTATTTAAAATATAATTTTTTGAAATCGGGTTATAAATATGTGAGATATGCTAAAAAAACCTTTTACTGCTTTAAACGCCAATATCTCGAAAACAATGCGTTTTTGGAAAACGTTGTTTATAACATTTTTTGACAAATTAAAAATTAACTTTTATATAAGTGCTAAATTAACCAAATACAATAATAATTGCCTTAATTATAAACAAAAAACGCTAAAAATAGGAGTTTTACCCTATTTTTACCCCCTTACCCCCAATCGTTTACCTCCAAAATCTGATCAGCTCTTCGAAATACGATAAAAAACAATATACAAAAAACCGCAAGTCGATATCTCATGTAGAAATGGAGTTAGAGAGCTTACACCCAGACAGACAGACAGACAGACAGACAGACAGACAGACAGACAGACAGACAGACAGACAGACAGACAGGCGGACGTAATTTTTTTTTTGGTGGATTTTTATGATGACCACAAAAAAAATGTATGTGCTGGGGTGGAACCCACCTTTTCTTATGTATTTGGGGTTGCTGAACATGAAACTGTCATAAAAAAGGCACTTCATGGGCTCAATGAATTTACAGACTAATAATATGAGATTTTCACCATTTTACACAGTTTTTTTCAGTGCAGCAAAAAATGGGCCCATGAGTTGCCTTTTTTATGACAGATTCGTGTTCAGCATCCCAAAATACATAAGAATAGGTGAGTCTCAACCCCAGCATAGACAACTTTTTATTTTTTGTGAGTCTGTGTTATAGTTAGTTTGGGTAAAACACCAAATGCATTACCAGGGACGGGCCTAAGGGGGGCATCTTGCCCTCTCAATAATTTTCCGAATTGACAAAATTTTAAATTTTAATAAATTCCCTCCAAAAATGGTCAAAAGTGAGTTTTTTTTAAATTTATTGGAGGGAGAAAATATTTGTGGCAGTCGGTAAATTTTGTAGAGTTGGAAAACTTTGGGGTCTTTCACCCCCATCTTTTTTGCTCGGCCCGTCTCTGTGCGTTACGGCATCGTGCGTAACTTTTCCAACTCTTGTTATGTTATATACTATTTATTATTTCTAGGTAGATGAGTCAAATATGTAGCTACAACTCATTATATTTTCAACACTAATAAATTATAAGTAAATTAACTTATTAAGTTTTTAATATGTCCGATGAACAGAAATGAATATATTTTCAGTTACATCAAATTATAGCTATTACGTACAAACGTATGTAAATTATTATAATTCCCTAACAAAAAGTTTATGTTTAAATTATAATTATTTATACAATATTTGTAGGTAGTATTTTTCAACTAAATATATTTTTTGATAAACCCACTTCTGTACTTGCTCCTTACGTTCATATGTATGTAAACACAAATGTTGTCATTACTAATATTATTTTTAAAATTAGCATTCGCCTTGAAATTTAAACTGACATTTGAATTATTAATAGTCTAGGTTTTTATATATTTATTAAAAATAGATATAACTAAACGAACTATTTAGAATGAGGAGTAAACCCGCTCGAAAATTTTAACAATGAATTCGGGAATTCCAAGGAATCTCAATGAATTTCAATAGAAATTCATAAAAAAAAAGATCTGGTTGGGACAACCATATCAATAACACTAGGCAACACGGTTTCTTGCCCCGATTGGAGTCATATGTTTTTTAACTAATTTTGGGTCGCTGAAACCGAATCTGGCCTCAGAATATTTCTATTACCTAAGTTTTCTGAGAAAAATAAGATAAAAATGTTAAAAAAGCATTATTTTATACCTCTTTTGTTCTAAAATCATGGAAGACAAAAATATTCCAAGGACAAATTTGGATTCGGCGACTCAATATTAGTTAAAAAATACCCAACTTAAAACATAGAAACTTTAAACTCATAGGTAGAATAAATAGGGATATTATGAAAAAAAAAATATTAAAAAAAATGGATAATGTGACAAAACTAAGTAGGGGTGGAGGGTAAGAAGAAGGGTACATAAGGGGAAAGCTTATCGCCACGTACTCATGCTAAAAATTGTCAAAAATCATTACTAGGGGGTCAAAAATGAACTAAAAAAATGTTACGTATTATGGTTCTTATGTAATAAAGTAACATTTTTATGATGTAGAACCATTAAAAAAACAAAACAAAAAATACACAATATTTTGTTTTATAAATTATTTTTAAATTGGCATAATTGCATGTACTAAAATTTAAAAAATAAGGCGTGCTGAATTTGGATTCTGCGCCTTTAAATTGATAAGAAAAATATATTTTTTGGGCTCGGGAAAAAAGTTTACACTGTGTACTTTAATTTTATATCTTTTTCATTTATTTACTTTTTAGGAACAAACTAAGCAAAATAAAAAAATATTTGTATAAATATTTTTGTAGAGAATTTTATAATCTACAAATTAAGTTCTATAAAGTTTTGAATAAAATTTGAGAGTTTTGCCACAAATGAGCAATTAAGTAAACTCTGCACTTTCATTTTAACCTTTTTATTTTTTTTCGCGCACTTACTCTGACATATAGATTTTTGAATTCCTCGTATTTTTTTTAGTATACACTAAAATTTTCAAAATTCTACTCTTTTTTTTTAAAGATTTTGAAAAAAAACGTCATTATTACATGAACTTATATCTTAAAAATTTTAGGTGCTGGAAATTTTCTAAGGTCAGATTCGGATTCTACGCCCTCGAATTAGTAAGAAAAATTTACTTTCCGATCGGGGCAAAAAAAAAAGTTGCGATTTGTTGCCTAGTGTAATTAAAACGGAATTTTTCTGGTTCCTGCAAGCAGAAATTTGGAAAGGATAACAAGATCCCGGGCCAGATCTTTAAACTCAAGTTTTGTTTCTGACAGCACAAAATGGTTGTTTTGTTGTTTTTGGATATTTAAAAAAATGAAAAAAAGTACTAACTTATACAGGGTTATTCAGTAATTTAAGGGGTGATTCTACGTTAAAAAATATGAAAAAAAGTTCCTATAAAGGTTGGTCCGGAAATGAACCCTAAGGCAGCTGCGGCCCTTTGAAGATGGACATATTGAATCGGGAACAAAAAAGCACCAATAAAATTTTAGTGCTGCAGGACGATTCATCATTTAAAACTAAACTTTTCTTCACCAAAACACCTAAATTTAATTTTAAAGGAGATATAGCCTTTTAAAAAGTAACATTTTTAGTGGCACAAAATGTTACTTCCTCTTAATCAGGGGCGGATTTGGGGGGAGGGGGGGAGGTCCCCCCAGCGAGATATATTAGCATACAAATACCTTCAAAATTATATTTTTGGTGAATGCGCAATTTTTTTTATCCGCCCCTGCTCTTAATTGCATTTTTTTTAAACGGTTGCTCCTACAGTGTTACACTATGACATTTTTTATGTATTTTTACTGAAGGAATCCATATTTATTACAAAAAAAAAACCAAAAAAAATATACATAAAAAAGTTTGGGGCAAAAATGTGTTAGGCTTACATATTTTGTCCGTCTAGGCACGCCTCTGGTAAAATAAAAAAAAATAACATAAACTTATTGCCCTTATTAATACTAGTATACATGCAAAAGCTCGTCGCTTTAGCTTAAAGGGTATAAGAGTTATTAATTAAAAACCTTATTTTTATTACAATTTTAAAGAGCCGTAGCTCCCTTAGGACTCATTTCCGGACCAACCTTTATAGGAATTTTTATTAACATCTTTTAACTTTTTTCTAGAACGTATTTCTGAATAACCCTGTATGTCCGTGTTCTGAAAATAAACTGAAAATGGTACAGTTCCACTTCACTTAATATCTCGCGGAAAAATTTAAGATTTTGATTATTTTGTTATTTTCATCAGTCTGCTTTTATTTTCGGTGATTATAAGAAAGTATGTAAATTTTAAGGCGCCATCGCAAAAATTACAAAATATTTTAAGGACTGTGATTTTTTCGGGGAAAACCAGTAATGACATTTTGTTATGTTAGAAATTTACTATTATAGTATATTCAACTCCAAAATGAAGTAAGTGTAAACAAACGCACGTGACAACAACGGATTTAGTGACAGGGTAGGACTCAAAACAAAATATTTCTATATAACGGTCCATTGCAATGCATTGAACGCTTCTTCGCAAGTACTCACGTACTGACCTGTTTAATTTTCTACATCCCTACTCTCGCAACATTCGAGTGTTCTAACCAATGAAACCACGCGCCAGCTGCCGCGTGCGCGATTTTTTTATTTACTTCTACTGCATATTGAAGTTGAATATACTAGGTACAACATTTGAGCAAATACTTAAAGGCCATTTTTTATAAACCGAAATGTTTGCTTTTTGTTTATCAATTACCAACTACCCTTATTTGAGAGAGTAGAGAAAAACTACCCATCCAACATTGTTTGGAATTTGTTTGTTGGCCGCCCGTTGGAAAATCCACATTGGGCCTACATACTGAGGAACCGCTCTAAGGGCGCACACGACGGGCCAATGTTGGCAAAACTGCATTGGTCCTACACTAGCCGCCCGAAGGCCTCTTTAAGACCAACGATAATTTCGATCATAAAATCGTACATTGGCCAATGTAAGGCCGCAGTCTTATGAACCAACGTACGTTGGCCAACCTAAGGCCAATAATTAATTTCCAACTTAAAAGTTGAAAAAATTTTCGTTGGGCGGTTAATGTAGGACCTGCAATTTTTCCAACATTGGCCCTTCGTTTGGACTTCGGCTGGTGTCTACTCAGTTTGTAGGCCCAATGTGGGTTTGACAACATTGGTCCAATGTAGGAAGAATTGGCACGCCAAAAAATCCACCAAAAACCTGAAGGTTAAAGTTCGGTTTTGATCCAGGCGCGTAGATATTTACCCCCCCACAAGAATCAAAAATTAAAATAATAGCGGGTGTTTTTTTTTGATTGGGTAGGGGCCCCAAATTTTGTAGAAATGCTTAGGGGCAAAGTTTTTTCTTCGGAGGGTGTTTTTTTTGTTTGGTTAGTGCGCCAAGGTGGGCGCTAAATTTTGTAGAAACGCTCAGGGACAAAGCTTTTTTCCGGGGGGTGTTTTTTTCTTTTGGTAGTGGCGCCAAATTTTGCAGAAACACCCAAGGACAAAATTTTTTTCCTGAGGGTGTTGGTTTTTGATTTGGTAGGGGCAGGGGCTCCAAGGACCAAGGTGGGCGCCAGATTTTGACTACCGATCCCCCCAAGAAAAAATCTTATCTGTTTTGATCTGTCCGTTGGACAGTGTCCAACAGTATGCCTCTGGACGGACGGACGGATATCGAAAAATCGGTTTTTCGGATTGTATAGACTTGAAAACTGATAAATAAATTTGGTTTTTTTTTTTCGTCATGACAATACCTCCTTCTCTCCGAGGTCCCTCTAAAGTAAAAATCTATAAAAATATCAGATGCCGTTCTTTAACTAATGCTATATTTTCTAGCATTGTTCAATAAACACAGATTCCGTTTTGAAATTTCAGGAACATTAAAAATAACAATCATCTTTAAAATTCATAGTAAAGTGTTATACATTTCAAGGTTCATCTGTTATTAGTATATAAACAAAAGTTTTTAAATAGCACATTAACTAATTAGATAAACAGAAAACATCAGGAAGTTAAAATTTTAACATTTCGACTTTTGATCAGTATTTTACATCGGCACTTAGTGCTACTAAGAGTGCCGATGTATTGAAATCTTCGCCGAAAAGTCAAAATCTTTGACCACGTTTTTTTTCACATTTCTCGACGTTTTAGACCCTTCTCGTCGAGTCCAAACGAGTCGAAATCAGTAAAAAAATTTGCGTCCGTCTGTCTGTCTGTCTGTAAACTCCATTTCTACATGAGATATCGACTTGCGGTTTTTTGCACATTGTTTCTTATCGTATTCCGAAGAGCTGATTAGATTTTGGGGGTAAACGATTGGGGGTAAGGGGGTAAAAATAGGGTAAAACTCCTATTTTTAGAGTTTTTTGTTTATAATTAAGGCAATTATTATTGTATTTGGTTAATTTAGCACCTATATAAAAGATAATTTTAAATTGGTCAAAAAATGTTATAAACAACGTTTTCCTAAAACGCATAGTTTTCGAGATATTGGCGTTTAAAGCAGTAAAAGGTTTTTTTAGCATATCTCACATATTTATAACCCGATTTCAAACAACTATATTTTAAATAAAAGCTCTTTTTAGGCCCTATAAAAAATGTTATATACAGTTTTTTGCTAGAATATAATGTTTTAAAGATACAGAATTTAAAATCAAACAAAACACCTAGTTTGAAATTTGCAAACTAGATGGCTCTTGTGTACAAATTTTAAGCTTCCATTCATTTGTTTTTAAAATCAATCAAAAATTGTAATTAATAAGTTTAACTTGCATCCAAGTAAAAACATATTTTTATTATTAATTTTAATTATATATTAAGTGTACAAGAAAAGCTAAAGTTTAATATAAATATTATACAAGGTGAGGAGTAGTAGTAAAATTGTAATTATGTTATGCTAATAGCATGTTATTAGTTTTCCCAATAGTGCCGATGTTTTGACAGGGTGCTTGCAACGTTTCATCTAGTTTTAACTGAAATGTAAATTTATAAGATACTACGAGAGTAATTCGCAAAGGAAGGAGTTACTTATTGTCGTTAAAAAAAAAGTATTTTTACTTTTGCCAATTAACTATTTTTCCGGTTTGGGCGGGAAAATTTAAATAATTTCTCACTTTAGTTAATCTCACTAACGTTAACGTATTTATTAACGTGTAAGAAAAGTGAATTTTTAGTTTTGTAATCAGTATTTAGCAACTTTTTTTTCATTGTCCTGATAGTATCCAACGCGCCGAAGATGGAAAACAGTTAAAAAATCCACTACAACGGCAAAAAAGAAGCCAAACGAAAAATCAAGAAAATGCATGATTTTCAATTAGGTTTTAAATTTTTACCGTTTTCAGCAAAAAAAAAACAATAAATCAAGCTAAACCGTTTGCTACATTGAGTATAATAATCCTTTTATAATGTTGGTAAGGACTCCAAACTGAAAAAGGTGTACTTTTTTTTTAATTTTAGTTTGAGCAAGTATAATGCAGGTTCTCGTGAGAATTACCCATATTGTAAAAAGATAAAAAGAGAACCGTTACATATCTATTATTAATACATATGTACCTACATTTGTTTAATTTTCTAACTAAATAGCTTTCATTTTTTCATTTAAAACGAAGAGAGGAATAGCAAAAACATGAATGTTAGACAGAAAAAAAATTGAGTTAATTTTAATTATTTAATAAGTCATTTTCAATCAGATAGCATCTATCTACAAAATCATAGATAATTAAAAATATATTTAAAAAACAGCAGACCATTGTGGGCATCGCAATATCGCGAAAGTTGTTAATCTATAAAAAATAACTGGTAGGTAGTACTGAGTTCAAAGTCATGCCTTATAATTTTGCGGTGCCTCGTATTTTAAATTTGATGCTGTGAGCCGAGATAATTAAACTCAAAAATTTAGATAAGATAAGTTTTAGTTTATTTTCGAAAATCGAGGGGTTAACTGCAGTACCATTTGTAGGCAGTTAACTGCCACTGTGAGCCTCAGATGCCAGGGTGTAAAAAATTACCAGACAGGAGATGCACTTGTGCATCTCGTAGCTTCCTGGTAAAGACACTAGAGTGGTGGTACCGCATTAGACTAATGATCTAGTTTTTTTTGCTAAAAATGTGAGATGCACGCATACGTTAAAAGCGATTAGGGCATTAAAGACATACAACGTCACTATAAAACTCTATGTGTCCGGGCAAACATGATTGCTAGGAAATTTCAAAAGTGTTCTATTAGTGTCAAAGATCTCCTGTTTAAAACCTACTGTTATAACCTCTATTCGGGCGAGCTATGGTGCGATCACACCATGGCATCGTGGCGCGCACTGCGTATCTGCTACAATGACTCTTACCGCATCTTACATAGACACCCACGTTATACCAGTGCATCGAAGATGTTTGCCTTAGCACGCATAGATACTTTAGATGCACTGCGTCGAAAAAGACTTGCCAGTTTTGTAAATCGTCTGCTACAGTGCTCAAACTCACTTTTGCAGGGATTGGTTTCATCTGATGTATTTTGGTCATCTCCCATAATTGAAAAGTGGCGGAAACTCTGTTTTTTTCTCTTGTAACCACCTTCACTTTCACCTTTGTAAATATTTATAATTAATTTTAATTTTTGTTTTTTTTTTATTTTTGTTATGTTATTACTATCCTTGTCATATGGCCATTAGGCTGGAATAAATGCATAATTATTATTATTATTATTATTAATTTTTACTAGATACACCCAGAAAACTAAACTAAATACAGAAATCTGGTTAATACATCCAGAACTCTGATGGTATTACCATTTATCTAGCTGTCCTATCTATATTTTTATGGTTGTACCGTATATTACTTTTTGGTATACCCAAAACCTGAGGATATATCTCAAATAGGCTGCCTGAAGTAGCGTCCACAGAGGATATATCTAAAATAGGCTGCCTGAAGTAGCGTCCACAAACTTCTTCGGAAGCCTAACTTTGGCGGGATTTCATTGGACGAACATTGCCCCTTACAACCCCGCTTGTGTTGTAAGTAATGGATTCTATCTAGATAATTTATTGGTAACGTCAACCGAGGTGACTTCGGACACTTTTTCTCAAAACCTTCTGAACCAAAGCTGGTGTGCACAAGTTGTAGGGTTGTGTGCACAAGTTGTGGAATTGAACCACACACTTGTACACACAAATCCACAACTTCTGCACATGTGCTTTGGTTCAAAGGGCTTCGCAAAAAAGTGTCCGAAGTCACCCACACCGTCCGGTCACCTCGGTTGACGGTACCTAATACAACCAGGTTTCTGAAATCCACAATCTAGAAGCACAACCATTTGAAAAAGTTTGTCCTTGGTTCTTATTTAGTTCCAGTTAGATTATAGATTGTTTTTTCTAAAGTGCCTTAATGTGGCGTTTTTTTGCCAAGGACAAAAAATGTCTGATTATAACAACGAACTAATAACTCTTCTCTCTATAATAGGCATTTCATTTGTAAAAACTGACAAAAACGTAACCAACACATACATTTTCTGTCTTAGGGCCACTTGCACCAATTTTATTTTGATCAAGGTTTAATTAATCTACGTTTAAAAAATAATCTCTGGTTAAATATGTTTGCATTGCACCAATGAAAGTTAAACAAAGTTTAGTTAAACCGAGCACACATCTCTAATTTTAGTGTTATTTGAATGTAGCTAACTTCACATTATTTTGACGTTTGACGTTTATATCATTTGGTTTATTATATTTCCAAAAAAAGCTGTTAGTTATTGACAGTAACTTATTGTGTTATGTGTTATTGTGTTCTGTAAGCTAAAAAGTAGCAATGGATATGCCTAAAGAAAAAGATGAAAACAAAAAAAAAAAGTTCGCCCAATTATACTATAAATGATAAAGCTTTATTAATTAAAATTGTGGCACAATACAATAGTGTTAACGAAAACAAAAAAACGGACGCAATTGGGATATTCCAGTTGTTCTTTAATACGTACAAGAATATTGGCCACTGTTTCTTTATATAACCTAAATTTTTGAAAAAATGTTAGATCATCCATACTTTCAAAATAGTTTTGTCGCTCATGATAGGTACGGAAACCATCATCCAATATTTCCAATTCCAACAAGTCTTCATCTAATAAATCGGCTTCTGCCATCATTGCAGGTAATTTCGTAAAATCAAAGGAAAACACTCACGGGTACGAAATGACAGATAAAAACCTAAAGTTAGGTTATGTTTTGATATAACCCAGGTTTAAGTGACATAAACCATCAAACTCGAACGATTACATTTATTCTGAGATTAAGACAAATAAACTTGGTTTAAAAAATGGTGCAACAGCGAAACGTCAATTAACTCTTAAACCATTAACTTAATCCGAGTTTAAGCTTAAATCATGTTTGGTGCAAGTGGCCCTTACTCGCACAGCTTTGTTCTAACAGAGACAACAATAACAGTTACTGGTAATTGTTATTGTTCAGGCCTGAATATACCTACTATTTGTTTACAAACAAACCGAGATGTTGGCGATACTTTATATTAACGGTATGCGTATTCTAGAGAGAAGAGTTGTTAGTTCGTTGGATTATAATCAGCTAATTAACTGACTAAAGTGAAAAACTTTAATGTCACTTTATTCATACCATATCATAGTAGTCCAGGATTTATAGATCTATAGATCCTGGACTACGATAGTGTATATATATACCGTGCAATTATAAAGTGCCGAACACTTTTTAATGCAAAACTGGCATTAGTGATGAGTAAACTTCAAGAAAGCTGTGTGCGTTTTACTGGCCACCGAGCTGTTGTACGTAGCAATTACATGGGCTTGTCGCGCACAACTCTAAGAGAGGCGTGGCTTGAAACGAAGAGTATTTTCTTTTCAAACTGTTCGGCACTTTATAATCGCACTGTACTTCTGAGTCCACTTTTGTTCTAAAACAATTTTTGTTTAATTACCTTGACTCCTTTCAAGCATTTATAAATGCTTAGAAGGAGTCAAACTAAATGTTTTCCTGTTGGTGATGATTCGGCAGCATCAACCCCTTCTAAGCATTTTTAAGGAAAAGTGGACACAGAAGTATGTCTAGATTCTGGACGATAGTATTTACTAGCATTTTTGCAGCATTTTGACAATAATTGCCTGTATTATTGATTAAGTAACAATTAATTTCACGGTTGATTATTAATTCCCATTTAATATTAGTTTTAATAAATCAATAATAATAATAATTATTATTATTATAGAATCTGATAATTCGATCGAATATACAAAATGCGAGAGAAAAAAGTGAAAGTGTCTGGTAGATTGCAAAAATCTGAATATCGGTATATTAACCTCGGCATCACCATTAAAAGTAAACAATTTGCGTTAAATATGTACAAGTATGGCTATAAATAGCATTTCAGAGCCTTTTCAAAAGCCCATATCTGTAAACTATATGTCAACCATTATAAATATTCATTGTTTATAAGGATTGTTTATTTTATTAAATTATTAAGCATTATTAAATTCATTTATGCACTGTGAATTTTACGATGCGAAATTAGACATAAATACGAGTGGAAAAATTGAAAAACAACACTGAAAAAAAGGATCCTTTGCGGTAATGGCATATGAAATTAGGCCAAATGCTTCGCACTCTTGAATACGTCCACAAGCTCCTTCTCTTAACATGAAAATATAATTCACTTGCCAAGATCTTTCTGATTCTTTAACTTAAAATTCTTTGATTTGTGTGAAATGTGAAAAAGTCTTCCCTCAAAAGAAAAATTCTTGGGCCAATGTATTTAGTATTTAGTTAATTTTTAACAATCTTAAAACAAGTTAAATGGTTTTTGCCTCAAATGCGCCAGGTCCAAGAGAATTTTAAGAATATTTCAAAAGCGACACTTTTCTTGGGACAAGATAAATACTTTTGTTTGAAGATACACATCTTTTAAGCTAAAGGAATAACTGCCAAGAGTGCTGACTACTTTGAGCCATGAACGTCATTTTTTTCAGTGAAACTTTTGGGCGTGTGGGGCAACCCCACAAGCACAAAAAACACACTTTCAAACGAGTTTTTTGGACTATTTGTTCTACAAGATTAATGTATGGACAATTAAATATACGAATTTTAAGAATAATTTTTATGTTTTATACTTTTTATGTTTGTATTGTGAAAAAGCCTTAAGACAACTCGTTTCAAAAACCTTATTTTTTTTCTTATATCATAAAAAGAAATAAATGAAAATTCTTGGTCAAAAAAATAAAGTACCTAAGTAAATAAGTTATGTAATTTTTTTTATATCAAGAAGTTTTCCGTTTTGTTGGTTGGTAACATTGCCTTTTTGATTATTCAATGAAATAATTCATTAAAAATAAAATTTAAGAAGATCCAAAAACATCTGAATGTCAATTTACTGCACTTACTGCTTATCTCATACAGCCCAACCTTGAACTATTTACATAATAATTATAAACAAAGTGCAAATAAATTATAAATATATTTGTTTAAAAGTTAGCAATAAAATAAAATTAGGAGCAGACCTCGCTAATTCTTTTTATTTACTTGTTTACGTACAAAATAACTTCAAAAGTAAATATACTAAACTAACCCTGGTAGAAAAGTACATAAATCTAACTTAACATAACATTAAATTAGTGACATTTTTATGTTTAGTCTCAAACGTTACAAAAACGTTATAAAATATATAAATCTAACCTTAAAAACTAACGTTTGATAAAAACGTTATAAAATATATAAATCCAACCTTAAAAAATAACGTTTGACAAAAACGTTATAAAATACATAAATCTAACGTTAGTTTCCTAACTAAATTCTAACCTTTTTCTAACCTGTTTCTAACTATAAATATTTTTTAAATTTCCATTATTAAGACGTAAGCTATAGTAGAAAATACTCATTTCAGACAGATATGTGCCTAGGTTTGATAATTATTTATTATTTCTATAATAAGTTGAAAAAAATATCCCCCAAAAGTCAAAATTATAGTAAATCTGGCAACATTTGAAGATTATGAATGTATAAATAAATATTAACTAACTAAATATAAAGTTTTTCTGAGAGGTAAACGTATTTATCGAAGTATAACAGCATATTACACGAAAAATATTTAGGGCCACCTAAAAAGATGGCTATTTTATAAATAAATGTAACGAAATTATGTTTAAAAATATTATGATTACTAAAATATATTAAGATTTATTTATATGAATAAATTAGTCTCCAGCTGCCATTTTATGATGCAGGTAGAAATTTCCTAGTTGGCCACGCCCCCTCCGAAAGTTAGAAATTAAACGTACTTATAACGTATTTCTAACTTAAAAATTTAACGTTAGATTAACGTTTGTAACTAACGTTAGATTCTAACGTTAAAACGCGGGACATTTGCACATATTTTATAACGTACTTTTGTACAGTTTTCTAACGTTAGAAAAACGTTATTCTAACGTTAAATTTCTACTAGGGAACCTTCGAAAAGTTGTGGCTTCGAACCACCCCAATTGTTTCAATAGCTGGTTAATAACCCCCCAGGGGTCCAGAAAAAATTTAAAAAATCTATCAAAATTAAATAAAGAGTTGTTTTGACCGTAAGATTTCTAAAAAAATTGCTTTCGCCGCTAAACTTGGTTTCTAAGAGTTCTAAATTTGAAGTCGATATATCAACTCGTTCAAAAGTTAAGAGGGGTGGGGGGGGTGACTTTTGGACCGCTTACCTAGTAGTATAGTATATTGTTTTACTAAGAGGAAAAGTGAAGCTTTTTTTTACTGTAGAATTTACGGACGACGCGAAGCTTGCCTTTTGATTTAAAGATATTTCAAGCCCACCGTGGCGCCACGCGTGGGGAGGCGGTGGGTGCGATCGCCCACCTCAAGAGACATAGTTTTTAAGGAAAATGGTGGATTTTTTTTAAGAAAATAGCCAAAAATTACAAATTTTGCTTAAAATTAGCTAACCGCTTCACCCCTTAACTCTGTATCCGCACCTGCAAACGTCGTACTCATTAGAAGAACGGTGGTGAGTAACTTATAAATTTTGTCGCACCTTGTTATTTTTTGTTGTATTATTATAATATGCTTAACCATTACGATATTTGATCCGATTTCCAGCTTAAATTACCTACAGACAGGGCTGTATCCAGAAAAAAATCTAGGGGGGCTCAGCCCCCAGGTCTCCTAAAAAAAAAAGCTTTTTCCCCTACAAAAAAAAACTTGCGCCCGCAAAAATACCTTCATGGAAAAAAGCTTTTTCCCTGACGGTTTCTGCCAAACTTGGCGCCTCTGCAAAAAAAATTGGGGCCCCAAAAATTACCTTCAAGAAAAAAGAAAAAAAGCTTTGTCCCTGACGGTTTCTAACAGACTTGGCGCCCCAAAAATTACCTTTAAGACTTGGCGCCTATGCAAAAAAATTGGCGCCCAAAGGTAGGTGACTTAAAAAATAGCAGGGGGGGGGGCTCAAACCAAGTCCAGTGGGGCTTAGCCCGCCAGCCCCCCTAGTTACGGCCCTGCCTACAGATATTATGAATTATAATTTATGATAAATACCTTCCGACTGGAATGATCAAGTAAGTGATAACTGATCCCTCATTCTGTCATACCTGCAACAAAAACAAATTTAATTAGATAATTATAAACAAATAAAAAAAAAACAATATAACATCACTAAAAAAAGATCTATAAAATATTACTAATTACCGGCACTTAGTGCTACTAAGAGTGCCGATTTATTGAAATCTTCGCCGAAAAGTCAAAATCTTTGACCACGTTTTTTTCACATTTCTCGACGTTTCTCGAGATCAGTAAAAAAATTTTTTGCGTCCGTCTGTCTGTCTGTCAGGGTGTAAACTCTCTAACTCCATTTCTACATGAGATATCGACTTGCGGCTTTTTGCATATTGTTTCTTATCGTATTCCGAAGAGCTGATTAGATTTTGGGGGTAAACGATTGGGGGTAAGGGGGTAAAAATAGGGTAAAACTCCTATTTTTAGCGTTTTTTGTTTATAATTAAGGCAATTATTATTGAATTTGGATAATTTAGCACTTATATAAAAGATAATTTTAAATTGGTCAAAAAATGTTATAAACAACGTTTTCCTAAAACGCATTGTTTTCGAGATATTGGCGTTTAAAGCAGTAAAAGGTTTTTTAGCATATCTCACATATTTATAACCCGATTTCAAAAAATTATATTTTAAATAAAAGCTCTTTTTAATGTTATATACGGTTTTTTGCTAGAATATAATGTTTTAAAGATACAGAATTTAAAATCAAACAAAACACCTAGTTTGAAATTTGCAAACTAGATGGCTCTAGTGTACAATAGTGCCGATGTTTTGACAACGTGCTTGCAACGTTTCATCTAATTAATCATTAATGTTTCCCTGATTTTTTAAATTCTCCCTAAGTTGTTGTATCTGTCTACTATGTTAAATACAGTTCCTTGTTTTAAACACTACCTTCTCTACGAGTTAAAAAATGGTGTTAATTAGTGAAGTAGATAATACAAAGTAAGTAGGTAACCGATAAAGCTAAATATTTAAAACAGATTAAACCTTCTAGTGCTATTAACACCCTTAGCATGAATCAAGGGTGATTCCACTCAGTATAAGAATGGATTCATTATGAATGTATTCATTAATCGGGAAAATAAATATCTATAAGGGGCTGTCCATATATTACGTAACGCAATTTTTCAAAAAAATTGACCCCCCCTCCCCCCTGTGTAACAAACTGTCACATTTACCAACACCCCCCCCCCCTGTCTAACGCGTAACAATATAAAAATTTTGTTTCGCAATAAATTTAACTGTATTCTCACTATTGATGAACCTAAAATATAGTATAACATATTAACTTAACTGTATTTAATTAGGGCTATTTTTTTTGAAAAGTCATCATTTTTGGAGAAATAAGATTAAAAAAATTACTTTATTTTACTCATGGCTTAAGAACTTGAAATATAGATTTTCAAGAAAATAGGGGATTAAATGTATTTCTCCAAAAATCATGACTTTTGAAAAAAAAGTAGCTCTAATTTCGTGCTAATACAGTTAAGGTTCAAAAACCGGTGTGTACATGCCGCGTTCCTCTTTAGGAGGGCAGAGTAATAGTAAAAGACTTCAATTAAATATTTAGTATAAGAGGTAATTATATTAGTTTTTGGATCCATAGAAGTTTATCGTAAAAAATAATTCCGTTTGGACTTTTTACAAATACGACGTAAAAACGTAAACATGGGTCAGGAAAAAAAAACAGAGACAAAATTTCGAATTTTTGTATACGACTTACTTTGATACCGCTAATTGCGAATAAAAAATCAAAAATATTAAAAAAAAAAAAAATCCGCGCCAAAGGTTCAAAATTTTATTTCGTTTTCGATCTTTCCAAAAATGTGTCAAATGGCTTCTTTTGATTATGTTGATGTTGACCAAGGTCTATAATTTAAAAATTCCTAATGGCGGAGTCAATATGACACACCGGTTTTTGAACCTTAACTTTATTTAATTAGGGCTATTTTTTTGAAACGTCATCATTTTTGGAGAAATAATATTAAAAAATTTACTTTATTTTACTCATGGCTTAAGAACTTGAAATAAAGATTTTCACGAAAATAGGGGATTAAATTTCTTTCTCCAAAAATTATGACTTTTGAAAAAAAAGTAGCCCTAATTTCGTGCAAATACAGTTAAGGTTCAAAAACCGATGCGTCATATTGACTCCGCCATTTTGAAATTTTAAGTTATGGACATTGGTCTACATCAACATAATCAAATGAACCCAAGTAACACATTTTATTACTGTCAGTAACATAGAGGTTTTAAAACGGTTATTAAATACCTTTTATATTACCTGTAGTCTCATAACGGTTCTACTAGAGAGATAGTATTCCTACTAGGATTCGTAGGTATTAAGAGCGCGGTACAGAACTAGCAGTAGCATACAGATTACCATGTTACCGCTATAGAACTCGGCATATGTGACTGACGTTAGCGTCATCTGTTGCCAACATGGAGAAACCATTATTATAAATACGGTTTTCTATGTTGGCGACAGATGTCGCTACCGTCAATTAATTGACACAGTAACATAGTAGTGGTATATAAGAACAAAGTAACTTTAAGTCAAATAATGGTGTCATAACAGTAATGTATTTATGATAGTAATAAAAAAGATTTTGGGATATCAATATAGCACCATCGAAAATCGGCCATTTTTATCTGCGTAACCCCAAAAAAAAAGTATAATTTAATTATTATTTTGTTTAAAGTTTATAGTTTTGAATCAAAAAAATATACTTAAAGGAGAATGGGCATTTCTATAAGGGATTTGGGCCCACCCTCAACTTTACTCAACAGCAACGAATCATATGTCATTGGAAAGGTATTTTTATGTAGATTAATTATTTTAATTCAAAAACATACCTTAGATACCGGGATTCCGAGTTATAGGCCTTTGAAGTTGGTAATCTACCTAATAACTATATACAAAATTTTCTAGTTTTACTAAGTTAGAGAGTGTAAGTTAGTTAGTAGTTTGTTTGGTATAGGTACTTAAAAGAAAGACAGGCTTAGTGCCTATTGCTCATTTGTCGTAATAGGAATTAGTTTGAATGGGGATTTAGTGTGGAAGTAAGCCTAGATCACTGATGCTGAATTTACACTCTCTTCAGATTTCAAAATTTCATGGTAATTATACTCGCCGACACATTCTACAATAATTACGCATTCCAGCCATTATTGCGTATTTAAATTCAAAAGGTTTTTTTTATAAAATTACTTAACCCTTTACAGTTAATCATTAAAAACGCCAAAGTCAAAATCTTGACACTAACATTTATCTTATCTATGCATTTAAACTCCATTCTTTTATTTTTTTATTTATACCAATCATAGGTAATTAGATTGAAAAAAATAAGGAAAATCAATAAAAAATCAAAATTATTTATTGTGTGGGGGGGTTTTAGTAGCAGTGTATAAAGAAGGAAAGGGTTAAAAATAAGCATTTTGTTATTTCTACACAGCCAATAATTTGTTTAAGCAGCAAACTATTGCATGAAGTTATTACGTAAAGTACTAGGCCTATAACTCGGAATCCCGGTACCTAAGGTATGTTTTTGAATTAAAATAATTAATCTACATAAAAATACCATTCCAATGACATATAATTCGTTCCTGTTGAGCAAAGTTGAGGGTGGGCCCAAAATGCCCATTGTCCTTTGTTTCAGATAACAATAAAAACTTACTTTTATGAACAATTTCATAAAAAAAAAAATTTTTAAAGGCATTTTAGAACAGATATTATTCTCAAGAAGTACTATTTCAGGGGGCGCGTGGATTTTTCGGATCTACAACACATATACACAGTAAATAATGATAGGCACATCTATTTTTCACTGTTTTAATATAATTTTTTAGGTATATCAATCATAATACATATATTTATTATGATTGGTTACTAAGTATTTTAGAACATAATATCACTGACAGACATTGTTATAAAAATAAAAAGAAATAAAATATTAATTTTACGATAGAAAGACAGAGACATCAATACCACCTGACAAAATAAGCTTTGCGCATGTTTAGACGGCCGGTAACATAATTTGGTAACCGCCACCGTTTGGTTTCCCCAAATTGGTGATAAAACGGGTCTATAACGGTGCTATATCACGATATATCACCAAATTCTTATTACTACCAGTAATAGTCATTGGTAATGGAGAGTGATATACCACCGATATACCACCATTTTGTGTTACATGGGAAGCCATTTGACACATTTATAGAAAGTTCGAAAAAAAAAATATATGTAATATATATACAGTGCGTGCATTAAGTCTGGAATCACCCGATTAACTTTTTAGTTACAAGTAAAATACAAAAATCCTCAGACAGGTCGATTTATATTTTTAATTCTGCAAATTTTAGTCTAAAAAAAGTTATCAAAATTGGCACTCCCTTGCACCCTCACCCCCCAACTTTTTTTTTCAAATAGCAACCTACCCCTTGTGATACATCATTGGAAAGGTAATTTAATAAGCTTTCCAACAGTGTATGATAAAGCCTAATTTGTTAAAGGGTCTATGAAAAAACGCATGTTTTATTTAAACATTGTTTGTGTGAAATATTACGCATAATATGGTAATTGTTGCCCTATTACCCTACTTGGCACCTTCCTGAGAATCTAAATAAGGTTGTTTTAAACTTATTGTAATATTTTATACCCTGTTGAAAAATGCAATTTTTTTTCTTTTTATTGACCAATTTTATGTTTACTATTTAATCGATTTTAATCCCGTTTTTTTACTGTCCACTGTCAAAGAGCTGAAGGACATCAATTTGAACATTTATAGTGAACTAAAGTTATACTTTACATGTCTTTATAATAAACTAAAATGTGCATTTTATCATTAGCCCTTTACCAAATTAGGCTTTATTATACACCGTTGGAAAGCTTATTAAATTACCTTTCCAACGAAGTGTCACAAGGGGTAGGTTGCTATTTGAAAAAAAAAGTTGGGGGGTGAGGGTGCAAGGGGGTGCAAATTTTAATAAGTTTTATTACACCATAATTTGCAAAATAAAAAATAAAAAATCGACCTATCCGAGGGTTTTTGTGTTTTACTTGTAACTAAAAAGTTAATCGGGTGATTCCAGACTTAATGCACGCACTGTATATATATATTTTTTGTTTTCCAAAGTCCAAAAATTCAGAATTTTGTCCTGTTTTTTTTTCCTGGCCCACTGTGCGCTGATTAATTCAACTTTTAAATTGAAGAAATATGTACAATAACCGCTTGCACGTGATAATAAATTGTTTTATCGATATAACAACCTTAAGGTTGCAAGATTGTATCTAGAAAAGGTTACAAAACCCAAAATATTTTTAAGAGTATGTTGGTAGCAACTCAACATTGATAGAGAATCTACTTGTGAGTGATGCTAACAGTTTTTTTTTAATTTTCATACAGCAAAAAACCTATCCATTAATGACTGAAAAAAATTATTATAATTTTCAACCAATATCTATAATAACAACTAAAAGGCGTAATTTTGTCATTAACTTTGCTTATAGATGTTATCTGGTCGAATTAATGTGGCACTAGGTGTAATTTGAATGTAGCACGCAGGCGGTAAATAGGACAGGTGGGCGCGATTCGCGTGACTGACGATTGTCACTTGTTTCTCGATACCGTATCGACGATACGTCACTCTCCAATGCATCTAAGTGGCCATGACTTTGAGATTAAAGTCTCATAGATCACTAAGTTTATTCAATACCGGCTTCAATAACTCACTAACTACTGCGGCCGGGACTGCGGCTGTTGTTTACACTGGGAATTACAGACTAATTCAATGAACTAGACATAATTCCTTATTGTATAGAGGTAATCCCATAAGGTTGGAAAAATGTCTAAGGTGCATAAATTAAGGTAAAATCGCATTCTACCTCAATCAAAGAACTTTTACCTCAAGAAGGAACATGATGAAATCTACCGTATGCTTTGTTTGAAGCGTGAACCAACTACGGTGAGGGGCTGGTGGGGAGTGACTATTGTTTACACTTAGTACGCGTAAAGAGAGAGAAAGAATGTGTAAACTCACAGTCTAATGTCGTAATATGACTGACAGGGGTACAGTGTTGCCGATTGGAAACATATACTTTGGATATTTTATTGTAAATTTTAAGAAACATTAGTTCTGTATGAGTTTTATATGAACTAGTAGTTTAATTTTAATAGATTTAAATATACTATATTATTAAACATAATTATAGTATACACAATAAAGTTTTTTACATTTTTAATTTAAGTATAATGATTTGAATTCATGATAAGGTGGAAACTACGCAACATCGCTACTAGGTAGCCTGAAAGTCGACTAGCGACATCTACATTTTACACCACAAAGCTGTGTCGCGTTTCTGTTAGTAAATAAACAAACAAAAAGATGACACCTTCATAAATATTGGTCTGAAATTACTTCTTGATGTAAAAGTTCTTTGACCTCAATAGATGCAAGTGAGTTCTCTTAAAAATAACCAGTTTTTACAGGGTGATCAGTAACTGCCATACCAAAATTTAGGAGGTGGTTCTACATTCAAAAATATGAAAAAAAGTTTCTATAAAAATGTTACTTCCTTTAAATTACATTTTTTTAACGGTTTGACATTTTTTATGTATTTTTACTCAAGGAATCCATATTTTTTGCAAAAAAATCCAAAAAAAAGTACAAATAAACAAGTTTGGGGCAAAAATGTGTTAAGCCTAATACATTTTTCCGTCTAGGGACGTCTCTGGATAAATTCAAAAAAATAAATCTACATAAACTTACTGGCCTTATTAATACTAGTTACGTGCAAAAGCTCGTCGCTCTAGCTTAAAGGGTACCAGAGTTATTAATTAAAAACCTTATTTTTATTATAATTTTAAAGGGGCGTAGCTCTCTTAGGACTCATTTGCGGACCAACCTTTATAGGAACTTTTTTACATTTTTCGATGCAGAATCACCTCTTAAATTTTGGCAAGCCAGTTATTGATTCCTCTGTATAAAGTTATAGTTCCTACATAAATCCGAGACGTTTTCCACACTTTCCGGAACACCCTGTATACTGGCCATGGGGCAAAGGCCATTTTCATCAATTTATAAATGGATGAAAAGGACGTGTACTTACCTATAGGTAGTAAAAAATTTGATTTTCAAAAACTTTTTTCCCGTAACTAAGAGAGTTATTAGTAGAGATCGGATTTTACCGAGTCGTGACGTCAAAATCCATAGCCGGGTACAATAAATTAATAATAATAAATTATAAAAATGTTTATAAATGTTTATAAGCTATCAAACTACTACATTTACCAAGAAAAGTGTATAAATATTATGAAAATACCCTAACGTTTTTATTTAAGTAAAAGAAAATTCAAAAAAACATAACAGATCCGAAAATTATGATTTAGTTGGACTTTTAAATAATCCAAATTTCATTAATCTATATTCACCAACCCAAATTACATATGTAATTTGGTATGGTGAACCGCATGGCACAAAAACTACCTAGGTTTGGACTTTTTATACCTTATGATTGAATATTGGTCCAGCATCTTTTCTTTCGATAAAAAATTCTTTTTGTGCATAGCGCAGTGTCACCGACGATATAATTATATTATAGCGGCCATATTATGCCCTTCCCAGTAATCCATTAAAAGTATTTTTCTAGTTATTATTATCAGATTGTACCGCGTGAGATTGTGCAATCCGTCATAGCCTCCCTATTTTTTTAATTATCACTGCAACTGTCATGTCAGTCCGTGGCCGACATGATTTTAAAGAACAGGTCAAGGCCAACTTTTCAAAGGTTCACCGTTTGGATTAATAGTACAAAGAAAAATCGCGCTCTTCTGTAACTCATTTTAAAATAATAATATTTTAAAAACAAGCCCAGGTGCCAAAAATAAAAAAGCCAAAATGTGGGCGAACCCAATGCTATTTTTAAATTTACATGGACCGTATTATACTAAAATCATATTAAAAGTCCATATATTTCTTTAATTTTCCCTTAAATTCAATGAACTAGGGGAGTGGGGGAACAGGAATGGTGTCTGAACGAGTGGCTAATATGAAACGATTCACTCACCGCAGTAATGAGGAGAATCCAGGGCATGCGCACTGATTCTGTTTTGTCGTATGCCTAAAATTATTTTAAGGTTATGAAACATTCTTTTGCAGAATTTTACAAAAATATGCATATTGTTACACCAGGAAAGCATTTATTTTTTAATTAGCTAAAGCTAAATTATTTAGCCTAGATATAATCCTATTTGATTCTTAAAATATATCGCCTTCTAAATTCTGAAATATCGTATCTGAAAAATGCCTCCCATTAAAAAAAACACCAAACCAGCAAACTACCAAACCAAACCATTATTAACGTTAACCAACGCCTCCCATTAAAAAAAAACACCAAACCAAACCATTGTTAACGTAAACCAACGCCTCCCATTAAAAAAAAACACCAAACCAGCAAACTACCAATGCCCCCATTGAAAAAATCAAACAGAAATTCTTGAGTATTTTAACAATTATTTGTTATATATTCTAACAAAAAAACTAGTGTACTGGTAGTAGTAGTTTGCTGGTTTTGTGTTTTTTTTTTAAAATGGGAGGCGTTGGTTTACGTTAACAATGGTTTGGTTTGGTAGTTTGGTGTTTTTTTTAATGGGAGGCGTTGGTTTACGTTAACAATGGTTTGGTTTGGTAGTTTGCTGGTTAGGTTTTTTTTTTTAAAGGGAAGGCGTTGGTTTACGTTAATAATGGTTTGGTAGTTTGCTGGTTTGGTGTTTTTTTTTTTAATTGGAGGCATTTTTCAGATACAGATATATTTTAGGAATCAAATAGGATATTTAGGCTAAATAATTTAGCTTTAGCTAATTAAAAAATAAATGCTCGCCTGGTGTAACAATATGCATAAGAAAAAAGTAGATATTTTTGTAAAATTCTGCAAAAGAATGTTATATAAGCTTAAAATAATTTTTGGCATACGTTAAAACAAAAATAAGAAAATCAGTGCACATACGCTGGATTCTCCTCATTACTGCGGTGAGTGAATCGTAATATTAACCGCATTCTTTACTTTAGGGGGTTCAAATTTTTCACACTAGGTGGTGCGATTTGGTAACTTTATAGGGAATTTTTATCTTGGCCATTGTGGTTTCAGGGTTATGTCAATGGATTTAAAAACGTATACAAAACAATGAACTAGTTCACTGATATAAAATAGCATTTCTCAAAAAAACATATTCCTATTTGAAAAAATTACAGATATATATTAAATTAAAAAAATAACAGAAATAAAAAAAACAATAACAATGAAAAACAAGAAGGTAGGTAGGTAGGTAGGTACCTTATTTAAAAGCAGTTGAATCTTTTGAAGGCCCGAACCTTCATTCCTATACATATGTAAATGCATTTTGGTTCTGGCGTGTAGATTGTTTAATTCCTCGGCCATTTTCCTTATATTAGCCCCAAAATATATTGTTAAATTTGATTTTTGTTGCTGGCTTAAGAAAATATTTTTTTTCCTTGTGCATGTCCTAAGGAGCTTAATAAGGAAAAAAATCCCGTGCTTTATTAACCTTATCGCGCAACAATATTATACACTTCTGCTCAAAAATATCGGCCCACCTAAAAAATACACATTTTTGAATGCAAATATCTCCAAAACTATTTAATGGATTTATTCGATCTTTTTTTTATTTTGAAGCTTGAACTTTTAGCTCTTACTTACTGGAATAAAAATTATCAAACATATTTTTTTATACCGGCAGCAATAAAAAGTGCACAGCTATGTTTTTTTACTGCACCTTTCGATATGCGCATGGTTCGCCACTGCATATTTTCTTACAATTTAATTAATTGATTTTATAGCCTAATTAAATGGAAGTAATCTCTTTTTAAATTTTTTAATTTTCCTTTTCTCGTTTAGGAGATATAAGGTTTTTTCTAAAAATTTAAATTTTTGCAAGTAACAAAAAAACTACGCAATGGATTTAATTGATTTTTTTTTTAATTTGAAGCTTAAATCGTAAACTTTTATTTATTTAATTTAGGTTTCTGTTGGAAACATGTTTAAACTGAGTTTACATTGCTTAAATAGTCATGTTTTTTTTACTCGATCTTTTTTGTTGCAATTTAAACACAAACTCAAATCTTTCCATAAGTTTTAAAACTTATTCTAATAGCCACACTTATTGTGACTGATTCCGTCTTTTATTTTTTATCATAAGTCTTCTCATTTAGGAGAAATTATGTTTTTTTGGTAAATAAGGACTTTTTAAGTGGTGGGCTAGTGCCACCCCTGTAACTAACTTTTTTATGATTGACAAGACTTGTCACTTATGTGACAATACTTTTTTAACTCGTTAAAATTTTATTTAATTGTATTATTTAAATGGAAACAAGTTCGGAAGTAGCTGCCCAAGCTGTAGCTCTGCTACAAGAAGGGCACAGTCAGCGTTATGTTGCTCAACAGTTAAATATTACGAGAGCAGCGGTAAGAAGAGTATTCCAACGTTTTGAGGAGACCGGTTCCTTTAGTCGACGCCAAGAAGCTGGCAGACATAGGTGCACGTCCGCTCGGGATGACCGATTTATCGAGCTTAATTCCCTGCGGAATCGTCGTCTAAATTCAGTTAATTTGAGATCACGGCTTCAAGAAACAAGAGGCGTAGCAGTAAGTAGGTCCACTATTGGTCGAAGGCTTTTTGAAAGAAACCTTTGCTCTTATAAGGCCGCAACTGGACCTAAACTCACTGCTAACCATCGTCGTGCCAGGCTGCAGTTTGCAAGAAGACATTTAAACTGGGACAGAAACCAATGGGCAAAGGTTATGTTTTCTGATGAAACCAGGATATGTCTATTTGGGAATGATGCAAGACAGCGTGTCTACCGACGTCCTGGAGAACGTTATGCACAGGCCTGCATTGCAGAAAAAGTTAGTTATGGTGTATACACATTGTAAACCTAGCCTCAACCGTGTAATGTTGGTTAGTTTTAGTGTTTTGTTAAATTAAATTGAATGTTTTATTGACCATAATGTAATGTAACTAATAATAACGAAAAACAGCATTGTTGTAAAAAAACACACGTCTAATACGTTTTTTTGTGTTTATAATTGTTATTAAATAATTTTAATAAAATTTAAAATTTGTTTATTGTTATTTTATTTGATAAAATATTTTGTTTAAAAAAAATTAAAAAGCAAAAAGTCCTTAAAAAGACGTTAGAACTTGTTTTTGGAGTACCATTAGAGATTTAAACAGTCTGTGCAAAGTTCGTTCGACATATATGCCTCAAAACGCAGTCTGAGCTGGGAACCAAAAAGTTGCTAACGCAGAAAACGTGTTAATTAAATGTATTTATTTAAGCTAAAGTTATAGAAGTGCAATAGATCTTTATATTCTATCGACGCTTTTCCGTCATATACAGTTTTACAGGGGTGGCACTAGCCCACTGATTAAAAAGTCACTTTTTCCGAAAAACTTTAATTTCTCCTAAATGAGAAAACTTATGATAAAAAATAAAAGAAGGAATCAGTCACAATAAGTGTGGCTTTTAGAATAAGTTTTAAAACTTATGGAAACATTTGAGTTTGTGGTTAAATTGCATCAAAAAAGATTGGGTAAAAAAACATGACTATTTAAGCAATGTAAAACCAGTTTAAACATGTTTGCACCAGAAACTTAAATTAAATAAATAAAAGTTAAGGACTTAAGCTTCAAATTAAAAAATAAATCAATTAAATCCACTGTGTAGTTTTTTTGTTATTTGCAAAAATGTTTATTTTCAGAAAAAACCGTATATCTCCTAAACGAGAAAAGGAAAATTAAAAAGTTAAAAAAGAAATTACTCCCATTTAATTGGCCTATAAAATCAATTAATTAAATTGTAAAAAAATATGCAGTGGCAAACCGTGCGCATATCGAAAGAAGCAGTAAAAAAACATAGCTGTGTAATTTTCATTGCTGCCGGTTAAAAAAAAGATTTTTGATAATTTTTATTCCAGTAATTAATCAAATTAAAAGTTCAAGCTTTAAAATAAAAAAAAGGTCAAATAAATCTATTGAATAGTTTTGGAGTTATTAGCATTTGAAAATGTGTATTTTTTTAGGTGGGCCGATATTTTTTAGCAGAAGTGTAATATCATTTTTTTTTTACTTGCAATATTGTCAAGCGAGCCATCTGCAACAATAAAATTGCGAGTTTATTGTACTTTAATTTGATTTTATTTCTTGCATCCTTATTATGTGCATTTTCACACCATACAATTATTTTTTTTCTGAGGAACACAAATGATCGTTATTTTGTGTGGGAGACACTATGCTGTTACCATGAAGAAACTACAGGGTGACCAAAATTGCAAAGAGTGAGCACAAAATTAGCCTCTTTTTCAAACATCTCTAACTTCGATTGGAATTGATAAAATGTAACGTATAAGTGCTCAAAATTTTTGTCTGGTCATGAACTTGTGCAAAAGGCAAGATTTATTGTTCTAGAACTAAATATCCCCTTAAACAAAGGGTTAACTAGGGGTACTTGATTTGAATTTTATACCAAACTTTCTCACATTTTATTAAACATAACTGACTGGATCCAAACTCGATTTTTCTTGAGATACTTTATGATTTACTACTTTTTTTTGTGCTTGGGGGTAGTTTAACCCTCTTTGTGGGGGGTGAATTTTCATCAAATCCAAAGGTGTTTTTTACGTGTTTTTTATGTTTTATATTACAGAAAAATATTTTAAAAACACATGAAAATTGTAATTTTTTCAGTTAACTCGAAAAGTACTAAATCAGCAGAGTTGTTGTTTTTTATTTGAATCTCATGTCTTTTATTTCTTCTTCTACAGTTTCTTCATCCCTGAGCAACCCTCTATTGCCGTCTGACGGAGGCTTAACGTTGATTTCGCACAACTGCCGCCGGATGGAGGGACCCTATTTTTTCTTCTACTCAAGTTTATCAAACCCAATTTATGTTTTTGATAAACTTGATTAGAAGAAAAAAGTAACTCGGAAAAAATGACAACTTTCAGGAAAATCCTGATATCTCCTAAGAAGTAAAAATATAAAAAAAAAATAAAACGAGAGACTTTTTAACAATTTGATAAACAGTTGCAGTGGCGTACCATGCAAGTCCTAGACGATGGGGCAAAAAAAACATAGTTGTTCATTTTTTCTTGCTGTTAGTACAATTTTTTTTTTTAATAATTCTAAGTAAAGACAAAAGTAGAGATTATTTAAGCTTTAAAATAAAAAAAAAGAATCAGTCAAATCCATTAAGTAGTTTTCGAAATATTTGAATTTAAAAAATTTCAATTTTTTAGGTGATCCGAATTTAAAGTAGGTGAGTCGCAGAGTCGGTGATTTAGTTTTAGTTTCTCATATATTTTTTTTTAACTAAAACATGTTAAAAATTGAATAACCTGAAAAAAATCAATTCTATTGAAATGAAATTGAATTATATTATGTACTTGATAAAATATTAACTTTGTCTGCAGACAAATAAAAAATATATGCCATTGTAGATAGTTATCAATTTAATTTCCCAAATTTATTTATTCTGTTTGACCCTCAACTGAATTTAAAGGGTAGGTAATATCCAAATTATTAACTGGGGGTTAACATTACTCATAGACAGCCGCACCTACCCGCCGTTTTTGGGATAGGTCTTCATGACGCACAAACAGGCATTAGAATGGCAAAGCTGGCCAAAAGATTTCTGTCATTTTTTTTTTTAGACAGCCTTTAAGTAATACTTTTAAAAGTATATATACTATATATTCGTTTGGTACAGTTGAATCCGAAAAAAAAACAAGATTGAAAATTTAGTTGCGTAAATTCAATAATTATAATACAAACAAAGCCGTTGTCATGTTGACAATATTTGTCAAAATTACTTATAATAATTATAAAGTAATTAGAAATGCGTTAAGAAATGTTAAGAAATCTCAAACTATTAGTATATTGGAAGCAGGATGTAAGGAAGTGATTGTGGCTAGTGATCTTTATAGAGACCCTTAATTGTGGCAAGGTTATTTAGTGTTTCAGAGAGTTGTGTTAAGATCATAGAAAAAAGAATAATGGTTAAGATTGAAGAAAAAATAGATGGGGGAGGAAAGGGCGAGTAGACTCGGAAAGAAAGAAGATATCAAATGAAATACAGGATGAAAATTTACTTAATTATTTGATATAATACCATTTACAAGAAGCGGTGCATGCTATAAACAATACAAATTTTCCTGGGTCAAAAACCATCGCCTGTCGCCGCATCGATAGTTCCAAGATTAAAAAAGCGAAAAAAAAAACCCAGAAAAACCTTTTTTTTAAACGAAAATCATAATTTTCATAAATTATATGTTTGGTTAATAGAGTTCAAATTTTAATTTTTTCATAAGATTTACTAAATGTTGTGTTTTAATTTTTGATTTGATTAAATATTCTAAATGCTTTTTCAGTTTATTATTTATTATTATTATTATTTTAATATTCGACATTATTCGCATACATTTTCTGTAAAAAACTTTGAAAAAACTGACAATTAATTTTCAAATTAACCTAACCTATTTCTTAAAATCTTACTTAAACTATAAAATAATTAGTAAAATTGACATTTTAGCATATTTAAATCTTGCGTTTTTTGTGTACTGTACTCTTTTTTTTTTGGGTTTAAGACATTATTTTTAATGTGGTAGCCTAAAAACCACTGCGCCATGGCCGAAACTAAACAGGGATTGGTTGGGATGAAGAGGTCGGCTGCCCCATTTCAAAACGCACACCATTGGACTTTTCCTTGAAAATTTGCCTGGGAATAGTGGCAAAAGGTGTCAAGTCCATGAATACTATTAACTTGATTTTAAAATATTTCTTCTCGACTATCTTCCTTTGTTTACGAAAAAAGCCTAGTTGTCTGAGGGAACCCAAACAGCTGTCGTCAGCAGTGGTTGTTTTTAAGTGTATGTATCATAGACCAGGAAAGACCTCCAAAGCCGTTGCGGAATACTGTGATAAATGTGCCTAGCGCATCTGAGATAAACTTGCACATGCGCACTACTATTGTGGTTTTTGACGAGTATTTTTAACCTTAGTTTTGTGTCAAATAAAAATTGTAAAAAATTCAACAAAAAACAATAAATATCTACGAAGAAACGTCGAAATAGTTTTTTTTTAATTATTTTATAAGAATTTTTCGAGGTGTGTTTGAGTTTCGGGATTGTGTACACCTACTTTGAATACACCATGGATTGACCCTTTGCTCTTCATAAAGCAACAATACAGGCCATGTTTAAAATTATAAACAAATGCAGCAAAAAAAACAATTAAAACACAGTAGAAGTCGAAACATAAACAAACGACGATCTGACAGTACTGACAGTATAAACAAACTGCTAATAATTCGTCACCCCAGTATTGGTTTGCCATATCTCTATTATTGGACATTTTAAGATTTTTACTGGGGGATTTTTGGAGATACGACAAATGAATACTGGGGTGATGAATTGTTTTACGACCGACAACATTTCACAGCTGATAGAGATGCGTACTGCGCAAGGTCAGATATATTGCGTTACGTCATTTCGATGCCTCGTTCTGTCAGAAAATAATCTTGCGCAGGCTGGACTTTTAGTCCTCTTTTCTTCTCTATGGTATGTATACAGGAATTTCCAGCAATACTAACCAGAAATATACCGATTACTCAAGTGTACAGATACGTTTTCACGGCGGGCTTGAATCAACTTTAAAACATAAGTCCTTGCACCGCCGCACACAGGTAAAAAATTCAAAAAAAAAAATGGAAAAAAATCATCGAAAGTTGAATATTTATAAACCTTATAGTGTCCTCTAAATGATGTGTATACATTTTTTTTAAATGTTTGCGGTCTTGCTTAAAGAATTAAATTTAAGTGGCACATTGAATATACAATATCTTAAACTTATTTTTTTTTAGGGCTGTATTTTTTAAATTTTAAAATATAGTACAAATATGGGGTATTAAATCATTATCTCCGCGTCCGGACGCGTCAGGTAAAAAAATTTAAATTTTTTGATTTCTTTTGTATATTCTTAGATTTAAAACAATGAATTAAATTAAACAAAAATTAAACAATAGAAAACTACTAAAATATTCAAATTTTTCAATTTTTTTTAAATGGTGTTTTTTTATTTTAGTTTATTTAACAGCCTAATTTGAGGTTCAAAAATGTAATTTTTTATACTTTCGGTCAATTATGTAATTTTTTATACTGAATTTGAATCTGAATAAAAAACACCCTCATTCCATTTAAAAAATTTAAGTTACCCACTCTCCCGCCTAAGGGTGTGGATGAAAAAAAATCTGCTTTGATAAAAGGGTGCCCCTTGATATTGAAGCTTAATACCAAATTTCAAAAAAATATCTATACGGTTTCTGAGATATCGACTTTTAACCGTTTAAATGTCCCACCCGGTATGCAGTGTGCCACTTAAATTTAATTTTTTAAGCAAGACCGCAAACATTTTCAAAAAATGTATAGACATCATTTAGAGGACACTATAAGGTTTATAAATATTCAACTTTCGACGCTTCATGATTTTTTTCCGCTTTTTTGGTATTTTTTACCTGTGTGCGCCGGTGGGATTTTTTCATAAATCTCTGCTAAGATGTCTCACGAGTATTTATTGTCGATATCAAAATAATCAGTAAAGGGATTCGTGAGATAAATCGAATTTAATTTGTTTTTATATTTTTTTCAGTGTATGTTTAATTTTTATTACGGATATCGAAAAAGTTTATTTATTTAAGAAATTTTGTAGAATATCTTTTTTTTTATTGTCTTTTGTTTTTAAGTTTAAAAAGGATTTATTTGGATATGGCCAATTAAATTATTTGATTGTGCGTAACAAATTTTCTTTGAGTCAAATAAATATTTAGTTAATGTAAACAAATATTTTAATTTCAAAATGATTTATTAATGGGAACAGTTTATTTGACACAAATAAAATTTATTTGACACAAATAACATTTATTTTTCACAACCAAATAATTTAATTGGCCATATCCAACCAAATTTTTAGTTGACTCAAATAAACTGTTTTATCAGTGTAACCTGTTGTAACCTGAGATATTTAAAAAATTTAAAATAATTTAAAATTAGCTAAACACCATCTACAAATTTTATGTTATAAAATTACCACAAAATGGCTCTAACTTAGTACCAACGTCAACTTAATTTTATTCTATAGAAATTGTGTTCTGCTGCTTACAGCCATTTTGTGATAATTTTCTAACATTTATAGATATTGTTGAGCTAATTTTAAATTATTTTTAAAAAATTTAATATCACAACAGGTTACAATAGGTTACTTGATTAAAGATGAGGTTTGTTAATTTTGATTTTAAATAATTTAGAAACAAAATTAAAAACAAAGATATTCTACAAAATTGCTGAAAAATAAAATCCTTCGACACCGTAATAAAAATAAAACATACACTGAAAAAAATATAAAAACAAATTAAATTCGATTTTTCTCACGAATCCCTCTACTGATTATATTCATTATATCGTAGAATATATTCATGAAAAAATCCCATCGGTGCAAGGACTTTTAATTTAAAGTTGATCCAAGCCTGCCGTGATTTTATTTTAATTTAAAATCAATTTGCTGCATATTCTTTTATTCTATTTCAGAGGAACTCAAGTGCAACTAAATTAATTTAAAAGAATGCTATAAAAAAAATAAAACAAGCCGTGAAGATATGTAATGCTACGCATTCCATTATACAGTGCGATGTAAAAGTCACCCACTACCTCTTAACTTTTGAACGAGATATCGACCTCAAGTTTAGAACTCTTATATATGACAACTTAAACTTAATAGTTTTCTTATTTAGGAGTTATTAAATTTTAAGTCGATATCTCTTAACTTTTGAACGAGATATCGACTTCAAATTTAGAACTCTTAGATATATATTCATTATTACATATTATGTCCCGTATTATGTACACTTTAAAAGATAATTTTTTTGGTACAATGCACCACTAGTACATCCTCTATACATATGTATAAAGCCAGGGCCGTCGAAAGAAAATGCCAGGTCCCGTTAAAATAGGTAATGAACAAAGAACTTTTACCTCAAGAAGTAATTTCAGACCAATGCTTATGAAGGTGTCATCTTTTTGTTTGTTTATTTACTAACAGAAACGCGATACAGCTTTGTGGTGTAAAATGTAGATGTCGCTAGTCGACTTTCAGGCTACCTAGTAGCGATGTTGCGTAGTTTCCACCTTATCATGAATTCAAATCATTATACTTAAATTAAAAATGTAAAAAACTTTATTGTGTATACTATAATTATGTTTAACAATATAGTATATTTAAATCTATTAAAATTAAACTTCTAGTTCATATCAAACTCATACAGAACTAATGTTTCTTAAAATTTACAATAAAATATCCAAAGTATATGTTTCCAATCGGAAACACTGTACCCCTGTCAGTCATTTTACGACATTAGACTGTGAGTTTACACATTCTTTCTCTCTCTCTTTACGCGTACTAAGTGTAAACAATAGTCACTCCCCACCAGCCCCTCACCGTAGTTGGTTCACGCTTCAAACAAAGCATACGGTAGATTTCATCATGTTCCTTCTTGAGGTAAAAGTTCTTTGGTAATGAAACAAAAACCTAACGTCATAAGTTAGCCGTGGAAGTGCGGGAACCGAAATTTGCTTAGTGGGACAGTACAGTAACTGTTCCTAATAATATATTTAAAAGCTTTTGAATGTATTATCATGTTATTACATCATAGCAAAAAAGGAAGCATACAATTTAAACGCCTAATGTATGTTATTTTGGGCATTTAAAATGATTTGAGTGGATAATAGTTACTTTTTATATTCTTTGCTCAGAATTTTAAACAGAATTTAGAAATAGAAACTGAATATTAAATAATTTAAAATTAGTTTTGTGAATAAAATACATTTTACCTCTATACACGGAAAAAAAAATTATAGCTAGGAGCGCTATAACACATATACCAAGCAAATTATAATCGCTTATTATATAAATACAAGGCTTTCTCTTACAATTATGGCAGTCAGTGTAAAAATTTATATGAAATACTTTAATTGTTTAGTGAATAATAAAATATGACAAATAGTATGGCATTTATAGCTTAAATAGATTTAATTATTGTCCGTGCTAATAATTTTTATAATATAATAAAATTTCTGTAAATTTATAATAGTGCCTGTAATAAATATAATCGTGTCTGTAATATATATAACCGTTTCCAATTTATTTTTAACATTATTAGTTAATGTGTCCCTTATAATCTATAGCTTAAATCACTATAATTTGCCACTGTTACCAAATATCTTATAATGTATAGCGCAGAGCCCACTAATTTCTTTCCGTGTAGTAATACAGAAAGAACCTGATATACTATTATATCATGATTCAATCATAATATCTATGGCATTAAATATCGGGACAAAATTTTTCATAGATTATAGTGGGTCTTGTGTCATTTGTTAAAAAACGTCAAAATATGTCAAATGTCTGTTTATTTTTTGCAGTAATACAAGTATTTTGTAAAAAAAGTGTTTTTTAAGTTTATTTTAATTTAAAATGTGTTTACTTATCGTGGAAATTTAAGAGAAAAAATGCTCAGTCGTCCTTAGTATTAAGAGATGTGGGTAAGGTTCAATTTTAGTGAAAACAGTTCAAGAAATAGATCTGTTTCTTAAGGAATGTTTTATTGAGGAAAACTTAGGTTCTTATATCAAAACGAAAAAGGATCATCGGTGGTCAAAAGCTACAATGGATGGTAAAGCAATATTTAATTATATATAAAAAAAACCGAGAAAAACAAGGTGCTAGGAATTTTTTTTCGCTTACCTCAGTGCGGCTCTTCAGTAATACAAGTATTTTGTAAAAAAGTGTTTTTTAAGTTTATTTTAATTCAAAATGTGTTTACTTATCGTGGAAATTTAAGAGAAAAAATGCTCAGTCGTCCTTAGTATTAAGAGATATGGGTAAGGTTCAATTTTAGTGAAAACAGTTCAAGAAATAGATCTGTTTCTTAAGGAATGTTTTATTGAGGAAAACTTAGGTTCTTATATCAAAACGAAAAAGGATCATCGGTGGTCAAAAGCTACAATGGATGGTAAAGCAATATTTAATTATATATAAAAAAAAACCGAGAAAAACAAGGTGCTAGGAATTTTTTTTCGCTTACCTCAGTGCGGCTCTTCAGTAATACAAGTATTTTGTAAAAAAGTGTTTTTTAAGTTTATTTTAATTCAAAATGTGTTTACTTATCGTGGAAATTTAAGAGAAAAAATGCTCAGTCGTCCTTAGTATTAAGAGATATGGGTAAGGTTTAATTTTAGTGAAAACAGTTCAAGAAATAGATCTGTTTCTTAAGGAATGTTTTATTGAGGAAAACTTAGGTTCTTATATCAAAACGAAAAAGGATCATCGGTGGTCAAAAGCTACAATGGATGGTAAAGCAATATTTAATTATATATAAAAAAACCGAGAAAAACAAGGTGCTAGGAATTTTTTTTCGCTTACCTCAGTGCGGCTCTTCAGTAATACAAGTATTTTGTAAAAAAGTGTTTTTTAAGTTTATTTTAATTTAAAATGTGTTTACTTATCGTGGAAATTTAAGAGAAAAAATGCTCAGTCGTCCTTAGTATTAAGAGATATGGGTAAGGTTCAATTTTAGTGAAAACAGTTCAAGAAATAGATCTGTTTCTTAAGGAATGTTTTATTGAGGAAAACTTAGGTTCTTATATCAAAACGAAAAAGGATCATCGGTGGTCAAAAGCTACAATGGATGGTAAAGCAATATTTAATTATATATAAAAAAAACCGAGAAAAACAAGGTGCTAGGAATTTTTTTTCGCTTACCGCAGTGCGGCTCTTCAGTAATACAAGTATTTTGTAAAAAAGTGTTTTTTAAGTTTATTTTAATTCAAAATGTGTTTACTTATCGTGGAAATTTAAGAGAAAAAATGCTCAGTCGTCCTTAGTATTAAGAGATATGGGTAAGGTTCAATTTTAGTGAAAACAGTTCAAGAAATAGATCTGTTTCTTAAGGAATGTTTTATTGAGGAAAACTTAGGTTCTTATATCAAAACGAAAAAGGATCATCGGTGGTCAAAAGCTACAATGGATGGTAAAGCAATATTGAATTATATATAAAAAAAAAACCGAGAAAAACAAGGTGCAGTTGCCGTATACTAGGAATTTTTTTTCGCTTACCTCAGTGCGGCTCTTCAGTAATGAAATAAAATAACAACATTTGTGTAAAATTTAATTAATATATATTTATCAATAAACATTGATTTATTAATTTAATATTTTTTGACAGTAAACTTCAACTAAATAATTCAGTTATGTCAAAACGAAGTAACCTAGTTTTTAATTTTTTAAATAATCCCATGTTAATCCATGAAAAAAATATAAAAATGACACGAATTCTTTTGAGGTTGTCCCGATATTTAATGCCACAACTGTACCTATGTGATCAAGATCAAAGTTACTAAATTCACCCTGTATGTGATTTAACTGTAACCCTTTTCAGGGAAGTCGCTGTATTGGACTTTTTCAACTCATCCCCTCGAATTTAACAAATTTGTCCCAACTACACGTAAAGGTCCAGTTTTCCCCAAGTGACCCTACATTGTCATGAAGGCCATGTCATGTTTACAAAAATTAAATATTTTTGCAAAAACTGTTTAAACATTTACCATGGTTTTCATAATAAACGCTTACACCTAAAAATGTTACAGATTATATTGAACTTTATCAAGGTCTCTTTGACATTTATTTGTCAAATATTATTATGACATTACTTGTCAAAATAATTCACATTAGTTATACCGCAGCTTACAAATTATCAAAAATGTATTATAACAGCAAGAATAAATGACGGGAGCAAAGAAAAAACTTGAGGAAACTGGACAGATTAAAAATAAAAAATAAATTCCTCTTTGTAACTCTATCTGGAGACATACTGTATAAATATCATTTATAATAAAATTTGTTAACCTTTTTGCTTATAAGCATACAGGGTGATCCATAACTGGCATGCCAAAATTTAAGAGGTGATTCTAGATCCAAAAATATAAAAAAAGTTCCTATAAAGGTTGGTCCGGAAATGAGCCCTAAGGGATCTAGGGCCCTTTAAAATTGTAATAAAAATAAGGTTTTTAATTAATAACTCGGGTACCGTTTAAGCTAGAGCGGCGAGCTTTTGCATGTATACTAGTATTAATAAGGGCAATAAGTTTATGTTAATTTCTTTTTTTAATTTATCCAGAGGCGTGCCCAGACGGACAAAATATATGAGGCTTAAAACATTTTTGCCCCAAAATTTTCTACGTGTATGTTTTTTGGATTTGTTGTAAAAAATATAGATTTCTAGAGTAAAAATACATATAAAATATCATATAGTGTAACACTGTAGCAGCAACCGTTATCAAAAAAAAATGCAATTAAGAGGAAGTAACATTTTGTGCCACCAAAAACGTTACTTTTTAAAAGGCTATTACTCCTTTAATATTAAATTTAGGTGGATTGGTGTATAATACTTTTTTGCTCAGTTTTAAATGAAGAATCACCCTGCAGCATTAAAATTTTATTGGTGCTTTTTTTTGTTCCCCATTCAATACGTTATCTTCGAAGGGTCGTAGCTCCCTTAGGGCTCATTTCCGGACCAACCTTTATAGAAACTTTTTTTCATATTTTTGGATGTAGAATCACCTCTTAAATTTCGGTACGCGAGTTCTGGAACAGGCTGTATACGCTTAAAGACAGTTATAGGACTTGCACTATATAATATAGACTGTACTTTAACCTTACTTAATTATTACGGAAAATGTCAGTGTCAATCTTAGTAAAGTACATATACCACAACTAAAAATTTAAAATGTTGGGGTACCTCAGGGTTCTGTGATGTGAGCGTTTTCTATGAAAATGATGGTACCTGTAGTTTGGTTGTTTAGGCTTCCCTATGGGGTCATGGTATAACAGCCTCTGAATACGACCCTGGTTTGGACTTTATAAATTTTTAATATTTTGCATTTCTGACGTCCAACTTCCCCACCCAGGTAGCAAGGGATGTTATATTACAAGAAATTAACATCACTTTTGGGTGTATTTTTAAACTAAATCATAACATCACATAAAATTGAAAAATAACATGTATTTAACATCACATTTGCAACGTAAACGTGTGACGTGACAACCATGATATTTAATAACACATATTTAGCAACGCTGTGAATATATCGCAAGTCACATATTAACGTGGCTTTCACGTGAATGTCATGTTATTTTGCTTCTCACCGACGTTCGAAGCAAAAAAATCGATATAAGATGATGAGAGAGTAAATTATTATAAGGAAATTATATATACATTATAGGATTTCCAATGGATAGGGGGCTCAGCCGGACTTCTCAAGACCACGGACACGGATTAAAGGAATATATTATCCGCTTATTCTGCAATTTCGTATTCTATCTGTTTCTATCTGTGATTGTTTCAATTACTGATTGATTTTAAATCCGATTTTTTTTTATAGGGTTATAGCGTTTTTAATGGTTTTATTTAGAAAAAGCTAATATCCTATATATATTATTTAAATATTAAAGTACCACTAAACGGCATCCATAAGATATTAGATATAACAGGAATGTGGATTTATGATGTCACAAACACGTTATTTTCGGGATGTCATTGTGTGATGTTATTAGGGGCGGACTTAGGACATCCCCACCATGCTACATTCTTGTTAAATGAGACTACAATCTTAACATCACATGTCACATATTAACGTGACTTTCACGTGAATTTCATGTTATTTTGCTACCTGGGTAGATTTGGTAGATTTCGTTCATCTACTTCAAGTACTTTTTAACCGACTTCCAAAAAGGAGGAGGTTATCAATTCGACGTGTGACTTTATTTTATGTTTGTTCCCGCATAACTTGGGAACGAATGAATGAAATTTAATAAAACTTTTTGCAACTTAAAGAGTATATTCATGAGGTGGTCCCTTTCAATTTGACGCTCGGATAATGCCGGGTAAGCCGGATAATTAAGATAAATCTAATCATCATCATCATCATATTTTTGTTTTCAAAGGATTCGCTTTTCCGAGTATATATTTTAAAAAAAAACAAATTCATCGAAAATTCATAAAGTTATTCTAATTTTTTATCAGCGCAAACATTCGACAAATGTTGAAACAACTGCCCAGGCTCTCCTAATTAACATATTTTAATTTTCAAAAAGCATTTGAAAGCTTGAGCTCTCTTCTAATTTTGAAGGTTCTACGTATACTTTAAGTATCCGAAAAAAAAAACCCAAAAAAACTCGATTTTTTTAACCCTTTTTTGTGATTTTTACTTTTTTTCCAATAATAATTTTTTCGATTTGAAACCAATTCAATTACAAAACTTTTTTTCCTCTTCAATACTTATCTGAAATGAATAGTTCCGGAGATATATGAACGAAAAGGAGAAAAAAAAAGAATTTCTTCTCAATTTTGCAACATTTTGTTAAATAAAAAGTGAAGCCCACGGTTTATTTTATGCGCATAGTGAAATTATCATTTCTAGTGATATTCTGGACCCATTGATCCAAAAAATGTAGCATACTATTCGATTTACCCAAACATGGGTGTTTTGAAACAGATACCGCCTGGTCTAACTAGTATTGGATTTCATACAGGGCCGTAGCTATGGGGGGGGGGGGAGCCTCCCCTCCCTATCTTGAAATAAAAAAAATTGCATAGTTCATGGATTAAAAACATAAAAGTTGCATATTACATGGGTTAAAAAAATAAAATAATAAATTTTTAATTTTGGGAAAAAAAACTTAAATTTTATGGCTTAAAGATATATAAGTTTGGATTTTTAAACCTTAGAATAAAAAAATTTGCATATTTCATGGATTAAAAATATAAAAGTTGCATATTTTTTCATAGGATAAACATAATAAAATAAAACATTTTTAATTTTGGGAAAAAAGTGGTAAATTTCATGTATTAAAAATATAAAAGTTGGGATTTTCGAAAAACTTGCATATTTCGTGGATGCAAAATGTAAAACTTGCATATTTCATGGGTTAAAAATAATAAAATTATAAATTTTTAATCTTGTGATAAAAGTTGTAAACTTCATAGATTAAGAAATATAAAGGTAAGGATTCTCAAACCTTGAAAAAATATAAATAACTTAACCAGAAGGTGTAATTTGATAACTTTTTTTTTTGTTTGTGAGACCTTTTTTTTTTAGTCATGAACTTTTTTTTTGAGTTTTGAGAAAGGGTGGGACTTTTTTTTTTAGTCATGACTTTTTTTGTCGAGGAAAAAATGAAAAAAAGTTGTGTTTTTAGGCTAAAAAAAGTTGTAATTTTTGACCTCCTCCCCCCCACAAAATCTCCTTCGCTACGGCCCTGATTTCATAGGACCGTTTACGTAAGATTTGATGGTACTTTTTTACAGGGCAATTTTGTTTGACCCATTCTCCCCTAAAAAATAACATCAATGCGGAAACGGCACCAATTAAAATAATTAAATTTAATTGAATAACAAAATTTTAAATGCAATAAAACCAGTCGAGTACCTACTCTAAACTTGGCTGTAAAATTTAATTTAAAAGTGTACCTATTTCATAGATCATATAAAATTTAAATGAATTCAAAATTCGCAATAAATGATGTCATTCCTCAAATGAAAATTGCATAAGCCTGATAATATTACGATAAAATGACCTTTGTTAAAACATTTTTTGTGTAGTTTATTCAATAATTAATTAGTAGAATTGTTATAAAAATAGACTATAAATGCCTATGACATATTAGGGGACGGAGGTCATTTTACTAATGTTACTCCATATTACGTAAGAACTCATTACTTACCTATATTAAATATATATACCGGTATAGGTAGTAATTAAAATACACTGCCCAGTAAAAGAGCTTTCCCATTTTACACCTCCGCGCGTAAAATGGATTTTTTTTATTATCAGATTCACTTTCAGCAACCATAAAAACCTTAGTTTACCAATTTTCACGAAAACTACCCTCTGCCCCTTTGGGGGTGAAGTTAGAATTTTGTTATAATCAGATTGCCTTTCAACAACCTCTAAAACCTCAATATACCAATTTTCACGAAAACTACCCCTCACCCCTCAGGGGGTGGATTTAGAATATATTAATTATCAGATTCACTTTCAGCAACCTCAAAAACCCCAATACACCAGTTTTCACGAAAACTACCCCCCACCCCTCAGGGGTAAAATTAGGAAATAAATATTACCCCGTTAGGGTAGAGTTAAAAAATTTTTATTATCAGAATCAATTTCAGCAACCTTGAAAACCCCCATACATCAATTTTCAAATTTTTGTAAAAAAAATGTATTTTTCCCCATTTGCCCCCCTTGCCGCACACCAATGTTCACCAAAAACAATCCCGAGCGAGAACTTTTGGTAACATACCTGTATGCCAAATTTCAAGTCTCTAGCTTAAAGCGTTCTTTTTTTTTGCTCGAAATTGATTTATATCGACATAAAACGTCATAAAACGCAAAAATACACAATTTTTTTTTTTTTAATTTTTGCACGAATACAAGGCTTTCCGAAATTTTGATAATTTTCAAAATGGGAAAGCAAAACGACGGTGCCTCGTTTTGAAAATTTGAGAGACCCTTTATTTTGTTGATTTATCTGTTGTAGCAAAATATACTAAATTATTTTTGGGGCAGTTATACCACAGTTTATACACGGTGTTTGCAGTCTTTTGTCATTAAATAAAGGGGATGACTCTACATTACCAAACATGAAAAATCAACAAAGGAAGATATGTCCGGAAATATGCTACAAGGGAGCTACTACCCTTCGAAGATAGACATATTGAATGGGGAACAAAAAAAGCACCAATAAAATTTTAATGCTGCAGGCACATAGGTAGAGAATATATAGAGGAAATAAACGTTTGCGCAGGGTTCTGCGCTGCGTAATAGCAATAAATAGAAAATTGACATCTAAACGGTAAAAATGGCGGTTCTACGTTGCCAACACCATTTCAACCGTATAATTTTTAATTATAAAAACCAATAAATTTCCAATATTTTGCTACAAATTTTAATAAGAACACCCAAAGACAGCATAAATTTACATTCAAACCGTTTAAATGCAAGCAAACGTAAATTTACATGGGTTTGGACTTTTTCTTTTAGTTTAACTTTAAAAATAATGTCTGAGTTTATGTTCCTAATTTTTTTAGGTAGCTTATTAAATATTTTTACAGTCATGTAATAAGGACTTTTTTCAAAAAATGTGGTGGTGTGTTTCGGAAAAGAAAACATGTTGTGGTGTCTTGTTACTAAACCAGTGTTTAAATGAGAATTTTTTATAAAGAGATGACTATTCATACGTCCAAAAACACAAATATTATATATATAGAGAGAATAGATAGTTAGAATTTTTAATTTTATGAAATGTGGTTTACAATGGTCTCTATATTTAATACTGGATATGGTTCGAACTATCTTTTTTTGTAGAATAAATAACCTTTCAATAAAGGAGGATACGCCCCATATATTAATATTATATTCGAGTCTACTCCGTATATAAGCATTATAGTATAGTAATAACATGTTTTGGTTAACTAGACTTTTAAGATTCCAAATTACAAAGTGGGCACTCCTAATTTTAGCAGCAATATACTTATATGCACTTATTCCATAACAGGTTTTTAGCGCACTAGTACTTTAGAAAACGCGCCGCAAGCGGCATCTGTCATTTTGTTATGAAATCGAATAATTGGTGATATTTTGTATGTGGCGTTGTTTGTGGTATTTGCGTCTTTCTAGTTTTATTTTGTTTGTAGCGTTAAAATTTTTAACTTAAAAATGACTTGTTTTGTAAAAACTTGTAAAAATGTGAAAAACCTTTTTGAGGTTTTGTTTTTGTTTACAAATTTTGATGGTTAAAAGGTAAAAATGGCGGACTAAATTTTACACACCTAATGTTTTTTTGTCTTTAATACCCACCATAGCTTCTCTACCTATGTGGCTGCAGGGCGATCCTTAATTTAAAACTAAGCAAACAAAAAATCAAAAAAAAAAATACACATCGGAGCAAAAACAATTAAATATTTTGTCCGAATTGGCATGCCTCTGGATAGATTAAAAAACATAAATTAATATAAACTAATTGCCCTTATTAATACTAGTTAGTATTAATATGTAACTATTACCTACATGCAAAACCTCTTCGCATTAGCTCAAAGGGTACCAGAGTTATTAATTAAAAATGTTATTTTTAGTACAATTTTAAAGGGTCGTAACTAGAGATCGGATTTTAGCGAGTCGTGACGTCAAAATCCATAGCCGAGTACACTAAATTAATAATTTTATAAAAATGTTTTATAAGCTATGAAAATACTACTTTTACAAAGAAAAGTATATAAATATTATGAAAATCCCCTAACGTTTTTATTTAAGTAAGGGAAAAAACAACATAACAGATCCGAAAAGTATGATTTATTGGACTTTTAAATAGTCCAAATTTTATTTAATAGTATTGTAAGTAAGTGAGATGTAAGATCAAGCGTGTACCATGTACGTTATTTTATTGGTTAGAATCACGCGCATGCGGAAACAAGGTTTTTATTGCAAGTAAACTGAGTCATTTCGTTTGACTTATCTTAGCAATGCGAATTAATTTCTTTTTTTGCTCTAACTTTTTCGTTTTTAATATACCTATTGGGCCTAATTTAATATTCATTTGTCACCGTTCATTTCATTAGTTAAATCCCTTAATAAAATATTCATAAAACCATTACTTACTAAGGTTAAATCGTGGATTGAAGATTATCTAGAACTAGAGTTCAACGGCAATATTTTACATTGCACATTTTGTAAAAAAAACCTGGGAAAGAAAATTTTCTTTTTAAATTGGTATTTTAAGACGCGTTAATACAAAAACCCATAAAGGATCAAGGACAATTTAATTTTTAAAGTAAGTAAAAAAATAGAAAATTAATTTTAATCACAAGTTATAAACGTCACGTGACCTTTTATTGCGAATAAAAAACGATTGGCCAGGCAGTTTTTTTTTAACTTGGTAAAAGTAATACCCAGCCACCATGCCACAATACTATAAAATTAAATTAGCCCAACTAAATCGTAATTTTCAGAATTGTTATTTTTTTTTAATTTACTTTTATTTAAATAAAACGTTACGGGATTTTTATAATATTTATATAATTTTCTTTGGTAATGTAATAGTTTGGCAACATATTAAACATTTTAATAAAATTAATATGAATTTGTTAACTTATTGTACCTGGCTATGCATTATGACGTCACGACTCCCTAAAATCCGATGTCTAGTCGTAACTCTCTTAGAGGTTGGTTTCCGGACCCATGTTCCTATGCTTGTCAAGTTTTGTGATGTTACATCACTGATGTACAATCATTCCCTTTATTTAATGCTAAAAGACTGCAAATACCGTGTATAAGCCATAAAAATTTTATACGGTGAATTTCTAAAATATTGATGTTCGTGTAGCGTAAAGGCGGCCAATGTTAAAAATTTAATAAGTCAACAGGTTATTGACCCTGTTTTTTTGCCAGAAAATGTTCTGTCAACCATGTACCTACGAGACTTGTATAATTAAACATCAAATAAGTAAAATAATTTTTCTACGACTGCTTTAGAATGTAAGCAAATAAACACACTTTTTAAACACAGAATGAATCCATTCTAGCTCTAAATACGGTATGAATATTCCGTATCAAGTGTTAGAATGAGCACATGTAGTGCCAACTCTTGTTTATGAAAGTAAAGAAAATTTTAGCAAAATTAGCAAAAATATATATATATAAGAAAGTTATCTATCTGTCGTTAAAATCAAATGGACAGGAAACAGTGAATAGTACCATTTCATCCTTATTGGGAATCATCAGCACTGTGTATCCTGTATGTTGTTAATATTTAAATAAAACGTTACTTTTATATCTATCTAACGTTTTATTTGAATATTAGCAACATACAGGATACACAGTGCTGATGATTCCCAATAAGGATGAAATGGTACTATTCACTGTTTCCTGTCCATTTGATTTTAACGACAGATAGATAACTTTCTTATATATATTTTTCGGTTATTAACCGACAGATGTGCAGTATATATTTTTATAGACTGTCAATTCTTAACTTATTTAACTCTGCTTAACCGACTAAAAGGTTCATATAATGGTTTAGGTCCGTGGCATTTTGAATGCACGTTACTGTACACCCTAAATTGTGGCGATTTGCCTTTTGGGAAGAAGTGAACAGATAACAGTGACCACATCAATAGATGGCACCATGCTTTTATATCTATCTAACGTTTTATTTGAATATTAGCAACATACAGGATACACAGTGCTGATGATTCCCAATAAGGATGAAATGGTACTATTATATGATGCACGTTACTGTACACCCTAAATTGTGGCGATTTGCCTTTTGGGAACAAGTGAACAGATAACAGTGACCACATCAATAGATGGCACCATGCTTTTATATCTATCTAACGTTTTATTTGAATATTAGCAACATACAGGATACACAGTGCTGATGATTCCCAAAAAGGATGAAATGGTACTATTCACTGTTTCCTGTCCATTTGATTTTAACGACAGATAGATAACTTTCTTATTCTTATATATATTTTTCGGTTATTAACCGACAGAGGTGCAGTATATATTTTTATAGACTGTCAATTCTTAACTTATTTAAAAATATATATATTTTACCATGAAATATTGAATAATTTAATGCAATTTAAAGTTTTGCGTTAAAATTACATAAAGTTTATTAGTTTTTCTTAACATTTGACCAGTTTTTTATCAATTTAGTTCAAAAAATTAAAACTGCTCCATCTATTGTTAAATATTTAAACCTGATATATGTCACAACAATCTGACATAACCTTAAATTTTTTGCATTAAAATTTGTAAATATGTGCTTAAATTAAATAAAAATCTTTTTTAACTACTGATTTGATAAAATTATTAAATAACATTAATTGCTTTATTTAAAAATGTTGTGTGTTTTGTTGCATTTACAATTTCGAGTCACAAAAAACATTGTTTTTACCTTGTCCGCAGTTTAAAGCCATACAGTGTTTCATATTTGCAGTCGAAGAAAAAGTATAGTCTTCAACACGTATGGAATAGTCATTCCGCGCTCGCGGGACCGTCATACTCGCCTACCGGCTCGTATGAAAAACTTTCCACTCGCGCGGAATATTGTCTATTCCATACTAGTTATAGAATTCTTTGATAATGTCAGATTGGAATAGAACAGGCAAAGATTAAAAATTTAGTCTTTGGAAGAGGGCCGCGGAGAACGAAGGGGAAAGGGGGTATGTCCGCGGACCCCGGGTGGCCCGAGGGGCCCGGCAGGTTCGAATAGTATGTTTGTGTATAGAATATAGTTACGTTTTATAAAATAAACTACGCAGTATATTCGCACATCCAATGTTCGAATCTGTTTTGAAAATATTTACTGTGCGATTTTTAACTTAATATCTTGCTTGATGAAACAGACCATACTACCACTTACTTAAAATTACTCGGAAAAACTTGGAAGTACATCCATAAAATCCAAAACATCTGAAATTACTTGGAAATACACGGAAATACTTGTAAATACTTCCTTAAAATTTTTTTTTATTCATCAAAATTTTCGTTTGGACTTTTAGGTAAAACCTAGTCATCAAAATTTTCATGAAGCTGAAGTCTGCAACGTTTATTTGCATCGAAAATTCAAATAGTATATTAAAGCACTTATTCCATAACACGTTTTTAGCGCACTAGTACCTTAGAAAACTCGCCGCAACCGGCTTTGTTTTCTAAACTTGTACTCGTGCGCTAAAAACGTATGTTATGAAACTAGTACTTTAATACACTATTTGAATTTTCGTTGCAAAAAAAACGTTGCAAACTTCAGCTTCAATAATTTTCTTACTCCGGAGTAAAGCTTTTTTTTGGAGCGAGATGTAATCATCAAAACTAGATGAAACGTTGCAAGCACCCTGTCAAAACATCGGCACTATTGTACACTAGAGCCATCTAGTTTGCAAATTTCAAACTAGGTGTTTTGTTTGATTTTAAATTCTGTATCTTTAAAACATTATATTCTAGCAAAAAACTGTATATAACATTTTTTATAGGGCTTAAAAATAGCTTTTATTTAAAATATAATTTTTTGAAATCGTGTTATAAATATGTGAGATATGCTAAAAAAACCTTTTACTGCTTTAAACGCCAATATCTCAAAAACAGTGCGTTTTAGGAAAACGTTGTTTATAACATTTTTTGACCAATTTAAAATTACCTTTTATATAAGTGCTAATTTAACCAAATACAATAATAATTGCCTTGATTATAAACAAAAAACGCTAAAAATACTAGTATTACCCTATTTTTACCCCCTTACCCCCAATAGTTTACCCCCAAAATCTAATCAGCTCTTCGGAATACGATAAGAAACAATATGCAAAAAAACGCAAGTCGATATCTCATGTAGAAATGGAGTTAGAGAGTTTAAACCCAGACAGACAGACAGACAGACAGACAGACAGACAGACAGACAGACAGACAGACAGACAGACAGACAGATACAGACAAAAAATTTTTCACTGATTTCGACTCAGAATGGTCTAAAACGTCGAGAAATGTGAAAAAAACGTGGTCAAAGATTTTGACTTTTTGGCGAAGATTTCAATACATCGGCACTCTTAGTAGCAGTAAGTGTCGATGTAATAAAGCTTCTTTTTAGAGGCGAGATCTATTCATCAATATTTTTTAGAGGCTAGACCTAGTCATCAAAATTATCTGTCTAGGGGTACATAAAGCTTTTTATAATCAAAATTTTCTGTTTCAGGAACAAAGCTTTTTTTAGAGGCGAGATCTAATCATCAACATTTTCTGACTCAGGGTTAAAGTTTTTTTTAGAGGCGAGACCTAGTCATCACAATTTTCTCTCAGGGGTAAAGCTTTTCTTCAGAGGCAAGATCTATCCATTAAAATTTTAATGGATGAGAAGCGCATTCTTTACATGAAATTGCCTTGGAAGTAGATGAAAGTGCTTGAAAAACTTGAGAAAAACTGGAACTACTTGAAAACATTTGAAAGTGCTTAAAAAACAAAGTAAGTAATATCAAAAATTGGAAGTAGGTGTAAGGTTTTTGACGAATGATTAGCCCAATAAAGCTCTGTACAACTAGAATTATGAAACAGAAAACATCTAACCTATCTCTATCTCATTTGTGCACGGCACGCCACTACCAACTTAAATAAATTAAAAAAATATTGCATTTTTTTCAATTTTTATCAACAATTACCGTTGATTTTTGTAAATAATTTAATAGTAAAATAAAGGATGAAATATAAATCCTATTAATTGTTCTTAGGTTGGTTGCTTAATCTGTTTATTTATATACAAAACATCGAGGGGTCCCGCAATAGGTTTTGGGTGCGTCGTTTCCTTCAAAATCGGAAGTCTTTTGCAATATTTCGAAAGATTTCCTAAGACTTCCTATAATTTTCAAAAACTTCCCGGACTTCTCAAAGATTTCCTAAGACTTCTTACGACTTCCTTAGATTTCCTAAGACTTCTTACGACTTCCTGAGATTTCCTGAGACTTCCTGAGACTTCCTCCGACTTCCCAAAGATTTATAGTGACTTCCTAAAGACTTCTAACAACTTTTTGCAATTCTACGCATGCGTGATTTTTAAATTTAGCCCGCGAATTTTTTATTCAGGGATTTATTGTTAAAGTTAGTCGGATCAGATTATTTTATAAGGACCTAATTTAATAATAATATATATAATTATCATAATTATTATCACAGATAATGATTTACAGTGCCCGGGCAATTGTGAGCTATTATTATTCATCTTTTGTCATCTTTTTTAACTTTTATCATAGATTTACTAGCGTTGCGTTCTTGTGGAGTGGGGTCAGCCGTCTTGCAGTTGCTTCTTATCAATGCACTGCAATGCTGAATTTATGCCCGCTTTTGCCCGAGGTATGATGATCATTCTGTGACTAAGTAAAAACATGAAACAATCGGTTTATTTAGGTTTATATTGTTTTCCGAAAATAGCAGTTCTGAATTGGTTCGGAACGTGCGCAGTTGCCATTGAGCACTGCCCAGTTGCAACTGCACCAGTTCCGAACCAGTTTAGAACTGAGATTTTCGACAAAAAAAAAACAATGAATTCGTTCACAAAGTACATAAAGGGTTTAGGTGGGGTCGAATACAGCGTTACACCATGTAGAATTTTAGTGAGAAATTATAAGAAACTGCGTTACGAGGTAGGAAGAGGTTACCTCTGGCCAAATTTTGCGTAATTTATGGTAGAAACTTGGGCAGACATTTATTTTTTTGTGTAATAAAACTATATCTCCTATTTATTTAAAAGTTTAATTATTTATATTTATAGTTTAGTATAAAGTATGATCCTCGGAATAAACAAAAACATAACTGTTATGCCATATGTCATAGCTTTTATAATATCGTGGCAAATGCTATATACGTTACGCCAAGATAATATACAAATAAGTATAAAAGTTCCGATAAAAAGTACAAAAAACACATGTACAACTAAAATAATAAGAAACTCCATTCTAATATTTAAATAAATTTATATTGAACCGAAAATTGCATGCTTTTTACGATTTTAGGCTTCATCCAGACGCTCGCATAACCATAATACATAACATACATATATTTTTCGTCAGAAATGTATTCTCCCTCTTTGAATGGGTGGGGGCTACGCCGACCATTGGTATCAAGAACATTCTAAATCAAAAACTAAAAAAAAAGTTACAACAACGTTAAACTGTGTGTACGATTAGTCACTCTGATTTTAATATATTTATTATTTTGTATTGTATTTAGTTATGTTTTCCGAGATTTTTTCTTTGTTTTTATTTTTTTGTTGTGGTTGTCTGATAATTTTGCAAGTGGAATATCATCTGAAAGAGTACCTATATTTTTTTCTGTCAGTAAACGTTCCTTTAACTGAATAAGGGGAATGTCATCTTCTAAAAGATGTTCTACTTTCCTTTTTTTATTAATTATTATTTTTTGTACATTTTTGCGTTTAGTTCGATGTTTGGTCACATTTTTTGTATCTATTAACTGTGATTTTTGCTTTTTTTTAACAGATGACATTCCTCTGACTCTTAAAATTTTGTCAGTTGATAAGCGTGATTTTTTTTTCATAGAACAGCCAGCAAAGAGTTGACTTCCTTAAAACCATATTTTTCCCATTTACTTTAACTTCTAAAAATTTGTTTTATCGTTTTTATTTTTTAATTTGTTGGATTTGTTAACTTTGTTAATGTAATCTTTCAAATTTAGGGCCACTTGCACCAAATTTTGGTACGGGATTAACTCAGCTAAACCGAGTTTAAGTTAAAAATGCTGCGTTCTGATTGGTCAGCTGTCAATTTAATCCAAGTTTAAAGTTAAACCAGCATTGGTGCAAGTGGCCCTTAGTGAAGCAAAATTTGACAGCTTAGATACTTCTTTTATAAATAGACAAAATGAAGTGTGCTGCCGATATGCAGAAAACCACGCGTGTGGAGGGGGTAAATTACACCGTGTTTTCCAAGTATTTTTATTAAAATAACGACTAAAGACTTCCCAGACTTCCTGCGACTTCTCAAAGACTTCCCGGACTTTCTGAGATTTCCTAGTCCAAACGAAAACCACGCGTGTGGAGGGGGTAAATTACACCGTGTTTTCCAAGTATTTTTATTAAAATAACGACTAAAGACTTCCCAGGCTTCCTGCGACTTCTCAAAGACTTCCCGGACTTTCTGAGATTTCCTAGTGACTTCCTAGACTTCTCAAAAACTTCCCGGACTTCCTGAGACTTCCTAGAGACTTCCCAGACTTCCTGGCCAAGTGCGTCGTCTCCTTCATTATTGCGGGACCCCTCGCAAAACATAACCTCAAATATGAAAAGGTAAATATGAATTTATTTAATGTTTATCATATTGATTATTAACTATATAATAACTATATATTATTATTATATATTTTAATATCGTTACCAGTTTCTACATTTCAAGAAATTAATTTTATGACGAGCGTTATTTTTGTTATAGCTACCAAAATGCCAAGATGTTTTTACAAGGGTTGCAAAAGTCCAAACGAATTTCACATAGGCTTTATATCTAAGGTATAAAGAAAGAACTTACCTTTGGTAACCAATATTTAAATATCAAAACTCGTAAAAGTACTATAATAGTCAATAAAAACACAATATTTAGTAAAACACACAAAAAACTGAAATCCAAACAATATCAAACGCTGCTCACATGATAGTGGCTAAAAAAAATGGCACTACTGACACTGCAGCCAACATATAACCTAGGAGATTTTTTTTTCTTTGTTGGTGATATTACTTCTATCCTTTTTGGGTAGAACTTTTGTCCCTTTCTACTCTAAATGGAGAAATCTCCATTCTCTGACCGCGGGATATCCTGTATAAATTAAAAACAAGCAAAAAGAAAAACAAATAAATACAAGTGATATATGACTTTTATCTAATAGCGGACCGGACCTGTGTGTTAAAAGGTATATTTAGCCGCGAGTCGTATTATTTATAAACAGCCGGATTGGCCTTCTTCCGAACCTTCTTCATAGTGCATTCGATATCGAAGCACCGGGTCGAAACAAAACTTACAGGGTAATGACATTAAAAAAAAAGTTGGTAATAGTAAAATCTCGGATCATGCTGTATCAGCTCCCGGGCAAAAATGTGATTACACCGGCACACAAAAAAAAAAAATTGTCTGTACACCGGGCGCCACCTATCTACGGGCATGTTTTTCGACCCGCTGAATACGAATTTCAAGTCAGTTTAGGCCGTCCACCCTTCAATTTCGAGTAAAATTTTTTTTTTCTTGCCAAAACATCGAATTTTCGCTATTTTTTGGGTTTTTTTTGCAATTTACTCGAAATTGAAGGCTGGACGGCCTAAACTGACTTGAAATTCGTTTGGACTTTTTTTTTTGTGTGCCGGTGTTATTAATGAAGCTGAAGTTTGCAACGTTTTTTTGCATCGAAAACTCAAATAGTATATTAAAGTACTAGTTTCATAACATACGTTTTTAGCGCACGAGTACAAGTTTAGAAAACAAGCTGCCTGCGGCGCGTTTTCTAAAGTACTAGTGCGCTAAAAACCTGTTATGGAATAAGTGCATATAAGTATATTGCTGCTAAAATTAGGAGTGCCCACTTTGTAATTTGGAATCTTAAAAGTCTAGTTAACCAAAACATGTTATTACTATACTATAATGCTTATATACGGAGTAGACTCGAATATAATATTAATATATGGGGCGCATCCTCCTTTATTGAAAGGTTATTTATTCTACAAAAAAAGATAGTTCGAACCATATCCAGTATTAAATATAGAGACCATTGTAAACCACATTTCATAAAATTAAAAATTCTAACTATCTATTCTCTCTATATATATAATATTTGTGTTTTTGGACGTATGAATAGTCATCTCTTTATAAAAAATTCTCATTTAAACACTGGTTTAGTAACAAGACACCACAACATGTTTTCTTTTCCGAAACACACCACCACATTTTTTGAAAAAAGTCCTTATTACATGACTGTAAAAATATTTAATAAGCTACCTAAAAAAATTAGGAACATAAACTCAGACTCATTATTTTTAAAGTTAAACTAAAAGAATTTCTTTTAGAAAAAGCCTATTACTTTCTTGAGGAGTATTTCAATGAAAATTTTAATTAAACACTTAAGTGTTGGGAAATTGGTATAAACGTTTGGAAACTTGAGGTGTACGGTTGGGAAATTGGTCAGTAAATTCTGGCAGGGGTAAACCTTTTTTCTCTAATCTCTAATCGGGAAAATTAGAGTACAGTTGGGAAAATTGGAATAGTACAGTTGGGTATTTTTTCTCAGAGGCGAGGACTTTTTTTAGAGGTAAAAAAAAATATTTTGGGGGTGATGACCTTTATTTTTAGTCATCAAAATTTCTAGGAGGGGTAAAACATTTTTTGGGGGTGAGGACTTTTTTTCATCCGAATATTTTACAGAGTATTAAAAATTTTTTTTGGACGTTGAAAAATTTCGCAATTTTAAGTTGGAAAATATTTGCCCCTCCCCATCGCTTCGCAGCACCCCTGGGTTTCGTAATAAGAAACCCATATAAAAACTTGAAATACTAACAACGTTGACAGTCCACTAATCCCCCCTAGACGACCAGAGAAGAATCTGTTGGAAATCACTCGGTATATCTCCAAAGGCAAAGAATGTCGCCAACTCCAAATAAGGTAAAAATAATAATAGACAGTCGCATATGTGTATAACCTACCTGTTTGCCGGTTCTGGGCAGCGTTTCCATGTTGGTGCCATTCACCACTGGGGCCTTTTCCTGGGTAACACTCCCATTGTGGGTGCTCCCGTTTCCTAAAGCCATTACAACTACGTCTTAAACAGTCACAAACGTCTCACAATACACAAAAAAACTATTCACATGAGTTACTTAAACATTTTTATTCACAATACACAGAAAATCAAACTTGCCGCTTGCTTTTTCGATACACCGACACACACGCGTCGACAAACAACTTTGGAATGAAAATTGGAAGAACGATGCCGTAACAACGCGTTGCGTTAAAACACGACTGTCGCAAATCGACTATCTCCGTCTGTTAAGTTGTTCAGTGGTCTGTTCAACAAACGTAACCTGTGTGACGTAAGTCGTAGTGGAAGCGTTTGGCGCAAACGCTGTAAAGAGAAATATACTTGGATCAAGGTGTTTACGGAACAGGCAAGTTCATGCGAGGTTACATCTTCGCCAAATGTGTTGTACATTTTATAGTTGATTCGCGGACTTTCTGACGTCATCAACTGGGATTACACAGCCCCACAAACAAGGGCGTATCCAGGGGGGCCAGTGTTTTAAAAATTTAGACAATCACAATTGTAAAAAAATTGCCTGCGGCGCTACGGCTTTTTTTTTTATTTTAAATTTATGTTTTTAAAACATGTGTTTTACAACATTACCCTATTGAAAATGACGGGTCTGCGCGGGTATAAATGTTGCATAGACCGGACTTGAGCGGGTGAATTTCATCCGCTCAAGTCCGGTTTATGCACCATTTATACCCGGCCAGACCCATTAACATGGGCGTAACACTCCAAAATGACCCCCACCCACCCCTCTCTAGGAGCGTTACGTAATACCTGAACGTTCCCTTGGCTATTTTAATTTAAAAAAATATGCAACAATTTTCGCCTGCAACGCCATTTTAATTCTTTTCCAGATTTGGAAAAAAATTAAAAATTAATTAAAAGGACCCTCTCTAACTCAATGGGAACAAGTGACCCTTGTGTGGCCTAGGCCGAAAGAAAATTCCGATTAACGTAATTTTTTCAGAAAAAAGTTACTTTTATAATAAGGATCAAGTCTACAAAAAAAAAAAAATAAATAAATAAATTAAAAAAAAACTGAAAAATTTTGACATTTTTTTAACACGTTGAGCCCCGGTATAGAAATAATTATAGAGTCCTTTTGGGCCGGCATTTTTTTATTACATATATTATTAAATCATTTCATAAAAAACACTTCGCTATACTTTTCATTCAGTTACCCTGATTTTTTTTACATATTTTGACTTTTAATTTTGAGGTACAAGTGAATACCTCGCGGTCTGAAGCGATCTGGGACCGGCGTGGTATTGACTTGTACCTCCCATACAAACTATTTCTATTCATTCCTATCAAAATTTTATTGCCGAATAGTGTTGCCTAAAGCGATAGTTATCGCCAATAAATACCTCTCGTATCGCAACTACGATGCGATAGTTCAAAAATTATCGTCTCGCACAAACGATAACGAGAGGCCTCTCGTTATCGCCTACCTCTCGCGATAACGATACTTATCGTTCCAGCGTAAAAGTTGTATATTTCAGCCATCTAATAGTTAAAGGAATTTGACACAAACGTCATTATTTAATTTTTGAATTTAATAATGCAAATATATTCTTTAATAGGCATTATGCATCATACCCAGGTAGCAAGGGATGTTATATTACAAGAAATTAACATCACTTTTGGGTGTATTTTTAAACTAAATCATAACATCACATAATATTGAAAAATAACATGTATTTAACATCACATTTGCAACGTAACACGTGTGACGTGACAACCATGTTATTTAATAACAAATATTTAGCAACGCTGTGAATATATAGCATGTCACATATTAACGTGGCTTTCACGTGAATTTCATGTTAGTTTGCTTCTCACCGACGTTCGAAGCAAAAAAATCGATAAAACATGATGTAAATTATTATAAGGAAATTGTATACACATTATACGATTTCCAATGGATAGGGGGCTCTGCCGGGCTTCTCAAGACCACGGACACGGATTAAAGGAATATATTCTCCGCTTAATCTGCAATTTCGTATTTAGAATCTTTTTCAATCTGTGATTCTTTCAATTACTGATTGATTTTAAATACAATTTTTTTATAGGGTTATAGCGTTTTTAATGGTTTTAATTTAGAAAAAGCTAATGTCCTAAAATATTATTTAAATATTAAAGTACCAGTAACGGCATCCATAAGATATTAGATATAACAGGAATGTGGATTTATGATGTCACAAACACGTTATTTTCGGGATGTCATTGTGTGATGTTATTAGGGGCGGACTTAGGACATCCCCACAATGCTACATTCTTGTTAAATGAGACTACAATCTTAACATCACATGTCACATATTAACGTGACTTTCACGTGAATGTCATGTTATTTTGCTACCTGGGTACATTAGCACAAAATAATTTTAAAATCGTATCCAAGGCAGGAACCCCTTCAACATTGTCCTATTTTTATAGCAGATACTAAAACATGAACTCCTGGCAGATGCACTAAGTACCTAACTAGGACTATAGTAAGTACGGTAGTATCTGACTAATACGAGGGGTAATTTAAAAGAAGGCAAAAATTTCAGATCTGAACACTATGTTTTTTAAATTAGGTTTAAGTAAATTAGTATTTTATCAATTCTTTATGTGAATGAAATTTTTTTTCTAATATATTTTTAATGACGCGTGTAAATGTACTTTTTAACAATAATAAAGATTATTATTATTATTATGCCCCCTAGTTCATAGCAGGGGGGCGGGCCCCTTGGAATATTGCCTATACTTTTAAATATTATAAAAGCTTTACAATTTTTAAATATATTTTTTCTTAATTTAATAAAATTTATAACTTTTATGTAACTTTTTTTTACTTCAAAATTTTGCCCCCCTGGGATTCTGAAAAGCACTTTCGTGTATGGAACTATTTTACGAGCCACATGTCCACCTATTAAGTGGCGCATCGTTTGACTTACACATAACATTAAATTTTACAAAACATTAAAAAATTTGAACACTTAAATTTAAAAATTAAGTTATGGTATTAAAATTATTTTTTTGTACTATATAACTTTTTTTTATACAATAAAACATCTGAATTTGATTCTTTTACAGCTACAGGTATAATTGTTTGGTCCAGTATATCAAATGATATTTTCATATCACTCGTTTGGCACTTAGGCATCTCACTATTATTTCTCAAAACAGGATCTTGATTTTTTAAAATTAACTTTCTATTACCAATTTGTACAATATCTGGTATACTTCTTATGTTTGCTTCTATAGACGATGTTAGGCAATCTAACTTTTCCATTTCAGAGTTTTCCATATCCATTTCGACTGATATTTTTGAATTTGAGGTTTCTGTTTTGCGCATTTTATTTATTACAGTGTTCTGTTGTGTTTGTAAACATTTCAAACCTCCTATTATAGCATATAAATCGCCTACGCGTCTTTTTAAGGCAAAAATCGTGTTTTTATTATATTTATCAAGTTCTCTTAGCTTATAAATAGAATTTTCCAAATCAAATATTTTCATGTTTTTCTTAACAAGTTGATCTTTTTTCTGATTTCCAAAAGAAGATATATCTTTTCCTTTTTTTAACGCCAAATAAGCTGCTCGTATATCTTGATGTTCTTTTACGTATTTTTCGTAAGAATTTCTTTCCAATGTTATAGAACGTAACTCCTTTTTGTGTGCATCTTTAATAAAATTAAGTTCGTTTTGCATTTTTTGCATATCTGCTCTTAACAAGTTATTTTCTGATTGTAAATTCAATATTTTCTGGATCTGTAGTTGGCACATTTTTTCTTTTGCTTCGATCTTTTTATAATACTTATTCTTTAAGTAAATTTTAGAATAATTAATAACGTATTTTACTAAATTATAAACGTTTATGTGTTTGCTACTAGGCTTTTCTACTTTTGAAATGTTTGGAGAATTTTTTAATACTAGGTTCATAATGTTATCAATATTTTCAGTGTCTAAACTTGTGTTTGAATCGTTTAAGCTTTTTTCCAACTTGTTTACTTTCGTATGTTCCAAAATCTCCAATGCTTCATTATGTAACTGGGTAACTTTTCCCAAAACTCGATCTTCAAAATCAGTGTTTATTGGAATATCTTCAACGTTCGATTGCGAAGACAATATACCGTTAACTTGTTTCTTTAAAAATTCCTGTTCTTTTAAAATTAGTTTAAGATCATTTTTTATTTGGTTTTTCTCAATTTCCATTGTGATTAAATAGTTTCCATTGATTCTTTGGTCCAACGGCAATGAGTAGACTTGTTCTACAATGCTATTTCTTTCATCTTCAACTAGTAACAACCTTTGGCAACATAATTTAAAGGAATTCAATGCTCCTTTTAGGGACATTGTAGAATAAATCATGTTGCGAAATAAACTACTTTCGATTAATTCTTTGTTAAAGTTTCTGAAGTTTATTGATTTATAGAAAATTCTATCCACCACATATTCCTGGTATTTGGCTAATTTTAAAATATTCTTCTCCATGCAATGCATTTTTTCACGTAAATTAGATAGCTGGTTTTTGATTCCAGTTTTGTTGTAGAATTGCGTTACTGCCAAATTTAAAGGTATACTATATTCTTGCGCATCTAATATACATTCTGAAGAAAGCTGTAACATTTTGGGTGAAAGTAATTCTTTTTGTAGATAGTATTGCAGTTGCATTTTTTGATTTGATACTTGCTTTTCCAAATTTTTTATAACATTATTTTTATCATCTAATAAAGATAAAATTGATACATTTCTACTTTTATTTTCCATTCTAAACTATATATTTGTGATTATGATAAATTTGGAAACACTGACAATAATACATGGAAAAGATGACACGTGTCACAAAAACTAACCAAAATAAAGGGCATGGTCGCTAAACGATAGACTTCTGAGTCAATGACATTTAGGGACGCTACATCTACCATACACTTTCCCACACGTTGACTGCGGACGCATATTTCGATGAGTACCTTATTACTTGTATGCGGATCATGCCCCCGTGGACTTTTACATTTTCTTGAACTAATTATTACACAATTACAATTGAGAAATTTATAAAGATAGTTGTGGGGTAAATCCATGGTAACTATCATTAAAGCCGCAGAAAAAATTACACTTTCTTTTAAATTTTTTATTACATTATTATTAAAGATTGTTTGTTATTTATTATTATTAAAGATTCTTTCTTAAAAAGTAATAATTTAATAAAATATTTAAAAGGAAGTGTCATTTTTCCTGGGGCTCGAACGAAAGTTACCATGGATTTAATATGTTAAAAATTTAAGAAACTATGGGTAAAGTGATATTTCGCATAGCATATCAAAAACGTTGCTTATGAGTCCCCGGGGACCTGTACCGCAGTCAACGTGTTAACACTCATGTACAATTATTGTACAGTTGAATCCGAAAAAAAAAAACAAGATTGAAAATTTAGTTGCGGAAATTCAATAATTGCAATACAAACAAAGCCGTTGTCATGTTGACAATATTTGTCAAAATTACTTATAATAATTATGAAGTAATTAGAAATGCGTTAAGAAATGTTAAGAAATCTCAAACTATTAGTATATTGGAAGCAGGATGTAAGGAAGTGATTGAGGTTAGTGATCTCTATAGAGACCTTTAATTGTGGCAAGGTTATTTAGTGTTTCGGAGAGTTGTGTTAAGAATCTTAACTTAAGATCATAGAAAAAAGAATAATGGTTAAGATTGAAGAAAAAATAGATGGGAGAGGAAAGGGCGTGCAGACTCGGAAAGAAAGAATGAAATACATGATGAAAATTACTTAATTATTTTAGAGAATACCATTTACAAGAAGCGGTGCATGCTATAAACAATACAAATTTTCCTGGGTCAAAAACCATCGCCCGTCGCCGCATCGATAGTTCCAAGATTAAAAAAGCGAAAAAAAACCTCCGGAAAAACCTTTTTTTAAACGAAAATCATAATTTTTATAGATTTAGTAGAGTTCAAATTTTAATTTTTTCATAAGATTTATTAAATATTGTGTTTTAATTTTTGATTTGATTAAATATTCTAAATGTTTTTTCAGTTTATTATTTATTATTATTATTTTTTTAATATTCGACATTATTCGCATGCATTTTCTGTAATAAACTTTGAAAAAACTGACTATTAAATGTCAAATTAATCTAACCTATTTCTTAAAATCTTACTTAAACTATAAAATAATTAGTAAAATTGACATTTTAGCATATTTAAATCTTGCGTTTTTTGTGGGTCCAACTGTACATAAGTTTCAAGGTTATAAATATCTCTCTCTTTCTCTCTCCCTTTGAGATATTTAACACTTTCGCTGCGCATGACTCTTAAGAGTCGGCCCCATCCTTGGCACAGCGCGCATGGTTCTCATAGTCGACTTTGTTAATTATTTGCATCAGTTTCAAAGCAGAATTGTAGGGCGGTAAATGCGCGTGTGTCAGCGTGTGGCGTAGGGTCCAAGTCTTGCCGTTTCCAATTCGCCTTATTATTACGACAGTAAAATGGCGGCAATATTTTCGAACAAAAACAGCTGGTGGGTGACCAACATCCTGAATAACCGCAGCGAAAGTGTTAATGTACACGAGTATTGTAACACTACATTAAGGATTTCTAAATTAGTCTAGAACTTAGTCTTAATTCTAATTTAAAATTCCGAATACGATCTTCTTTCCATATTTTAAAGATCTAATAATGGTCCTGTTTATTTATTTATTTGTTTATACTCTTTACATGGACCTTTATTTAAAGGTATTTTAACATTAAGACTGTTCTATTATATACATGAAGGGCCGGAACAAACTTTAGTTCCAACTTAGATTTTTTTCATCAACATTTTTTTTCTAATGAATCTATCAAAATAAAAAAATTAAAAAAACGTTCAGTTCATTTTTCAAGGTTCCCATAGATAGGAAAAATAAGAAAAAGTCAGGGAATTGAAAAGAGTCATGTAGAAAACCTGGAATTTAGCTACTTTTTGTCTAAAAAACGGGAGTCGGTCTTTTGTTCACGAAAAATAACTTCGCGACCAAAACATCGCATATTTTAATTTCACAAGAACAGTTCTTCTTGTCGACATTAATTCGCGTACCACAACTTCGCGACCCATTATATCGCATAAATAATTACTTCGAGGGCCGTAACTTCGCAAAATGCCAACTATCGAGGAATTAAAAAACACTGTATTCTGTTTTGTATTTTTTTTATTGCTTTAAGAATTTTTTTTTAAATTCAATAAAATTTTAACTTATAAGCTTAGTAAAAATACACAAATTTGGCCAAGTTCAAGAATTTTCTGTATTCGAAGGAAATAATGTACAGCTATTAAAACCAGCTTTATTAAGTATTGTTAGTTAGATTCGATTGATTTCGTTGTTGTTTTCCTTTTATAATATAGTTATATTATACAGTGTATATTTTTGGGTTGTTTTGTTTTTTTACATCGGCACTTAGTACTACTAAGAGTGCCGATGTATTGAAATCTTCGTCGAAAAGTCAAAATCTTTGACCACGTTTTTTTCACATTTCTCGAAGTTTTAGACCATTCTGAGTCGAAATCAGTAAAAAAAAATTTTGCGTCCGTCCGTCTGTCTGGGTGTAAACTCTCTAACTCCATTTCTACATGAGATATCGACTTGTGGTTTTTTGCATATTATTTCTTATCGTATTCCGAAGAGCTGATTAGATTTTGGGGGTAAACTATTGGGGGTAAGGGGGTAAAAATAGGGTAAAACTCCTATTTTTAGCGTTTTTTGTTTATAATTAAGGCAATTATTATTGTATTTGGTTAATTTAGCACTTATATAAAAGATAATTTTAAATTGGTCAAATAATCTTATAAACAACGTTTTCCTAAAACGCATTGTTTTCGAGATATTGGCGTTTAAAGCAGTAAAAGGCTTTTTTTAGCATATCTCACATATTTATAACCCGATTTCAAAAAAATATATTTTAAATAAAAGCTCCTTTTAAGTCCTATAAAAAATGTTATATACAGTTTTTTGCTAGAATATAATGTTTTAAAGATACAGAATTTAAAATCAAACAAAACACCTAGTTTGAAATTTGCAAACTAGATGGCTCTAGTGTACAATAGTGCCGATGTTTTGACAGGGTGCTTGCAACGTTTCATCTAGTTTACTTTTATAATAAAAGGTAATATTGAATTGTGTTGAAAAATAAAAAAAAATATTTGAAGTGTTAAAAATTTGTTGTTATTTTATTTATTAGGTAGCTACATAATAAAAAATTCAATAATGCAATATTATTGTGTGTCTAGTTTTGCAAAGTTTTGTACCATGCGAAGTTTTTGATACACGAGATGTTATGAGTATGCGTCATATTGGTTTGCGAAGTAATGGCCAGGCGAAGTTTTGGTTTGCAATGTTTTGGTCGCGGGCCTCGGAATTAAAAATATATATCTAAAAAAAGAGCTGTGTATCTATAAGAAAATTTACGTGCAATAATTAAAGAGCATGCAATACCGAAATGGCCTGATTTTATTTAAATTTAACTATTTTTATCCAATACATATATATAATAAGACAATTACCAGCTTTATTTTAAATAGATAAACTCAGTAATAACCCCCGCGTGGCTTTTACTTTTTATCCACTCAACTGTCACTTGTCAAATTATTTTCTTGTAAATGTCATTAAAATTTTTAATAAAAATATGAATTCCTTAGCTATTTATTGGATAAAACCTTGTATGGCACTCATGGGTAAACCGATATTGCCCACTATAACTATTTTTAGATCTTTGTTTTTTTTTGGGGGGCTCGGAGACCTTCCTATGCCCGGGCCAGTGCTGGCTGTGCCCGGCACTAGATGCGTGACATCAGGAGATCGCTTCTCGCTATTTAATTGTATTGGAATCACACGCATGAAAAACAAGGTTATTTTTAGAGTGGGTTACCTGTATAACATTAAAAACATTAATAAAACAAAAATACATACTAAATTATATATTAATAGTACTTAATTATTTAATATTATATTTAACATTTCTTTATACATATCACTATAATGTAAAATGTTTAAGTGAGTGATATAATTAAAAATAACTTTTTACATCATATGTATACCTATGTAAGTATATTTAACTTCATTATAGAAAAATATACATAGTTAATTATTGTAAGTAACACGGTAAAGACTGAAAAAACTAGTTTTAAACAATTTTTATCTAAACAGAGTAAATAAAAATTATTTGTGAGATAAAATTTAATTCATTGTAGAACAGTTTTATGGATTTTTGTTTGTTTATAAGTTGGTAACAAAAACAAATGAAAATTATTAGATAATTCTAAACATTCTGGTTTCTGTAACAATATCTAAAGATCTAAAAAAAGGTAAAATTCTTTTAACATATTAATAAATATGTTTGATTTTATGTCAGTTAAGTTTAACTTAGTCTTGGGTAAATCCCAAACACTAGAAGTGGGGGTGCTCGGCTGGCAGGATGAAAGCATTTGAGACACCTCTACACGCTGGATCCATGGAGTACATGTACATTCGTTCTCGTCCATTTTTATTTAAAATAACTAAACACCTAAAACCATAACCCATAACCATTATTAAAAAAAAAACAAATGAAAAATTTTAACTTTAAGTTAATTGTTACCAATTAAATTCCCCAAATCAGTCATATTTAAATCATATAAAACTAAAGTAATTTGTAAGCAAAATAAAATGTGTAAAAGATAAAATAGTAGGAAGAAATCCTTCCATAGTTCCACATTTCGCTCACTCGTTCATTGGACGTGTGCGCCAAAATAGTGCTTATGTAACTTGTCCTTTAATATATTATTATTATTGAGGTGGCAGTTAAAGAGCAACTTTTAAAATTTTGTGATAAGTTTAACGTTTTAGTTAGGGAACAATCTGGATTCAGGAAAAAACATTCTTGTGAATCAGCAATATTAAATATCTGTGATGATTGGTACAAGTGTTTGGAAGAGGGTAAAGTAATTTTAGCTGTGTTTTTGGATTTTCGAAGAGCCTTCGACACTATTAATATAAATATGCTGTTGAGTAAGTTAAAGAAGATAGGATTAAGTAAAAAAGTTCTTAAATGGTTTAGAAATTACTTAAAAGGTAGGAAACAAAAAGTAATAGACATATTGTCAGATAATATTGAAAATGAGTTTGGAATACCTCAAGGGACTATACTTGGTCCTATCCTCTTTATACTATATATTAACGATATTGTAAAAAAATTAAAAAAGTGTAAAATTTCTATATTTGCGGACGATACAATGATATATATTTCAGGATTTAATATACAAGAATTATTTGACATTATTAATAGTGAGCTAGCTGAAATTTTTGAATGGTTATCTGACAACAGTCTTAGTGTTAATTTATCTAAAACAAAGTATATGCTTATAGGAACAAAATATAAACTATCACAAGTCAATACTTCAAACTGCTTTGTAAAAATTAATAATATTAATATTGATAACGTTCAAGAAATGAAATACCTAGGTGTTAATATTGATGAAAATCTTAATTTTAAAAGTCACTGTAGTATGATTATGAATAAGATGTCAAAAAAATCCATTTTTTTTAGAAGAATAGGGTACAATTTAAATTTAAGTACAAGATTATTACTTTTTAAGTCTCTGATAAGTCCACATTTAGATTACTGTGCATCATTGTTATTTAATTTAAATCAAAATGAAATTGAAATTTTACAAAAGTTACAAAATAAAGCTTTAAGAATTATATTAAAATGTAATAAATATACTTCTATCAAGGACATGCACCAAGCGCTTAATTTAATGACGGTAAAACCAAGAATTAATTTTAAAACATTAGATTTTATATACAAAATAAAAAACGATTTAACACCTGGATATTTAAAAGATAAAATTCAATTTATTAACGAAGTTCATTCACATGATACCAGAAATAAAAACGATTTTTATGTTGACAAAACTAAAAAGGGTTTTGTGCATGAAACTATTTTTTATAAAGGCCTAGGTTTAATGAATTACCAAATAATGTTAAATTAGTAGTAGTATGTAGTGACTATCGTAAATTTAAAACTAAACTTTATAAAAACATATTACAGCTCTAAATGTACATTTTAAATACTTAAATTCATTGTAAATATGTAAAAAGCTACTTAGCTAAATAAAGAATTATTTATTTATTTATATTTTATTATTCGCATAGCACGTATTACATTATCACCGTCGCGACTCGATGATATGTAAAGGGGGTTGCATTATCTATGAACATGTATAAAGAATGCATTCCGCCATTATACGAAATATATTTTATAAAAAAAATAAATAACAACGTTTTTGTTTTCTTTATTATTCCATCAATCTATTTTCTAATCATCGTAGAGAGTGATACTGGTAGACTGACAGTTTTGATGATTAGAAAATAGATTGATGTAATAATAAATTAATATATTTATAATTTTGTTTAAAGTAAAAAATTTCTGTCCTTATAAATTCTACGTCTAACCACACGTTAGTGGTACTATGTGCTTGAGACACACAAGTCTTCAACTTGCTACCATTTAAAGTCTTCAGACTGGGGGAAATATGAGTAGTTGTCTACATCTAGCAATAGATGGCGCAAAAGTATACATTAATCTGATGACATTACTTCTTATGCGATTAAGGCCAGGGACTGTTTTCTTAATCAGCGTACAGAGATGACTCTTGGTACTGAAGAGGGCCAGCCCCCCCAAAACTGTCTACCAATATCACTCTGTACCATGATTAGAAAATAGATTGATGGAATAATAAATTAATATTTTATACTTTTGTTTAAAATTAAAAATTTCTGTCCTTATTGTTTTCTGTACAATAAATATACTTTAATATAATATAATACTAGAATTTGAATTACATTTTACCGGAAAAATGTTCATCACCATATAAATTACCAAATCAATACAAATTAACATAAAAAAAAACTGATAATTAAACATTTTTTTTTTTTAATTCTGTAAAATCATTTAGAATCCAGTTTCTAGTTCATAATTTTTTAATATTATATAATTTTGAAATGTAATTTTAAAGTATGGTAATTATGAAATATTTTAAATTTGAAATTATTGAAATCGACACTCCCAAGCAACAAGGATGTAACTCAAGTTAGACCCATTTTGAGTTATACTCATAGGTAAACGCCTTGAAAAAAGACACACATGGTGGTACTACTCAGGTTGCTTCACAGTCCACTTTAAGCAAAAGTTTATTTAAAATCACTAAAGTAATAAATTTTAAACTTGAATATTATCAGAAACAAACAGTAAATAAACAATAAATACTTATACAGTTAAATAGAGAATTTTATAAGCTTTCAAATGATGTATCACATGACTTCCTTTTCCACTTCAATCATTTACCCACCCTTAAATAACAAAAAAAAATATTTTAGAAATTTAGCTGTCGTGAAAAATGACAATATATGAGTTACGGCTTTGTTGCTTGGGGGTATCGAAATGTTGAAAGGACTTATCCTATGTCAGGAAATGATCTGTTGTGACTGGTAAAGTATTAAACTATAAGCATTTTTAGATACATGTTTAATAAACATTGTTTACATTTATAAACATTTTTCTTAAAAAAAATAACTAGTAAGTTTAATAAAAAAAAAGTCAAGATTTAAATACACTGCCGCGCATTAAATTCCGGACACCTAAAAAATTGACATTTTTTAAATTCAAATATTTCGAATACTAATTAATGGATTTGACTGATTCTTTTTTGTTTTGAAGCTTAAACATTCTCTACTTTTGTTTGTTTTAAGAATGATTAAATTTTTTTTTCGTATTAACAGCAACAAATAATGTACAACTATGTTTCTTAACCCATCTTCTAGGACTTGCATGGTACGCCACTGCAACTCTTTATCAAATTATTAAAGTCTTTCTTATTGCCGCAGTTTTAATGAATATTTTCTTTTTTATTTTTTTTTTACTTTTTTACTTCTGGTTTAGGAGATATCAGGATTATCCTTGTTGTCATTTTTTCAGGTGTCCGGAATTTAATGCGCGGCAGTGTAAATTAAATAAGAAATTTTAATCAAAAAAGTTCATAAAAACGTGTCTAAAAATAGTTAGTTTCCGAGATTTATTTAAAAATTAAAGTAAAATTCGTCAAAAATTTCATATTAAATTTATCCCTTATTATGTTTAAATAAAATAAAATGTTTTTATATTATTATATAATGTTTTTTTTTAATAAAAAAGTTCATATAAACGTGTGCCTAAAAATGCTTATTTTTTGAGTTGTGAGCATTTTCCCGGTAAAATGAATAGCCAGTCTCACACTGCACGAACATAACACAGCCACACAAAAAAAGGTCAAGAACTTTTTCGGATACCATTGTATTCCTATGTATTTTGAGGCGCCGAATCCAAGTTTGATGACACAATAGCACCTCATCCAGTAAATTTTGGACATAACCTCGAAAAACGTTATTCTCATACTAAAAAATTAGGTTTTTTGAGGTGATCTCGAAAAATAATCGGATAAGGTGCTATTTTTACCTCAGATTCAGCGCTTTCAATTACACAGGAATACAATGGTCTTCGAAAGAGTTCTTCGCGTTTTTTTTTTGTGTGGCTGTGTAATCTATTAATCATCACCCACTTAAAACTTTATCCATTTTACGTTCAAAATCATTTGCACTCATCTGGGGTCCATCACTTTGCTAGCCAACCGAACACTTCTTCTGAGAGACACCAATTCGCTCTCTCTGGACGGATATTTTACACATTCTTCGGAAATGTTGGGATCCAGGTACCTCCATTTTGCGGTCACGCCGTCCCACTGCATCAAATAGAATATTTAGAAGTAGGAAATCAGAACTTTTTTTTTTCTACGACTGCTTTAGAATGTAAGCAAATACACACACTTTTTAAAGACAGAATGAATTCATTCTAGCTCTAGATACGGTATGAATATTCCGTATCAAGTGTTAAAATGAGAACATGTAATGCTATTTCTTGTTTATAAAACTAAAGAAAACTGAAGCAAAATTAGCAAAAATATATATATATATTTTACCATGAAATATTGAATAATTTAATGAAATTTAAAGTTTTGCGTTAAAATTACATAAAGTTTATTAGTTTTTTCTTAATATTTCACCAGTTTTTTATTTATATAATTTAGTTCAAAAAATTAAAAAATCTCCATTTATTGTTAAATATTTAAACCTGATATCTGTCACAACAATCTGACATAACCTTCAATTTTTGCATTATAATTTGTAAATATGTGCTAAAATTAAATAAAAATCTTTTTCAAGTACTGATTTGATAAAATTATTAAATAAAATTAATTGCTTTATTTAAAAATAAGTGTTTTATTGCATTTACAATGTCGAGTCACAAAAAACATGGTTTTTAACCTTATCCGCAGTTTAAAGCCATACAGTGTTTCATATTTACAGTCAAAGAAAAAGTATAGTCTACAACATGTATGGAATAGTCATTCCACGCTCGCGGGAAGGTCATACTCGCCTGCCGGCTCGTATGACAAACTTTCCGCTCTCGCGGAATATTGTCTATTCCATACTAGTTATAGAATATACTATTTTCGTTTCCTTTTTTGTTTAAAACAATCATTCAAAAAATTTACTTTGAAAATATACAGGGTGATTAATAACTGGCATGCCAAAACTTAAGTGGTGGTTCTACATCCAAAAATATCAAAAAAAAGTTCAGATAAAGGTTGATCCAAAAATGAGCCCTAAGGGGGCTACGGCCCTTTAAAATTGTAATAAAAAAAGGTTTTTAATTAATAACTATGGTAACCTTTAAGCTAGAGCGACGAGCTTTTGCACGTATACTAGTATTAATAAGGACAATAAGTTTATGTTAATTTATTTTTTGAATTTCTCCAGAGGCGTGCCTAGACGGACAAAATATGTGAAGCTTAACACATTTTTGCCCCAATCTTTTTTGTGTGTATTTTTTTTGGATTTTTTGTAAAAAAGATAGATTCCTTGAGTAAAAATACATAAAAAATGTCATATAGTGTAACACTGTAGGAGCAACCGTTTAAAAAAAAATGCAATTAAGTGGAAGTAAAATTTTGTGCCACCAAAAACGTTACTTTTTAAAATGCTATTACTCCTTTAATATTTAATTTAGGTGTTTTGTTGAAGAACACTTTTTTGCTCAGTTTTAAATGGAGAATCACCCTGTAGCATCAAAATTTTATTCATGCCTTTTTTGTTCCCCATTCAATGTCATCTTCGAAGGTCCGTAGCTTAGGGATCATTTTCAGACCAACCTTTAATAAACTTTTTTTCATATTTTTGGATGTAGAATCACCTCTTAAATTTTGGCATGGCAGTTACTGATCACCCTATACGTGTTTTTAACTGGAATATTTCCAACGCGACGGCAAATAAGAATATCATTTTAATAGGAAATTTTGAGCTAAATGACAAAAATATATTTTTATTCTAAAAATTCCAAAATGATAAAAACCCACACAGCACAGAATATTCTATGAACATTCTGAAAAGGTGCCAATATACTTCTTGTACAATATTCTTCGAGAATATTTAACCTCTTCAGGGACATAAGCACATATGTGTACGTTTAAAAATAAATTCGGCAAAATGAAATTCACCGAATTCCCTATTGCTCAGTATCTATAGGTGTTGCCATTTGCTATTTCCAATCACAAGCGACATCCAATGGCCAAGATTCGCATATCTTCAGTTGTTTACTTGTTTTGACAATAAACATAATTTTTAACTTTTGCTGCTTTTTTTTCACTGTCAGTACAATTAATTAGCTATTTATTTATTTATTTATTTTACTAAAATTTAATGAAAAAGCTTATAAATTTAAAATATCACGCTGGCCGTTCGCGGCCATTAAAAAAACAAATGAATAACTTGACATTTCTGGCAAGAATTTTCTGGTATTCTGCTATAATTATTATTATTAAAAAGTTAGAAAGTGTTTCCGTGTTAAGTGTGATAAAATATATAAAAATGGAAAGTGAAATGCAAAGTGATGATTCTGGTACTCCCCCAGAAATAAGGGGACAGGCGAAAACTGTGAGGGAGAATCTATTGCCTCAAAAATCAATATATGGGGGTTGTACCTCTAGTAATATATGATCCTTACGGTAATATATGGGTTGTATAATCTAGGGTTGAATATGATGGACCAATGATTTTCACTTTTCGAAGTGTTTTTTGTAAAACATGTTTTATTGGTACTTATTTAGTTAATATTTTTTAATTTAAATAAATAAATTTGGTGCCTAAAGACACTTGTAAATAGCAATGTGATTTAATAATTAAGTGAAAAGTCAGATGCCAAAACAGCTGAATAAAAATTCATTATTAACCATGGTGCAATTTCATTATTTTTAGAACCTCTGACGTCATAGGTAGAGAAATAATATTTCTACCAATGAAAAGAACAGTAATAAAGATGTGGTTTTAGGCTGGTGGTGAAAAAAATATATTATATCAATGACAAATGATGTCAAAATTAACTGTCTTAAAAAAGTATCATACATTTTTTAGAATAAATGTTATTAAAACTTAGTTTGGTATAATAATTTTTTAACCTCTTATTATATTTTGAATTTTGCATGCCCAGTTTTATAACTGCTCATTAAGCAGTGCTTAAAGGTCATGATAGTAAATAAACAAATAAATAAATTTATATCCGACATAAAATACATCCCTAATAAAAATGACGGGTCTGCGCGGGTATAAATGGTGCACAAACCGAACTTGAGCAGGTAAATTTCACCCGCACAAGTCCGGTTTGTGCACGATTTATACCCGCACAGACCCGTACGGGTCTGCGTCATTTGACTCCCTTCTTAATCTCCGCCATTTTGAATTTTTAAGTTAATGACATTCATATTTTTAGAAAGATCGAAGAAAAAATTAAATTTCGGACCACCCTAATGGCGCGGATTTTATTTTTTTTTTATTTTTGCGTTATTTTATTCGAAATCAGCGGTATTAAAAATAGTCGAATGCAAAAATTCAGAATTTTGTCCCTGTTTTTTTTTTCCTGGCCCACTGTGGAATATTTCGATTTTCCGGTTGATTTTGGTAGATGTTCCCCCATTGCCAATCATCGCCAAATTTTACAGGCTTATTTTTTAACGCATTGAGAAGCCTTCTAGCACTACCCGAAAAACCCTAGTGTCCACTCTGGTAGGCCTATGTATCCATTTGAAACGCTATGCTGCATGTGGGCAGGTATAAAAACATCAATGGTATTTTAAAATGTCAACATAAGGTTGATTCAGGCATAATTATCACTAACTACACTAGACTGAATTAAGAAATTAAAAAATTAAGATAATTAAGAAACATAACCTTAAATTTTATAATAAATTTTCCGTGGTATGCAACAATAAGGTAAATGCCAAATAGATAATAAGCATGTGTAAATACGACTGAATAAGTAAATAAAAACAATATCTATTGCGCAGGAAGATTATTACTATATTTGCAGTTGTTGGGACTAAAAATCGTGCTTTAAAACCTTATCTCCAAAAGTGCCTTTTATTTTCTTATGTATCTACTGTGTTTTTCCTTAACACTGAAAATGTACGAATTTTTAAAATACAGAGGTGTCGCCATCTTCATTTTTATTTTTATACTTGGATAACGATTGTTTATAAAATTTTGCACTAAAGTTTGTGTATTTCAGAATTTCTTTTTATATGGTGTATTTTAAGATTCTATCATTATTTTATGCTATATTTTATACTTTTTTCTTAATTGTTGCATACCACGGAAAATTTATTATAGAATTTGAGGTTTGGACTTTTTGTCTTAATTTTATTAATTTATTAATTTTCTAATTCAGTTTAGTGTAGTTAGTGATAATTATGCCTGAATCGACCTATAATCCTAGACTTGATCCGATTTATATTTTATGCCTGCATTGGAAAACAAAGAAGTGTTATACTTACTGATGAACTGATAATTTCGTTTCTTGTTGGATGCCAATCGACGTCTCTTACGCAAGCTGCATGTCCTTGAACAGTTTGTTTTATTTTTCCAGTTAAAGAATCATAAACTACAAAAAACAACAAATTATAATTAATAAAAAAATATAATAAAAGAAAATATTATAAACTTCAGTTAATACATCTCATTATAAATACCCCCATAATGCGTCTATATTATTTTTAAAATCCGTTAAATTTGAAATTAAAAATAATTTCTAATTCTTCTTGACGTTATCAAGTAATTGACATTAATTACATTTTTACATTACATTTTGTTTAACATCGTACTATTCTACTTAATTAAGCATCCCCTAAGTCCAGGACTTGTGAGGGCTAGTACTAGAGGGAACCACCGGCTTTAATTGACTTTCGAACCAATTTATAGGGAGTATCCGCTTCACTTACGCCTTCGCCAAATTTCAATCATTAATTAAGTGAAAAAGGCAAATCGGCGCCGGTAAGATCGAACTCACGCTATTTTGGGTAGTAAACTCGTCAAGTACGACGGTAGTCCACTACACCAATCCTTCCAATAAATATATATTTTACAAGAAAGTTGCCTAGCAACTAAGCAGCGGTTCTACAATTATCGTCACAGAATTTTCGCTATTTTTAGACCCGCTACCCATTGTCACCATTTGGTCACATATTTATTTTATTTATTTATTTATTTATTTATCTGTTTACAATTTTTATACAACATATATATTATACCGCCTAAACCATACGGTTTGTGTTGCGGTTTTAAGTATTTAATATACCTATACCTAGAATTAATATTTAAGTCTATTTTTATAAATTTAAACAAAAAAAAATAATATTATAATTAAGAAAAATAATATTATAATTAAGAAAAATTAAGAAAAAATAAGAAAAATTAAGAAAAAATAAGAAAAATTAAGAAAAAATAAGAAAAATTAAGAAAAATTAATTTATTATGAAAAATTAATGGATAAAGAAAAATACTAGAAAGAATATTACGTTGATTTGAGAGTGTGAATGAAAATGCTTTAGTGAAAAATTAAAATTTGGCGCAGATTTTTTGTAGAAAATATATAGTAGAGAAAATAAACACATCATTAGGTCAGGACACATAAACATAAAGGTGTTATATTGCATACTATTAATATATTAATAGTATTAACCTAATATATTAGGTTTATACTGGTATATTGTAGAAAATATTTATATCTGTTTGGGAAATAAATAATCTTAGTTCATTTCTTAGTTTACTTTTTTTTAATACTTTAATGTATTTTGGAATAAGATTGTGCCATTTGGGGCCATAGTAAAACATAGTTTTTTGTAAATGTGTAGAACGGAGTAGTGGGATGTTAACTATATCATTATCCTTGATTCTTGTAGTGTAGTTGTGTTGAGGGCAATGGAACAACTTCGTATATCTGATCATCCAGAGGCATAATTGGTGTATAAAAATCTTTTTGACAGGCAGTATATCACTGTCATTGTAGAGAAGGTCCGTGGAATAAGTGCGGCTTTTAAAAAGCATAATTTTTAAAATTAAATTTTGTGTAGTCTCAAGGCCTCTAAGAGTTGTGTCAAACGAGCTACCCCATACCAGGATACAGTAGCGCAGAATTGACTCAGCCAAAGCATCGTACACAAGTCGTAGATTTTTTGTGTTTAGAATGCTTCTAAGGGCGTAAAACTTAGGAAGCAGTCTTCTCAGTCTCGTTATTAATTCATCGATGTGATTTTTCCACTTAAGATGCTGATCAATCATAACACCAAGATACCGTATGGAATTCACTCTAGTGATCATTGGACAGTTGCAAGCGGTTTTTGAACAGCTGTCAGCGTGAATCCATAAAGCATCCCTGTCTGGTTGACCAGCCATGGTTAAACTAAATGTAATAAACTTCGTTTTATTAATGTTGAAACTAAGAAGACTGCTGTCCAGCCAATGCTTAATTTTTTTTAATCCTTGTTCTGCGCGTTTGTACACTTGCTCCCAGTTTTGACCACAAAATACTGCCGCGGTGTCATCGGCATATGACATTAAGTTTGTTTTAACTTCGTCAATATCGTACAAAAAGTTGATATAAATCAAAAACAAAATAGGGCCGAGAACAGTCCCTTGCGGGACGCCTCTACTTATTGTTTCGGGGTTGCTATATGTATTGTTGATTTTAACACGTTGAGCCCTATCAGTTAAATAATTTTCAAATAAGCTTAATGCTAGACCTCTGACTCCTACTTTTTGTAATCTTTGCAACATTATTTTGTGGCCAACTGTGTCAAACGCTTTGGCTAGGTCAAGAAACACTACCAAGCATTTAATATTTGAGTTTATGTTACCTGTCACCAATTTAACCATCTCTATAACCGCGTCTTCCGTGCTTAAATTTTTTCTAAATCCAAATTGTTTGCATGATAAAATTTTAAATTTATCTAAAAAACTTTCTAACCTTGACTTCAAGCATTTTTCCATGACTTTTGAAAAATTATTGATTAAAGATATAGGGCGGTAATTGGTGACAAGTGACTTATTTCCAGCTTTGAAAATTGGGATAACTGTAGAACTATAATATAATTGTAACATTTTATATAGGTCGTCAGTTTTAGCTAGACCTCCTCCCCCTAAGTCGATGACATAATTTTTAAACAGCCACAAACCTGAACTGAGTGTTTTTTCAGTATAAAACCGTCTTTTGTTTTACTTTCGGTACATGCTTATGACATTTACACGTATCCCTAAAAAATGAGTACCGAACGAATATTCGAGTTTGACGGTCTAAAAAATAATTTTTCTATTTTGCGACTCTTATAAGCTCATAATCAAACGCATTTTGCGTGTTCTTATATGCCCATAAGAGGTCTCTAATTTTTTTTCTTTTGGGTTGGCAACAGACAAAAGTCTATCTCTTGACGTTTGCCGTGCAATTGTGAACGTCGGTTTAAAGTTTAATTTTCTACAAAATTATGTGTTTAGGTTATGTTTTACCGTGTTAAAATTGTGGCTTGGTTACTTGCAGTGGAAAAGAAAAGAAATGACTATAAAATATATCAAAATAATATTCGTTCTTAGAATTTTAAACATGGCGAAAACTGTAATGCCAATTCGAAACAAAAATCCCTAAATCAGTCATCAATTTAAATGTAAGTTTTTTAAAATTTTAGAGCAAAATAGAAAAAATTGTATAGTACTTTAGAAAACTCACCGCAAGCGGCTCGTTTTCTAAACTTGTACTCGTGCGCTAAAAACGTATGTTATGAAACTAGTACTTTAATATACTATTATTGAACAGACAGATGACACCTAAACAAATTTTAAATCCCTGACTTTCATCAAAAAATGCAATTTTTAGATGAATTTTCGATAAAAATGGCTAAATCCCTGACTTTTCCAAACCAAACCAACACTCGTTGTAAAATCAAACAAAAGTCATATGATAAAAAAAAACAATATGTTTTTGCTCCGACAGTGTTTTTTTGTTAATTCAAAAAGATATTTTTTATTTTATAAGCCATTGTAAAAATAAAAATATTCATTGTAATTTGAAAAATGTTTCCTTTTAAATCGTTTGTAAACTTGCAAATGATCTGAATACAAAAACTGGCTATTTTAAAAGGAATTGTTTTAATATATTTATATTTTTCAACAATATAAAGGGAAATATTATAATTTTATTAAAATAAGAAAGTAAGGGACAATACTTTTATTTTAAAGTGAAAAACGTTTTGATGTAAAAATTATTTTTTTAAATTAATATTATTCATAACTAAAACGTAAACTTTTTACTTTTAATATTTTAAAAGGCATTTTTTTTTTTAAATTAAAATAATTTCTTATTGATTTTACAAGATCAAATTTTTCTGAGTGAAACAACCAAACAAATCCCTGACTTAACCCTGACTTGGTGGGAACCCTGTCTTTTAAGATCCGATATTTTCACCTCCAAATATATTTCCATTTGGGGGATAAATAACAATAAAAATATTGTTGATGTATATTTTATTTATTTTATCATGATAATTAAAAAAAAAATGAGAATTTCCAATAAAATTGAAGTGCGAATTAAAACTTATCCATTATACTTACTGACTATTCTACCCAAGCCACATCCGGTATAGATGTATCTCTGTCCTGTTGTCGCGACTGGGGAAAAACGACATCTGACTAGAGTTTTTATGATCACGTGGCCGCGGTACGTCATTATTGATGTGTCTCCTTCTATTTTCGGTCTTTTGCCATATACTGAACAATAAAAATAGTATATTACATAACGTGTACGGAAAGTGACTTGCATGCACGAGCTAGCTAATATTAATAGGGTCGCCGAGAGGCTGCCTGAGCCCTGTTTACCAGACTTGAAAAAAAAAAAACGAGCCAAAAAATAGGAACAAACAGCATTATCAAGTTGCTCACCCCAAATCATTTTAATTTTTGTAAATAAACATTAAAACTTGGGTAACAATATAGCCACATAGATGAGCCCTAATATATGAGGAGGTAACATGCAAACCGTGTTTTGTCACATCCAAAAGTTTTTTCTTCAAACACAAAAAAACTTATTTAGAACAAAATTATAATATTTTCTTGTTATTAATAGCTTGTACAGATTCCACATACACTGTAGATTAATATTTAACATACTTTTCCAAAAAGAATACATAAGAAATATGAAAAAAATGTTAAATTAAATTGGACAAAACACGACTGAACTTGTAACGAGAAAATTTACAAGAAAAGCACTTTATCTATAAATGTCAAAAAGTGACTCATTGACCCTTAGTGTCCACTAGCTCAAGTCGAGAAGGTGTGGGTAAAAAGATGTTGGGGTAGGCGCCACTCGATCGAAGGTCAACAAGATTTCCAAAGATAACTATGACCGAGAATAAGTTATCTAAAGCGAGATAACTTATTCTCGGTCATAGTTATCTTTGGAAATCTTGTTGACCTTCGATCGAGTGGCGCCTACCCCAACATCTTTTTACCCACACCTTCTCGACTTGAGCTAGTGGACACTAAGGGTCAATGAGTCACTTTTTGACATTTATAGATAAAGTGCTTTTCTTGTAAATTTTCTCGTTACAAATTTGGCGCCCAACGTGGGGCCTTGTGTAAAACGTTCTGCGTAAAACGGCCAGTTTTTTTTTTGTAGTCTTGGTATATTTGCTTGAAATTAGATTGTAGGCGGCTGTAGTCTACTGTAGTCGATCGTAGTTTTTGTAGTTTCGACTATTGAAGGCAAAATATCATTGTAGTCCACTGTAGTTTCTTGTAGTCTAGCTTGGTTCTGCAATTTTCGTTGTAGTCTTGCAATTTTCTTTGTAGTTTTGTTGTAGTCTTTTGTAGTTTCACCATTTAACGTTGTAGTCTTGCAATTTTTACCTGTAGTCGGTCTTATTTTTGCATTTTAGGTTGTAGTCGTTTGTAGTCTCGTGTATTTGGGCCATATTTTGGATATTTTAGTTGTGGTCTTGAGCTTTTAAGCTTTATTATGGCGCGTAGGATATCTCCAAACCGTTTGGTGCAGGAGGAGCTGATATATGAGCTCACAATACGCGGTAAAAATGCTGAAGGAAGTGTAGAGATGTTGCGTAGTAGGCTATATAAGACAATTAAGTTGGAACGCGAAGGGCAATTGACATTACCAGCTTATCCGTACTCGTTTGAGGAGGACAAGGTGGCCGTCGACGCTAACGTCGTAGCTGTTAGAGCTCTCCTAGATGATTTTAGAGCGGGACCAAAGAGTAATGAGTTTATAAAAATTGAAACGAAGCTTGCTCATACACTAGGACGTGCTAAACGGATGGTTGCCGGAGAGCATGAAGATGAAAAGACAGACTACATTGTTCAAATAAAGGATCTCTTAGAACTACTAGATAAGAAAGCTGATGACTTTGTTCAAATACAGCGTGCTATCCCAGAAATCAGTATATTGGAAGAAGTAGATGACCCGACAGAAGAGGATTTAGATTTAGAGGACGATGTACAAACTGTTAATAGGAGTATGGTTCAGAATAGTGTTGTAAGGACAGTACCAGTCCGTCAGTGGAGTTTAGTGTTCACCGGTGAAAAGAAAGGTATGTCTGTAAATGCTTTCTTGGAGAGAGTTGAGGAGTTGCAGGTTGCTAGGCATGTCTCGAATGAAATGTTGTTTGATTCGGCGCTTGATTTGTTTGCCGGAAAAGCCTTAGTCTGGCTTAGGGATGCCAAAAGGTCGTGTTCAGATTGGACATCTTTAGTAAAGTTGTTGCGTGAGGAATTCCAACCCCCAGATTATGACGAAAAACTTTTGAAAAATAATACAAAAATAAAAGAAAACTAAATAAAAAGAATGCCCAAATGAACTAAAGCCAAGGTAAGCTAAAAATTACTAAAAATATCCCTATATAACTAATAAACAAGAGATCGAGGGGCAAAATACTAGCAAAACCTAGTGTAAGAACTAAATAAGCCAAGTTTGCATTTTTGCACGTTACAAACTGAGGGGACAAAGCATGTTTTGAAAGAAAACAACTTGGACAAAGCTCAGTTTGAACGAAATTAGTTTATTAAGGGATCATTCTGGTTTATAATTTTCAAAAAATCTATCGTTTTCTTTTATATTTTTCGAAAGTATATGTAGACTTTTTCATAATTTTTTATTAAAAAAAAAATAAAACGCATTTTACTCAATAGTATATGTAGACTTTTTGATAAATTTTCATTAAAAAAACTTTAAACGCGTTTTTCTTAAAACAACGTTTTTTCGGTCGGTGGTCGTGATTTCTCCGGAACCACTGGACCGATCCTTATGAAAATGTAACCACATATTCTACACATGAATAGCTTCAGTGTATTCTATAACCGCATTAAAATTGAAGGTGACAATTACGTTAAAAATGATTAAGCTTAAATGACAACAAATACACAGTCAAATGACCGAAAATCAGCAATCCCATTGGCCAGGTGGACAAAGCATGGTTTGATCTGAAACTGAGAGGTGGACAAAACACACTGATTGAAACCCTAGTTTTTAACAATTATTTTAAATAGGAGAAAACTTGTTTTAATTAAAAAGTGAGGTTGGTTCATGTGCAAATGACATAGAGTGATAAGAATCTATCAATAACTCGTTTCCCAAAAAAAGTGGACAAAGCACGGTTTGCATGTTAACTCATCATATACCATAGAACAAACATGCCCCTTGCGAGGATACTGGACACATGAATGCAAAAAAGGGTTATATCCAAACCGATTAATAGAGCTAGTTTATGATTTTTACAAGGAAAAGGGGTCAAACTATGTTATATTTAGAGCTCTTATATTCACCTTCAAGTATACTTGAATTTATAAATTTAAAAATTTATAAATTTATCTGGTAAATAGATTACCTCGGTCTCATAGCAATCGCCATTGACAAAGCAGCGTTCGGCATTTGTCCTGCTGGTAACGTTAACAAAGACTTTACTTACAGGTGAATATAATGGCCCTTAGACTTGTAGTCCTGGACTGCTAGTCCCCCAAATCTACAAATATTTTTTTGAATTGAAAAATTTACTTACGTTTTCTCGGCACCTCCTGCCACCTATAGTCCCAAGTTTGATCGTGCACAGCTTTAAACGATCGCTCTATAGCCCTTTCTCCACTAAACACCCTGATATCCCACAACTTTATGCTCTGGTCTTTACTGTTTGAAATCAAGTGTCTGCCATCGTCTCTAGAATCTATAAAGGTGATTCCGTCCGTGTGACCGGCAAAGCATCCCACCGGTTTGGCTTGAACGGTCACGTCCAGAGTGCGTCTGTCCCAAACCTTGACCAGTCCGTCATCTCCGCCGCTGTAGATGATCTGGCATGAATCGTCCGAGAATCGGACACTGTTAACGTCATACTTGTGGGCGGGAATTCGCAGTGTTCTACCTAACCTTTCCCTGTTGTAGATATATAAAGCTCCGTCGTTAGCTCCGCAAAGTAGCTCACTACCGTTCGAAGAAAAAACGACGGAAAAGATGCATGACCTTCGGCCGGAGTTGAACAGAGTCAGAGGCTCTTGGTTCTCATTGTTTTCTTCGGTCGAACACAAGTGCACTGTAACCGAAACTGCGTTTTAAGGGCATAACTATAAATGTTAGTGACGAGTCTAATAAGTTAGGTGATGACAAAACAGAGCCGAGAAAGTTATAAGAGTAATAAAACATAACGACTAAATTTCAAAACGTCGCGACGCGTCGTATCTCAAAAAATTAATTTTCGGTTCCTTGTAATCATCAGGAATAAGTAAGGGTGTTTAGCTTTCATCCTGTATATAGTAGATTTTGATAAGTCCCTTATGCGGACAAATATAAGGTTTTGTGCGCATGACGTACTAGCTGGCATAAAGCGATATTTCAGTAGTTTGAAAGAGTTCGTAAAACAACACAACACAAGTTACAGAAATATTCCAATATGGACGTCATAGAACCGCCATGTTGTTTTTATGAAAAATGGCTCCTGTGGCGCCATCTTTAATGCAAATATCGACTTGTGATATATCAATGAAAGGAGAATTTAAAGGCGAATCCAAAAATGTAAACAAATATATAGGTTTCCATTTAAAACTTAAAAGTTGGTATCACTTAGACCGGAAGTGATATTCTATAAATTTTAAAAAGTTATCTTTTATAGTTACGGAGATAATTCGTAGGCAATACTTCTTTTGACACCCGGTATAACGTAACTTGTAAAATAATTGGAATAGTCAGTTGGAGTGTATGTATGTTATCATCATTAATCGGAATAAATTCAGTTATGACTCATCCACGTTGACAATAAACACAGAAACATAGGCTTACAGAATAATTTTGCCGAATTATGAGGGAAATTTTTATAAAGGTCACTAAATCGAAACATTTGACGACTAATTTGTTACACACAACAATATTGAATATACATATTAACTATAAATATGTAAATATATCGGTGTTTTTCGAAGAAAATAAAAATGTAAATATTTAAAACCTCGCGTCAACGATAGAATCGACGCGCGCCTATGCAAGCACTGGAAATTCGCCGATGACTGGTTATCATCGTGTACAGAGTTAATTAGTGCAAGGAACAGAAGATTAATTTTTTGAGATACGAGGTTTTGAAAAAAGTCGATATTTTTCTTAAGAACTGAAAAACGTCACAAAAAAAAGTAAAATTTCGACGTCATAATGATATACAGGGTGTTCCAGAACTCGCGTACCGAAATTTAAGAGGTGATTCTACATCCAAAAATATGAAAAAAAGTTTCTATAAAGGTTGGTCCGGAAATGAGCCCTAAGGGATCTAGGGCCCTTTAAAATTGTAATAAAAATAAGGTTTTTAATTAATAACTCGGGTACCGTTTAAGCTAGAGCGGCGAGCTTTTGCATGTATACTAGTATTAATAAGGGCAATAAGTTTATGTTAATTTATTTTTTTAATTTATCCAGAGGCGTGCCCAGACGGACAAAATATATGAGGCTTAAAACATTTTTGCCCCAAACTTTTCTATGTGTATGTTTTTTGGATTTGTTGTAAAAAATATAGATTTCTAGAGTAAAAATACATATAAAATATCATATAGTGTAACACTGTAGGAGCAACCGTTATCAAAAAAAAATGCAATTAAGAGGAAGTAACATTTTGTGCCACCAAAAACGTTACTTTTTAAAAGGCTATTACTCCTTTAATATTAAATTTATGTGTTTTGGTGTATAATACTTTTTTGCTCAGTTTTAAATGAAGAATCACCCTGCAGCATTAAAATTTTATTGGTGCTTTTTTTTGTTCCCCATTATTGAATCGTCATCTTCGAAGGGCCGTAGCTCCCTTAGGGCTCATTTCCGGACCAACCTTTATAGAAACTTTTTTTCATATTTTTGGATGTAGAATCACCTCTTAAATTTCGGTACGCGAGTTTTGGAACACCCTGTATAGCTGAATTTTTAAATTTAAATATCCCGGCTCACAGAGCATCAAATTTCAAGTGTGAGACACCATTTTAAAGATTGTCTTTCATTTTTTTTAGTAAAGGCATCAGAAAAATGACTCAAGGTCCTGATTGTTTTTACTATCAGTTTTACAGTAACTTGCTCAGCTCTGGGATATACTTACATGCAGATGACCATGTTGAATATACAAAATGTCTTCTATCTGGCGAAAACGCCACGTCGATTATGCTCCAACCCACATCTCTCGCTCTGAGTGTTTTTATTAACTTGTAATGTGGATCAGTCGAATCATACAATCTAATTTTCCTATCTGAAATGCGAAATAGTAATATTTGAAATAGTTATTTACCTAACAAGTGCGAAAAAGCCTCTTTACGCATGAGTTACAATAAAATATACTTTTATATTTTATTAATAATAATAATAATAATTTATTAATCTTTTCGGTCATTACAGACATAAGATAAGTCACACTATACTAAATTTAAAATATAAATATAACATGTAAAAAGTAATAACATATAAGTACATTATGCGAGTCAATTAAAGTTCATAAATTCATCAAATGTGTAAAACGCTTTTTCTATTACATACATTTTTAGTTTTTTCTTAAAATTTGGTAAGCTCTTGATTTCCTTTATACTCTTTGGAAGTTTATTAAAAATTTTAATACAAGAGTAATATGGTCTCTTTTCATATTTTGCACTCTTATGTTTTGGAATTACTAATTGATCGGAATTTTGGGTTACATAACAATTTAAATTTGAATTTTTGATAAAAAGACAAACATTTTTAAAAACGAAGACGGCACATTTAAAAATATATATACATATGACGGTTAAAATTTTATTATTTATGAAAATCTCTTTGCACGATTGCCGGTATTTAATATTAAAGATCAGTCTTATTATCCTCTTTTGCAGCAGGAACACCCTATTTAATTCGGTGCTTCGACCCCATATAATTATATTATATGATAAATGAGAATGCGCCATAGCATAATATGTGTTTATTAAAGTTTTAGTTGAGACGCTGGGTTTTAGTTTTAGGATGGCGAAAAAAGAACTGTTTAATTTTTTACAAACAAAAGAAACTTGATCTATCCACGTTAACTTTGAGTCCAAATATGAACCTAAAAACTTAACTTTATCGGAGACATCTTCAGTTCGTAAACTCGGGGATGTGTTATAAAAGTTGACTTTCACCGTTTTATTTAAATTTAAAATAAGTTTATTTGATTTGCACCAATGTTCATGAATAATTAAATTAATTTTAATGATAAGCTCGTTTTTGTTTTTAGCTGCTACTGCAATGGATGTATCGTCCGCAAAATTAATGACATATCCTGAAAGATATAGGTCGTTTATGAATAATAAAAAAATGAGTGGTGCCAATATGGAGCCCTGTGCTGCACCTATATTTATCTTAAATTTATTTGATAATATTTTACCTATTTTAACTTGTAAATCGCGGTTTCGTAGAAAAGAAATTAACCATTCGAGGATAAAACCCCTTATCCCAAGGTTGTAGAGTTTATGTTTGGCAAAATCAATGTCTATAGTATCGAACGCTCGAGACAGGTCAAAAAATAAGCCTGCAACACACATACCTTGGTCCAATTGTTTGGCCAAATACTCGACAAATTGAAAAATAAATCTTATTTTTATATTTTTCCAATAACAGTAACAATTAACAGTTATAATATTATGAATAAATGTAACGAGAACAACACTACGAAATTAAGAAATTCGCACATGCTTTATGCTATGCTATTCTTAGCTGGGGTCACTCTTGTCATACTCAAAGACTTTTTGGGCTACAACGTAGAGCTTTACGTATTATTTGTAACAAAAAGTTTAGAGATGATGTTAAGTTGTGCTTTGTTCAATTGAATTTATTATATTTATTGAATTTCCTAGTCTGTACATTTTTCATTGTTTATTGTTTGCGAAGGAAAATGATTCATTTTTTCACAGATCCAGCATTCATCATTACAACACAATAAATAATCAAAATCTAAATATTAACTTTTTACGACTTTCTTCAAGTAGGTTCAGCGAAAACTATTATGCCCCCACATTTTTTAATAAATTGCCTGAGTCTGTCAGATCACTACCCCTTAATACTTTTAGAAGCAAAGTTAAAATGTTTTTAATCAGAAATGCATTCTACAGCTTTAATGAGTTTTTAAACATTGATACTCTTGAGTTTAATTAATTTAATTTTACAATAATAAATCATCTTGGTGATGAAGTTTTACTGTGTATTTTTTTGTATTTTTATATTGTTGTATTGTACACATTTACACCCATATGTATTTTATATTATTTGTCTCTTTATTTGTCTTTATATTTTTTTAGTATTTTTTGTATTTATATTTAAAATTTGACATGTGTAAACTTTTGTATAAACACGTAAATAAATTATCTTATCTTACGTGTGAATATAAAGTCTTTTCGTATTGTTCGCCTTTTGGATGATAGAAATAAAAGCAATCAATTTAACTCGTAATTTTTTTTTTTGACAAAATTAAAATAGAAAAAGAAATATATTTAATTATTTTTTCAACCCTTTTGGGACATATATGTCCCAGGAAATGTTAAAATAATCCTATAGCCAAAAAAGAACATTTTTCTTCAAGCGTACTAAAATGTTCATATTTTATAACTGAACACACTAGTTGGAAGTGATCTATTTTTTTACAGTAAAAAAATGAGTTCATTGTTGTACGCTGTAAAAAAAAGTTAGCAAAACCACCACTGGCGGCAGCACTTTAACTTTGATGACAGCCATACTTCAAACTTATTTGTTTATTATGTAAACAGGTGGTTGACTCGAGATTCTGTGCAAAAACCTTGTGTGAAATTGATTAAAAATGGTTGACGAATATATGGTTTATACACCTACAAATCTCTCTTAAATTGTAAATGCTACATCAGACAAGTTACCATCGAAATCGCGAAAAGTGTATGATTTAGCCTACGAAAAAAATTTAAAATGAGCTCAGGAAGGTTTAAGTTTATTTCAAAAGGGTTTTATTGGCCTATTTTAATAAAAAATATATACTTTATTACAGAATAAATTAAATGCAAAAATTAATATTAAAAAAAATATATCGTCATCTAAAGGCTCTAACGATCTAACTCCAAAACGTCATATTTTTCAGGAGACGTAAAAAACGATTTAAAACTTAATTATAGCAATTTAGAACTTTAAAACTAGCTTGTTCACAGGTAAAAATGTTTGAAATGTGTTAATGTATTTAAAACTTTTCATTGTTATCTATTTTATATAAATTATTTGAAAATTAAATTTTAACCACAGAATCTAAATTCACTAATGGTCTCACTCCAAGGGAAGATAAAAGAGGATACCTATCGTATTATATCGCGTAATATTATTACAAAAAATTTATATTTTTATATTTAATATATAATATTACTACTAGGTAGGCATAATATATATACCTAGATAATATTAATATTATAAAATTTATACATTATAAAACCTTCATAAAAATAATTAAATCCTAGAGAAAAAAATATATTTTATTTTGTAACGTTATGTTATAATAAAAATATAATAATTATTAAGCAACATTCAAAACTTAAATACCTTATTTACATTTTTGTGGTCAATATTATTAAAATCTAATATTATTAAACAATCAAATATTATCTAACTAAATTCTAATGTATATTATTATACATAATTATGTATCTATCATAAATGTAACGAATCTTTAACAGTTTGCTGCATATTTTTTTATGTTTTTTGGATTTAGTTAAGTATTTATTATTATAAAAAAGATTCAAGTTATAATTATTTTAGTTTTTTTCTGAAATAGAAACTTAAACATAGGGTATAAACGGGATCCCCTGTTGTCGAGAAATAGTTTGACATCACAATCATATGATGGAGTTAGACACTTAGCGACTTAAAATATTTACATTTTTGCATTTTTTGAGGCTGATATTGGTTTAATGCAACTTTTTTTTTTGAAGTATGTTGGTAATCAGATAATGAAGCAAATTTGATAAAAATCTCATTTTTGAAAAATTTGGAGTTAGACAACTAGAGCCTTTAGTGGACGATATATGCTTGAAGAAAAAAATAGTATGTTTCACTCAGAGGAAAAGTGCTTTTTTTTACTCGTCTGTAGTTTCTGGACTCCGCTTCGCGTCGTCCGTAAATTCTACAGACTAGTAAAAAAAAGTTTCACTTTTCCTCTGTACCGTAATTAATACGTTCACTGCCAACGGCTAGTTTTGACAGCGGAGCAATGGGTATGGGCAAGGGAAAAATAGAAAGAATTGATTAATGTTGTTAGGGGCGCCAGTTACTTTAGCTTTAACTCTTTTAGGTAAGTAACAACCTAGTGTAAATACTTAAGCTTTTCAGTTTGAGAAAATATAACTCTTAAATAAAATAAGATAATTCATTTGAGAAATTTATTATAAATAAAATTAATGAAAGCACATCAAGTAATGTATTAATATATCTAAAAAATATGTGTAATTATATTAAGATATAATTAAAGAAATCTTAATAAAAATTACTAAATTCAGAAATCATTCGACTTAAATGTATAAAGAAAACATGAAGTTCAGCAAGCACCAAGAAATGTATGTAAACAGCAATCATTTCTTGCAGTGTATAAAAGTCATGCTTAAATTAGAAATCATTTAATCAAAAGTATGATATTTAATAATTAATAAATGAGATTAAATGTTTTAAAAAAATAAGTACCTAAAAATGAACAAAAGCCAGAAGGGCATATAGTATTAAACAATACTATATCAGATCTGATAAAGTTTACAGTTATAAGAATATTGAAATAAAAGAATTTAAAAATATGAAATATTGCTTTCAAAAGTTTTCAGAATGAGTACTTAGCTGGTTTCTGCAAAATCCATGAGGTATGAATTCCATCGTCTCCATCTGTACAAGTCTCCCCTATGCTGATGAATTCATTTCTCAAATAAAAAAAATAGGCTGTCCCATCTACTTTGGAAAAATCATCTTCCAGGATAAAATGTATTATTGAAAATGTTGTCCGGGATAAAATATACTTTTGAAAATTATGTCCAATGTAAAATTGTCTGCTAGACGGTCATATAGAATTTATCTATGCCGAAAAATACAGAACCATGTTCCAACAGAACATCACTCCATGCGGAGAACTTGTATATCAAATATACCAAAATAAACTTCAACTTAAATTAATGTAATTCCATATTAATGGTATAGAAATAGTAATTAATGGTCTAGTAATGGTAATTAATGGTATAGAAATAGTAATTAATTAATGGTGCTAAAACAATAATTATATCTCAGAAATATTCTAAGAAACAGAAAAACGTAACTTACATGTCATACTAAGTCTTCGATGTCCATCGAAACGTTATAAATGCGTAATTGTAGAAAATAACAGTTACAATATCTTCCGCATTGTTTAAATATTCATTTTCACTAACTTTAAATAAAAATACATGAAGGATTACTTCGATGATTACAGAAAATAAACACTCGTCAGTACGACACCACCATTTTGTATCAGAGTTGCTTCAAGAAGAACGAAAATCGACCTTCTTGACCGGTATGAACCCTTCAGGTAAATAAAATCCTATTTCTGAACTATTAGCGACATCTATGCAAGTCATTATCAACTACAGTTTTACCGTATAGGATTCCTAATAAAGGTAACGGAAACTACACCAAAAATAATAACTAAAAAGAATATTTCCTAATAAATCCGTATTAGTGATATCTAACCTCAAAATATTACTCTAAGAAACAAATATAAACAATACTTATTGTTTATCAGCAAAACTAATAAAAATACGAACAGAGTACTAAGTGCCCTGTGAACTAAGTATAAACAAAATACTGAATCTAAGTGAGCAGTTCCAGCAAACTATTTTCAACAAATTCTAGATTATCCCGAAGGAATAAGCATACGAAACTTTCCAGGAGAGACAAGCTACAGATGAAAGCCAGTGAAATCCAACCCTCAATAGACTCTGAAACATATAAAAACCAGGTAAGTCCATAGACAAATGTATTATAGAGAAATAAGTCATATGATTCTTTATTATTAAAAATCATATTCTAATTATGTTTTCTTTATGTTATTTTCAGGTAGAACTATGAAATAGAGACTCATATGGTTAGAATTCAGTTCCTGCTACAAAATAGTCCCAGATACAAAATAGTTCTGTACGTACGTAACTATTTATATACAAAATAAACATAAATTATAACGTAAGTAAACGAATAGTTTAATTAACCCTTGCTATATTACAAAGTGACGATTTATATCGTTACACCTCTTAGTAAAACAATATACTATTAAAATGCACAGAACAGGGACACTTTAGTATCTTATAGTCCAAACTTGATATCAAGTGATATCAATACTTAAGTATAATGTGATATATTTGTCCAGCTCTAAAACACTACAGGGTGATCAATAACTGCCATGCCAAAATATAAGAGGTGATTCCAAAAAATATCAAAAAAAGTTCCTATAAAGGTTGTTCCGAAAATGAGCCCTAAGGGAGATAGGGCCCTTTGAAATTTTAATAAAAAAAAGGTTTTTAATCAATAACTCTGGTACCCTTTAAGCTAGACCGACGAGCTTTTGCATTTTACTAGTATTAATAAGGGCAATAAGTTTATGTTAGTTTATTTTTTTGAATTTATTCAGAGGCGTGCCTAGACGAACAAAATATGTGACGCTTAACACATTTTTGCCCCAAACTTTTTTATGTGTTTTTTTGGATTTTTTTGTAAAAAATATAAATTCCTTGAGTAAAAATACATAAAAATGTCATACAGTGTAACAATGTAGGAACAACCGTTAAAAAAAATGCAACTAAGAGGAAGTAATATTTTGTGCCACCAAAAACGTTACTTTTTAAAAGGTCATTACTCCTTTAATATTAAATTTAGGTGTTTTGGTGAAGAATACTTTTTAAGTAAAGAATCGCCCTGCAGCATAAAATTTTTATTTTATATACGGCTCTAAGGGCCGTAGCTCCCTTAGGGCTCATTTCCGGACCAACCTTTATAGAAACTTTTTTTCATATTTTTGGATGTAGAATCAACTCAAGTTTACATAGTGTCCTTTACCTCCGGAGTCCAGACTTAATAAGGCTTTTTCTGTGTAAATTTTTTTTAGTGCGGGCATAATACGCGAGATATAGTAAAAATCACCAGAAACATAGTTTTAATTGTATTTGCTTCAAAATATAAAAACTTTGAGATCAAGTCGACAAGCGTTATAATTTGTTTTTTATTTTCTCATAAAAAGTATTGTGAAAATCAATTTTTTTCTGTTTAATCATCTTATTTTTTCCCGAAAAATCTAAATAAGCAAAAAAATTATGTCTATCTGTCTGTCTGTATCCACGATAAATTAAGAACGCTTTGAGCTAGCGACTTGAAATTTTTATGCAGATGTATTTTTATATTATCGTGGGCAAGTTCGTATTTGAGCAAAATCGGTTGGGGAGAAGGGGGGTTAAATTTTTCTTATGGGTGCAATTATTTACAACAGAAGAAAAATTTAAAAACCACATAAAACGTTAAAAAACTACAAAAAAAAATTATTATCATTTTTTTCCAGCGCCCCCCCCCCCCCCCTTCCCCTAAAATGTAAAAAATTGTTTATAAGCATAACTTTCTTTTTGTTCACAATATAATAAGAAAGTTATGTCTATCTTCTCCCCAAAATGTAATAAATTGTTTCTGGACATTATTTTAAACTAAATTAAATTGTTTGATATTTACAAATTTAAAAAATCTATATAAAACATTTTACTATTCCTTAAACCGACTTTTGTTTGATTAACGCAGTCGTCCCTCCGAAGTTACTGATCGATTTCGTGCTTTTTAGCACTCTTCAGAGCCACATATCGGTAGTAGGGACAACTACGAAAATCAAATCCTTTCCATATATCTCTAAATAGAGTTTAAAAATCGTTGTAAGGAAAAGCAAAAACAGCTAGCGACATCTACTGCTAAAAGCAGAGACTGGATAAACATATCGACAGTCCAAAAAAGGAAGCAGTTATTGGTTTCAAGAACCTATTGCACGCTGTCGATAGGGGGCAGATTAATCAATGCCACGGTGGACATTGCCGCCAATTGAATCCTAAACGCTAGGAGGTCACCTTTTACAGTGGTATCTGAATTAATAAACTAAATTAAATTGTTTGATATTTACAAATTTAAAAAATCTATATAAAACATTTTATCCAGTCTCTGCTTTTAGCAGTAGATGTCGCTAGCTATTTTTGCTTTTCCTTACAACGATTTTTAAACTCTATATAGAGATATATGGAAAGGATTTGATTTTCGTAGTTGTCCCTACTACCGATATGTGGTTCTGAAGAGTGCTAAAAAGCACGAAATCGATCAGACACTTCGGAGGGACGACTGCGTTAATCAAACAAAAGTCGTTTTAAGGAATAGTAAAATGTTTTATATAGATAACTATTTTAGTGGTCACAATAGAAGACAAATTTAAAAACCACCTAAAGGTAAAATAAAATTACACAAAAAATGTTAGAGATGGCTTTTTTCTTAATTTTGGTGGAGATCAAATTCTATATGAGCTCCAAAACCAAAATGGATAATTTGTATTTATTTTAAAATATCTCACCTTGAGAAGCAGTTAGAAAATTTTCACCATCTTTAGAGAATATTCCACAAAAAGCCTTTCCTGTGCTGCCATCTAGGATAGTTAATTCGTTTGGTAAATAATTGTTTCCTATTCCACATCTTTTCGGTTGGGAAAAATTATTGTTTTTGTACAAACCCATCTAAAAAGTATTATCTCATTAATAACACAGGCCCACAAAAAATTGAGTATTTATTAATAACTAATTTGGTGGGAGGATTGGTGTAGTGGACTACCGCTTCGTACTTGACGAGTTTACTACACAAATAGCTTGAGTTCGATTCTCACCGGCGCCGATTTGCCTTTTTCAGATAATTAATAATTGAAATTTGGCGAAGGCGTAAATGAAGCGGACATTCCGTATAAATTGGTTCGAAAGTCAATTAAAGCCGGTGGTTCCCTCTACTACTAGCCCACACAAGTCCTGGACTTAGGGGATGCTTAATTAAGTAGAATAGTTCGAAGTTAAACAAAAATGTAATGTAATGTAATTAATTAATTACTTATTTTCTTAGGTATTTTTGAGCGCTGAATCGAATTTGAAAATGAAAAAATATTGACGGATTTATTAAACCAAAACTAAAATTATCAAAATCTCAACAAAAAAAAAAAAAAATGGCGTATATGCCCCAATATAGCACATAGCTATGTTATGAAGCCCTCGATATAAAATTCTCTATTCGACTGTATATTTTTTAATAGTTAAACATTTATTATTATTTTTTACGTTTTGATTTTTATTTTTTTTTACAAAAAAAAAACGATTTTTTAAGATCATAAAATAAAACATTTTTCAAAAATTGATTGATTTTTTTAAAGAAACTTTGACGAAAATACTTTTCAACGCTACTGTAAACCCCCAAAAAAATAAAAAAATGTATAGTCATCAAAAAATTTCGTGAGCGCACTAAAATAGTATATTATGATCCAAGGACGAGAAATAATGTTTCTCGGTCGCATGCGTAATATATTTCTCGTAGTAAAAATAATAAGTAAAATTAGTTTTAATTCGGTTCTGTCAGATATCTGACCATTTTCCATAAGGGACTACAAAAGTACTTTTTTCACCACCAGCCTAAAACCACATCTTTATTACGGTTCTTTTCATTGGTAGAAATATTATTTCTCTACCTATGACGTCAGAGGTTCTTAAAATAATGAAATTGCACCATGGTTAATAATGAATGTTTATTCAGCTGTTTTGGCATCTGACGTTTCACTTAATTATTAAATCACATTGCTATTTACAAGTGTCTTTAGGCACCAAATTTATTTATTGCATGATAAATTAAAAAATATTAATTAAATTAGTAACTATAAAACATGTTTTACAAAAAACACTTCAAAAAGTGAAAATCATTGGTCCATCATATTCAACCCATATATTACCGTAAGGATCATAGATTACCAGAGGTAAAACCCCCAACAATATATTGATCTTTGAGGCAATAGATTCTCCCTCACAGTTTTCGCCTGTCCCCTTATTTCTGGGGGAGTACCAGAATCATCACTTTGCATTTCACTTTACATTTTTATATATTTTATTACACTTAACACGGAAACACTTTCTAATTTAATAATTTCAGCAGATCACCAGAAAATTTCTACTAGAAATGTCAAGTTATTTCATTTGTTTTTTTAATGGCCGCGAACGGCCAGCAAGATATTTTAAATTTATAAGCTTTTTCATTAAATTTTAGTAAAATAAAAAAATAAATAGCTAATTAATTGTACTGGTAGTAAAAAAAAATACTATATTTTCCACGTGAGTGAAGATTTAACATTTTAGACCGCGTCTTGCGGGCTTCGCGCTAGCGCGCTTCTCTCACTTGGTAAATAATATACTATTGGTGGGCTGCAGCCCGCCAAAGTAAAACAAAAGTAAAACACAACCGCTATGCAATTTTTCACAAGGGACCGCGAAAGTACTTTGGCGGGCTGCAGCCTGCCAAAGTAAAACAAAAGACAAACTCTTAACAAAAGTGTCACTTTTAATGTAATATTTCTAACCGAAAAACGTCACTTTGGAATACAAGCGAATAAAAATATATTTTTTAGGACTGTACTTAGTAAACTTAACTTGGAAAACTATACTCCATAGGCGCAGACTACGGGGAGCCGGGGCCATGCTCCCCCTGGGATCATAACAGGGGGGGGGGCGGATCCCCTTCGAATATTGTCTATACATTAACATATTATAAAAGTTTCACTATTTTTAAATATCTTTTTAGTCTTTTTTTCATTTAATAAAAAATTATAACTTTTATGTATTTTTTTTTACTTCAAAAAATTTTGGGCCCCCCAGGGATTTTGAAAAATCGGCGACTATGCTGTACTCAGTAAACTTTACGCAGTAAGGTTGTGAACTATGAAGAATTAGTTACCTCTCTGTTTGTTATCATATTAACCATATTTTTTGATGATAACGATTTGGGACTTTTTGCAGCTATTGTTTCACCAGATGCCAGTTTAGTTAAAGCTGCATATTCGCTCATCTAAAAGATAAAAACACTATTCTATTTTAAGGTTCAATAAAATAGTTGTTATTATTATATTTTGGCATTTAACCTCTTCAGGGACGAATTTTTTGTTTAAATTAATTTAGTAGCAAAAGTTAAAAATGCTTTTTATTGTCAAAACAAGTAAACAACTGAAGATGTGCGAGTCTTGGCCATTGAATGTCGCTTGTAATTGGAAACAAAGCAAATGGAAACAGCTATAGCATTTTGCGGAATTTATTTTTAAACGTACACATATTTGCCTATGTCCCTGAAGAGGTTAAATAAAAATCATTACTGTTTTTGTTTAAAAAGTTTAGTTTTCAACTGAAAAGAAATAAAATAACGGTTGTTTCCACCTGTAAAAAAACAATTTGCGATATAATAAAGTTTGGCAACGCTGTACTGGTACCAGCGCAGTCATTTGATTTTTTGATTTCATTTAAAAGAAGTAAATTATTTACTTCTTTACTATAAATATATTTTTAATAAATAAGCGTTTAAATTAGTTTTGAGTGGCCTGTTTTTAATACCAAGATTCAATTAAATAAATTAAAATTTATGAATATCAGTGATTAAAGCTTTTAAGATGGAAAGTGCATAAAATATAATATATTATCTGAAATTAATTAGGATTTATACGTAGGATGTTTTGGTAATAAAATAAGCATTTATATTGCTTATCAATAAAAATAAATCAACTAAAGGTAAGCTTCACAAATTAAAAACACATTTTGCAAAAATATCACATTTATTAAGATGTCAGTAACTGTCAGTTTCTTGTTTCCATAGTAACCAAGTGATAATTGTACATGTGCAAAAATTATCAGATTCATTTTGATCTGATTGGTCAAGAAACTAAAAATGCAAGGTTTTGATTGGCCTATATATTGTTTGTGAAATAGTCCTATTTAAATCTTTATAGGGCACTGGCACATACCGAGTGATCCAACGAAAACTTTAACCTTGGATAAAATCGAAACTAATAACTTATCGAAAAAATGCCGAGACAGCCCTAGTAGAAATTTAACGTTAGAATAAAGTTTTTCTAACGTTAGAAAACTGTATAAAAGTACGCTATAAAATATGTGCAAATGTCCCGCTTTTTAACGTTAGAATCAAACGTTAGTTACAAAGGTTAATCTAACGTTAGATTTTCAAGTTAGAAATACGTTATAAGTACGATTAATTTATAACTTTCGGAGGGGGCGTGGCCAACTAGGAAATTTCTACCTGCATCATAAAATGGCAGCTGGGGACAAATTTATTCATATAAATAAATCTTAATATATTTTAGGAATCAACATATTTTTAAACATAATTTCGTTACATTTATTTATAAAATAGCCATCTTTTTATGTGGCCCTAAATATTTTTCGTGTAATATGCTGTTATACTTCGATAAATACGTTTACCTCTCAGAAAAACTTTATATTTAGTTAGTTAATATTTATTTATACATTCAGAATCTTAAAATATTTTTTCAGTTCTAATTCAGCGTTGCCAGATTACTATAATTTTGACTTTTGGTGGACATTTTTTTAAACTTGTTATAGAAATAATAAATAATTATCAAACCTAGGCACATAGCTGTCTGAAATGAGTATTTTCTACTATAGCTTACATATTAATAATGTAAATTTAAAAAATATTTAAAGTTAGAATAAGATTAGAAAAAGGTTAGAATTTAGTTGGGAAACTAACGTTAGATTTATGTATTTTATAACGTTTTTGTCAAACGTTAGTTTTTAAGGTTAGATTTATATATTTTATAACGTTTTTGTATAACGTTTGAGACTAAACATAAAAATGTCACTAATCTAATGTTATGTTAAGTTGGATTTGTGTACTTTTCTACCAGGGAGGTCAATATTTATTTTAATGGAGACATGTTTTGACATGTAACCAATAATTGACGTAACTACCTCCACCACTCAGGAGCTACTAGTTTAAAAATCTTAAATAGGAATGTAGGTCATGTAATAATAATTATTAAAAAGGTTCTTTAATTCTTAAATTAAGATTTTGTATCCCCTTTAAATTAGTTTCTAGCTTCAAGTTTGTATAGGTTATATTACTTAATTTTATTAAAATATCGTTTTAAAAAATTACTACTAAATAAACAGTTTAAATTAGTTAATTCTCCATTTCTTATCATTTTAAACCAGAAAACAAACACTTTTAATGTGGCCCAAAATACCCCCCTAAAGCGATATCCTCATTTAAATACAAATGATCCTTACTTACATTAAGTTCTGTTGTATTTGGCTTGTACTTAAATTTTGGTATTTTTAATGTATTTGGAGGTATTGTATAATCTGACGTCATAATTATATGCTGGATTTGCCCACTAAAAAGAAAACGTTTAAATTTAACATTTTATTACTATAATAAATATGATTTTTCTATTTTGCGACTCTTATAAGCTCATAATCACACGCATTTTGCGTGTTCTATAAGAGGTCTCTACTTTTTTTTCCTGTTGGGTTGGCAACATACAAAAGCCTATCTCTTGACGTTTTGCGTGCAAATGTCAATGTGGATTTAAAGTTTAATTTTTTACAAAATTTTGTGTTTGGGTTATTTTTTACAGTGTTAAAATTGTGGACTGGTTAATTGTAGTGAAAAAAGAAGAGATGACTGTAAAATATATCAAAATATCATTTGTTCTTAGAATTTTAAACATAGTGTAAACTGTAATGCCAACCCAAAACAAAAATCCCTAAATCAGTCATCAATTTAAATGTAAGTTTTTTAAATTTTAGAGCAAAAAAATTGTATAAAGCACTCGTTTAATAACACTTTTTAGAGCACTAGTACTTTAGAAAACTCGCCGCAAACGGCTCGTTTTCTAAACTTGTACTCGTGCGCTAAAAACGTATGTTATGAAACTAGTACTTTAGTATACTATTTTCACTACTATTTATTTATTTATTTATTTATTTATTTATACTCGTAAGGGACCTACAAGGTGTTTTATACCATGGAGTGATTCTACAAATAAAATTAGAACATACCATTATTTATCATGTTTTCAGACTGTGAAATCAATTTTCTTCACCTATAGCAATAATAATTTTTTCTACTACCTAATTAAGTGCTAGCTTACATATTATCTACCGTTGTCAAGACTTGTTTACCTTGGAAACCAATAAAATCAGTGAACTTATTTATTATTGACCGTTGTTAAGCATTGTTTATTGACGATGGGCAATAATGAAAATTTTTTGAGACAACTACTAAATTTTTTCAACTTATTTGTCAAACTGACAGATATGTCAAAATAATTTTTAATAGTTATTTATATACCAAGGGAGTAAACTGGCTGTTTTAGTCCCGCTGCATTAGTGTTTCCTGAGCGAGCGTAGCGAGCGAAGGAAACAGAAATGCAAGGGACTAAAACAGCCAAGTTTAGTCCTGAGGTATATACACTATTTTATGCAAGACCAAACATAATTTAGGTAGGTAGATAAAATTAAAATTAAAAACCACGCGTCTAAAATCGGTTGTTTTATTTTCGTAAATAATTCAAGATGCCTGTAAACTCCGAAAAGTCAGTTTCATGGCTATCGCGATTTCAATTGTTTTTTAATATGGTTTACACAAACGTCAAAGGTTTTCTTTGTTAAAATCAAAACTGGTTTGAATCGCTAATTTATTAAAAAACACCGCTAAACCTAATTTTTGAACCAGCAAAGCACATAGTAAGTATAATATTTTAATATTATCAGGGTTGCCGTGATTTTTATTCCCTAGGGAGAAAAACGGCACGTTTAGTCCCGAAAATGACCGCGTAAAATTAGGTTTTAGTCTTGGTCATTCAAAAACTTTATTTTTAACTTATATTTGGAGTTACTAGCTTTAGGTAGTAGAAAATATAGTATATGCACCATGTATGCAAGCTGTCACTAAAGACTTAGTTTGCATACTAGGTGCATAATATTCTATTCTATCTCCTAGTAGGAGAAAATTTTATAAACAATTGATTTCTATCACTTTAGATGTTTCAGTTCTTTGTGCAATTTTTACTAATTAAACCCAAGAAAATAGCTTTAAATAACTTTCTATTTAATAAATATAATTAATTATAATTATTACCAATTAATACAATCAATAATTAACTAAATATTATGAAAAAAAAAAAAAAATAAATAAAAAAACTAAATTTTTAAATGTCAGTTCAAATTATTTATTTGAGCAAATGTCATTGATCAAGGCTACTTGATTTTTATGAAAAATTTAAGAAATATTTCTGTTAATAATTTATTTTATTATTTGAATAAAAATAGTTAAATAGTGCGGAAGTGACAGATTTTTGTTTACAAAATGTCCAAATGTAGTTCGTTCAATTATTTACACCCTCTTAATTTCATTTTGATAAATTAATAAACAAAAATGTTATAAGGGTGTACCAGTATTTTGTCCTCTCTGATAGTGCTCATGCAGGGGACAGATTCCTAGGGAAAAGACAGGAGTCTGGCTGTCCTGGAATAATCAGCTGTTAGCAGGCCCGTAACTGAAAAAAATCCAGGGGGTGCTGAGCACCTCCTCGCAGAAAATTTTTATAATATTTTCAGTGGTGCTCCAAAGCATTTGCTGGGGGGGGGGGAGCAGAGCAAATATTTTCCAACTAAAAATTTAAATAAAGATTCAGAAATTTCCCAAATCAAAAAACAGCTTTACCCCTGACCCTGAAATGTTGCTGACTAAAAAAAGCTCCTTACTGACCAGTTTCCCTTTACCCCTAAATTTTTCCAACATACATTTTATGAAATCTACCACTCAATTTTACTGGACTTGAGCACCCCGTGTGGGGGTGCTTAAGCTTATTTTGCCAGGTGGTGTTCAAAATCATGCCAGGGGGTGCTCAGCACCCTCCCAGTTACGAGCCTGGCTCATAGTAACAGCGTAATTATACTTTGTTCCAAACTCTGTAGTCCAGAGTAGGCACAGTGAACATTGAAGGTTATGTGGATTGTATAATAATAATAAATAATGGTATATTATTTTTTTGAATACTTACCTGTACACTAACCTATCCAATATATCATTATAATCCTGATTTACTTCTTGATCAGAATCATTTTCAGAATATCCAGAATTCGAATCAGAATCCTCGTCTGCCATTGTGATCTTCAAAACAAAAACCAACCTTGAAACTTCCTTGAAAACTCCAGTTTTATAATAATTTTATATAAACTCGTATAATGTACAAAAGATTAACTACAAACACAGTATTTTTCTTGTTTACCAGCTCTCAACAAATCCTTTCATTAAAAATACGCAAGCAAAACAAAAACAAAAAATCTATAACATATGATTTAACTCAGAGCATGACTGTCCATCTAGCGGTAATTGTCGGAATCTATTACCCGACTAAGTAACTATAGAAAACTTTAAAATTTAAGAAACAAATATATATATATAATTTTTATTCAATAATAATGATAATTAGCATAAAAAAATTGTATGCTAATTATTAGACACCTAAATGGATTTGCGCATAGTACAAATATACTTTATTTTATTTATTTTTAAAACTGTCTCGGAGCCGCTGCTCTATCTAGCGGCAGGGGAATAAAATAAAATAGTCAAAGTAGCCCGGCGCGTCATCTATTCAAAAGTTTTGTGAAAGAATCGATATCTTTTGCTGTGACGTGTACGAAATTTACAAAAAGGCCTTTTGAAAGTGCATAATAAAATAAAAACATGGGTAATAAGAAAATAAATGTAAAGGATCGTTTTACAGACGGTGAAATTGATTTGAGTATGTCTGATTTGGACGATGTACCGGTTAAAGATATTGTAAGTATTTACAACTAAAACTGTTTAAAAAAATTTAATTATTTATTTGTATTTTAGGCGGCATTAAAGAAAGCGTATGATTTAGATTTGTCCAATAATAGAATAAGGACATTACCAGTAAGTATACCTAGTACAAAGATGTTAATATAGTTTGGTAATTAGGATAGTTAGGTTTCAGGGGAAACTTCCCCGTGTTCTAGGGGGGCCCAGCATTGACAGTTTATTTTAGTTTATTGTAAACAATTTTTACTTTATTGATTTATACTCCCCTTAGACCAATAAGGGTGGAAAGAAAATATCTAGGGCCTTTTCTAAGTGGTAATTTGACCTAAAATTCGCCTGCGACGCTAGGGCTTTCATACCAAAAAGTTGTAAAAATTGATAATTCATTGTGAAAATTTAAATGGTAATAATGTGTTATAAACAGAAGTTAACAGAGTTATAAGGTAATATTGCTTTTTATAAACAGACGGGCTCAGACAATTGGTTTATTTTCACCAAATGGGACATATTTCGCCTACTCAAGTTAACTTAAACTAACAGTTTAGTGAGTATATTCAGTTGAAATCTGATCGACAATACAAAATATGTCTGCCCGAATTAACTTGGGTAAGCGGAAAAGAGTCAACCTACTGTCAATGAATTAACTCAGGCGAATACGTTAAGTGGTTAACTTTATAAACTCTCTTCATGAAAACCAAGGCATAGGTAAATTATCTTACATATGAAGGGGGATGAAAATCCCTAAAAAATGTTATGTAATTTATGCACAAACTCTAAGGCAGGGTTGGCAAAAGCTTATAGGCCCAGTATACTGGACTCCAGTATTAAATGGACATTTATTCTATTTGACCATGCTTATAGCTGGAAAATAGTTATATTTCCCATGTTAGTTTAAAACAATTTTTTTTTCAACATACTGATACCTTTTTAGTTTAAAGGTGAGTGATAACAGAATTAGTTCTGTTATAATTCTGTGATCAATGTACCTAGTTTTAACATTTTTTGACCCTAGCATTATTTAAAAAAAAACCTTTATAAGGAGTAAGGAGTTAAAATATCGGTAATTTCAGAGTTGCTTACGTTAAATCTTACGCGTATTTTAACTTTTAAATGTATAAGTTCGTCAATTGTTGTTTACGTTACATTTTGTGACATAGATTTTATTTATCCTTAAATTTCTGTTCTATTCCAGAATATAATATCTTTTTAAATGCAATACCGAGAGTGTACTTTGACTGGTACAGTTTTTGTCCCAGGTATTGCTTTCCCATTTTAATGTTTTCATAATTTTGGGAAAGCCTTGTATTAATACATGAATATATTCATGCAAAAAATTTAATTTTTTTTGCGTCCTTTTGCGTCGTTCTGCCCGAGAAATATTGTGGGCACACTTATGAACACCTTAAGCTGGCTAATAATAATTTGTATTTTATTTAAAGCCAGTCATGTCACGATTTGCTGAAATATTCCATATTTATATTTTTAGTAAAGCGGGGTAGATAATGATAACCCCAATACATACAGTTGGACAATTTTGATTTTTTTTTTAATTACCCTCAAAGGTAGGTTTGGACTTTTGCGCATTCGTATGTATTAAACATTTCTGCCCATAAATATATTCCACCAAATACTTTTGTCTATGGTATATTTGTATATGTTTGCCAGAACACTTTTGCGTATTCGGTAAGGGAATGCGGTATTTCGATGTATTATAAAACACTTCTGCGCATAAATATGTTTTACCAAACACTAATGCGCATGGTACATTTGTATATGTTTGCCAGAACACTTTTACGAATTCTGCGCATAAGTATATTCCACCAAACACTTCTGCTTATGGTATATTTGTATATGTTTGCCAGAACACGTTTGCGTATTTGTATGTATTATTAAACAGTTCTGCGTATAAATATTTTCTACCAAACCCTACTGCGCATCGGTATATTTGTATATGTTTGCCAAAACACTTTTGCGCAGTAGAATTTTTCATTGTCAGATTCAGTTTTAGCCTTATAAGGCTAATATATATATACCAATTTTTACTAAAATATTGTAAACATTAAATAAATCACCCCCAGGGGCGAAGTTAGAAACTTTTATTATTAGATTCAGTTTCGTAGACCCCAAAAACCCCTATGTACCAATTTTGACGAAAATATTGATAAAATTTAAATATATTTACCCCCTCTCCCCCGCGGAGGTGTATATCAATTTTAAAATTATTGTAAAAAAAATGTATTTTACTCCATTTAACTCCCTTGCCCCACCACAATGTTCACCAAAAACAATCCCGAGCGAGAACTTTTAGTAACATACCTGTATGCCAAATTTCAAGTCTCTAGATTAAAGCGTTTTTAAGTTATCGTGCACACAAGATTTCCTGAAAAAACCGATCGACTGAATTTTTTTTTGCTCGAAATTGTCTCGACATGAAACGCAAAAATACGCTAAAAAAAATGAAAATTTTTGCACGAATACAAGGCGCTCCCGAAATTTTAACAAATTTCAAAATGGGAAAGCAATACTACTATTGGGGACAAAAGGGGCAATATTTTTTACTAAAGCGGGACTAAATCACTTGGAATCAGGGACCTGGACCCATAAGAACCAGTTCTTTTTATTCCAGATCAGACCCATTGCATTAAGTTTTCTTCCGGATCAGAACCTTATTAGATCAGAGTTTTATTAAGGTACGGGTCTCTGGTTGGAATAACTTGTATTATTTTTTTTAATTACCCTTATGGTTCAGGTTTGTAATATTTTTAAATATTTTTTTACTAAACAGAGTCGAAAATGTTATTGTATTCAAGCAAGCTTCTGTTAAGGATGTACTAATCCTAAAACATCATATTTCTACCCAGGGGCGTAGCTACCGCGGTATCAGGGGTATCAATGATACGGGGCCCCGGAGCTACAAGGCCCCAACATGTGTAAGCGGAAGGTTCCGTATTAAAACAAAGCTTAAATAAAAATTCTTGGACTAAAAATTTTCACCTGCGGCGCACAAGTTGTCTTGCATTTTTGTGAAACTTTCAATTTTTTGGCTTTTTACGTTTTTTTATTTGAGTTTGTAAAACATAGATATTTATAAAAAAAATTTCCTGTAGCGATAGAGCTTTCTTGCATTTTTATGAAATTTAAAATTTTATAAATGTTTTTAAACTAAGACAATCAAAATGCAAACATTTTTAACCCCTTTTTCGCCAATTCGGCAAAATATAAGTCGCCCGAGTTAACTTGGTTAAGCGGAAAGTAGTCAACGAGTTAACTCGGGTGAGTGCGTTAAGGGGTTAATACATACCTATGTATTAGGGTGGGTCAAAAAAACCGACTATTTTTTTTTACTTTATACTCTGAAAAATCGGTTGCTAGACACCTCTAGAAAATTCTCACCAAATATGAGCTCTTAATTTTGATAAAAAGGTTCTCCGCTTTACAATTTTCCATTTTTTCCTCAGTATTAGAAAAAAAAATTCATATCTCTTTGACAACTGTTCGTTAAAAAGTATGTTATATTCTTGTAGGAAATCGAACGCTCTACAAAAAAGGTCTCTTACAATTTTTTCGTAAACCTCACCGTTTAAAATATATCAAAGGTTAAAGTTTGATTACTTTAGGAGACTTTTCTGTTTTGCTTTTGAATTTTATAACTCGCTTACAAAAAATTGTTACGAATTGCGCAAATTGCGCAGCGCAATTCATAGTTTTGTAGGAAATTAACTGCTCTACAAAAATGGTCTCTTATGATTTGTCGATTAAATTAAGCGTTTAAAAGATATTCATCGTCACACTTCCATTCTTACTAATTTTAATAGTTTTTGATGAATAATTCGAAAAATTTCAATTTAATTTATGAGTTTCACGAAAATTTATACAAATTTGAGTTTCTATCGTAAGAGTAAATCTTAAAGAAGTTTCCCTTTCGAAAATTTATTTGAGACTTTTTTATTTTAATAATATTTTCATAAAATTTATCTTTATAATAACTTATTATTTTATTATTTTTTTAAAAATTTAATAAATCATTGACTACATACGTAGGACTAAAAAAAAACCGAGACAAATAGTTTAAAACATTTCTCTTTTCATAGGAACTCAAATTTGTATAAATTTTCGTGAAACTCATAAATTAAATTAAAATTTTTCGAAATATTCATCAAAAACTATTAAAATTAGTATGCATTGAAGTTTGACGATGAATATCTATTAAGCGCTTAATTTAATCGACAAATCATAAGAGACCATTTTTGTAGAGCAGTTAATTTCCTACAAAACTATGTATTGCGCAATTCATAACAATTTTTTGTAAGCGAGTTATAAAGTTCATAAGCAAAACAGAAATGTCTCTTAAAATAATCAAACTTTAACCTTTGATATCTTTTAAACGGTGAGGTTTACGAAAAAATTGTAAGAGGCCTTTTTTTTAGAGCGTTCGATTTCCTACAAGAATATGAGGAGAGATACTTTTTAATGAACAGTTGTCAAAGAGATATGAATTTTTGTTCTAATACTGAGAAAAAAATGGAAAATTGTAAAGCGGAGAACCTTTTTATCAAAATTAAGAGCTCATATTTGGTGAGAATTTTCTAGAGGTGTCTAGCAACTGATTTTTCAGAGTATAAAGTAAAAAAAAATAGTCGGTTTTTTTGACCCACCCTACTATGTATTCTTGTTTTTATCAATTTCAAATATCATTTGTGTATGCGAGTATTTTTATATATTATAAAAAGCTCCCCCAAGAAATTTTCATACAGAGCCCACTCGGGGCTAGCTGGGCCACTGTTTCTACATTTAGTTCGTATCTCAAATAATTGATGTGTTGACAATTACTTATCTAGGGGTTTATAACTGATTTTTTACATCCCATTTTATAATCATACTGTTTCTACATTGTATAATTCGGGACATTTTTTATTTTAGAAACAATTTCCATCTTTAACCTTCTTACTAAAGATAGATTTGAGCAAAAACCAGTTAACAGAACTGCCAGAAAATTTTGGTGATCTAGTAAAGTTGAGGCATTTAGATTTATACCAAAATCAAATTCAACACATTCCCTTAAGTTTTTGCACTTTAAAAGAACTAAGATGGTTAGATTTAAAGGACAATCCCCTGGTCCCAGCTGTGGCTAAAATTGCGGGACCTTGCTTGGATACCAAGCAGTGTCAAAAATGCGCAAAAGACGTAGTCAACTTCTTCGTAAAACTACAGCAGCAAGTACAGACAGAATTGGAAGGAAGAAACAAACAGAGAGAAAAACAACAAGAAATTAACAATAAAAAGAAACAAGAAGAAAAGAAGAACAAGAAGAAAGAAAAGAAAGTTAAACAAGTAAAAAATACCCCGGAAAAAGTCGATCAAGAAAAGAAATTCTTCGTTAAAAATGGAACTCATAACGAGATATTGATCAGTAAAAAGCCAAAAAGAAAATTTTCTTTTCTTCAGGCATTTTTCCTTTCACTATTTTTCAGTTCAACATTACTCTTTATATTAACATCTATTAAATGTCAATATACTCAACATTTTGAAGTAGGGTTTAAAACGTTATATATAAAAAGTGTTGAAAATATTCCTTTAACATACAAACCTTACTGTGACAAATTTGAAAACGTTTTTGGTAGTGTACATAACAGGACTGGTTTAATCTTTACCAATGCATTAAATTTTGTTCAAAATCAAAATCCAGATCATTTAATTAGGTCATTTAATGAAGTTGTTACTAATGCTATTACAAATATTAAGATTTTTTATAAGAGAATTATGTTTAGTGAATAAATAGTTTGTTAAGTAATTTTATTCTATCGCTTTATTTTTATCTAACACGTCCTTAACAACATAAATAATATCATAATGAGTTACAACCCAAAACATAGTTTTCCTCCCTAAATTGAACAACTGAACTTCGAAGGAAAGTCCACAACCACGCCTTCACACGTAAGAAAATATACAAAAATTAGAGGGGGGTATTTGGTAAAAGCGAGACCTTGGAAATTCTAAAAGTTTTAGCCTGTGGTGCTAAATAATGGTTTTTGAAACTATTCCTCTTACGCAATTCAATGAGCAGTAACGGCAAAAATCTTTCGGAACACAATTTAAAGGGGGCAACAACATTTTGATTTTAATCTTTTCTTTTTTTTTTAATTATACTTTTTGCTTGAAATTGAGCGGAACATTGGGCAGTAAACGCCCAGGCTCGGACGGCGTTATGAGGTGAGGTAACTGCCACCCTAAAAAAGGCAGAAATAGATGAAAAAGTCCAAAGGACGCAGTTTGGGGGAGCTGTTTGCAGATTTTTGTTTTAACTTAGAGGCGCCAAGTGATGCCTTGAATAAATGTTCCTGAGTGGGCAGTTGATTGTGTCCAGGTTAGATAAAAAAGTATGCCTTGTATAACTATCCAACCTGGCATATAGCGACTTTAAATTTAACTAAAACGAGACGAGCGATAGCGGGCTGCTTAGGGGGTTGTAAATAAGGGTAGAAGGGATAAATTAGGGATACCACTGACCTTGGGTTTGATGCTGATCCATGTTCCTGATTTGGTTTTCCTGTGCACAGGTGGCGTCTTCGTGTTGAGGTTGTGTGAGGATAAAAATGGTGCATGAAAACGAAATTTTGCGACCACGAATAGGTTTTACGACAAATATATTTAACAACTTTTCGAATATTAAACGACGATTTTAACTGATACCGACATCTTTCATGAACGACTTGCTAGTTCCTTCTCTGAAATTTTGCAACGAACTCTTTGCTTCGCGGCAAATTAACCTAACCTAAAGCGTGGTTTTTCGTCTGCCAAAAATGCGCATGCTCGAAAATACCAACTCTATAATAATTACTTTAAAAATTACTAACGATTTGGATTTTTAAAATAATAACTTAATCAAAATATATAATATTATGTAACTTAAACATACCACCGACCAAAATATCACCCGGACATTTTCAAAAAAAAAAAAATAATACCAAATACCAAATAAATACGATTCCCGATTCCGAAATTAAAAAAACAAAAACATAAAATAAAATTTAAATTCAAAAAATACAAAACTATTAGTCTTCTCCATCTGGGAGGGGACATAATTTTTCAGCAGGCCTCTGCAATAGGCCATCCTTGGTTTTGACAGTCACATTTCAAATAACTCCGTCAGAGCCAGGATGCACCTCAGAAACACGAGCTAAACGCCACTGAAGTGGGGGAATGTTATCCTCTTTAATAAAGACCAAACGACCAACCGCAATAGGGTTACTTCCTAAACTCACGATGCCAAATAGACCAAAAATCTCCGATTTAACTTACACTCAAGCAAACCATCTTCAGGGACGCTATTCAAAGGCGCCAAGGTAAAGAAATGGCCTGGAGTTAAAGCCGCAATATCGTTGAGATCCGACGAAATTCTCGAAATTGGGCGCGAATTACAAACCGCTTCTAGCAAAGTCAAAACGGTATAAAGCTCCTCGTAAGTGAGCTTTTGATCCCCGATTACACGATTTAAATATTTTTACAGCTTTCTAAAGTGATTACGCGCTGTTGTCCACCTCTCGTCCTTATCTTAAAACAGTTCATTGTTCATCAATCAGTATATAAATTTATAAATATTTGCTATCTCTTGATAAACATAAATATTAATTCCAGTGATATTTCTTTGCTCTGTTTCATTAGATGTGAAATAAATAGCTAACAAAAATGCTTGTCAAGATTCTGATGCTGCTATTTGTTTGGAAAAGTGCTAATTGTTTTAGTATTATTGAGAAGTTTGAGAGTGTAAAATATGAACCAAATTGGGAAAGTTTGGACAAAAGACCTTTGCCGTCGTGGTATGACGAGGCAAAAATAGGAATTTTTATTCATTGGGGAGTTTTTTCTGTTCCCAGTTTTGGATCTGAATGGTTTTGGGAGGATTGGAAAAGTAAGTTATATAATAGCATAGCATAGCAGGGCCCGTGTGTCGTGGGGCCCAGGCCCGTAGGGACTCGAAAGAAAAATTATTTTCTTGAACCACAAGTATTAAATACAAATTTTTTCTCGTATTTGACAAATTATCTGTAAATATTTAAAAAAAAAACTACTTTTAAATAACCTACCCAGAAGAAACGGGTTCTTAATTCAAAATGTAATGTAATGCAATAACTTTTGAATCAGTGCATCGATTTGATGTTTTTTACTATTAAAAATTCAAAATGGCGGATCCAACATGGCGGCAAAATTTGGTGTATAATGGATTTTGATAAAAATTAATATCTAGGGATTTTCGAGGATGCTGTAACTGAAAATAAAAAATGGCGGATTCCATATGGTGGTAAAATTTGAATTTTAATGGATTTTGATAAAAATTGATATCTAGTCTAGTATTTGATGTATTTTGATAATACTAAAACCGAATGCATTATTGAAAATAAAAAAATCGAAATGGCGGATCTAATATGGTGGGAAAGTTTGATGCATTTTTAATATTTACAGATAATTTGTTAAATACTTGTTTTTAAAACGCATTTTGTTTCAAAAAACTAAAAATTTAGAGTACGGGATTCTTGGTTTGGTCTTAATAAGCAAAAATGCCTTTAATTTTATTTTGATTTTGTCCAATTTCTTTTTAATGTTTCTATGTATAAATACGTATTTATTATTTATATAAAATTTAATATTTAATTTTATTTTGATTTTGTCCAATTTTGTCCGAAAAAATAAAAAAATATGTGAGCAAATACAGAATTTTATAAGCTTTAAAATGATGTATCACACGACCCCTCTTTCTATTGAAAATGAATTTCCCCCCTTGCCCCCTGTCTCCATCGTGTCCCCTAAGCAAACCAAATATATACCAAGAAATTATTTTGTTTAGGTATGTTATGTATGTGTTTTAAATTTCAAGTTGACATCTTAAGCTGTTCAAAAGTTAAAGTGACACGCTGTGTATGCCTATATTTTTGGATTCAGCGCGTCGAGATCTATTGACATGATTTTTTTTTTTAATCCAGACGATGACCGAAATTTGACGACTTTGACTATATCGCAGATTTTTTTTTTTAATCATGTCGATAGATGTCGCGTTGATTTCAAAAATACATTTAGAATAATATTTTGGAAAATACACGGTGTCCCACGGTAGACAAATCAGTCAAACTGTGGCGTTATTAACAAAGATATCAACATGAAACTTTTACCAGTCAATATGGACCTAATTATCTTCAATTGACCCAAAACAAAAGTTTTCTACTCTTTTTTGGTTTTGAGCTAGAACTCCACACATGCACTTTTAAAAGCATAACAATACTTTCAAATGCCAAAATTAAAAAAAGTAACAATTTTTCTTTATCATATGATAGTTTTTTTCACTAAAAACAATAATTTTCGATTTAAATTCTTAATTTTATAAAACCTTAAAAAAGGGCAATTGCATAATGGAATGACCCCGCTATGGCAAAAGAGTAGGATGCCTTGAAATTAAATTTTTTAAATAAGTCGTATATGATGACAATAAATATCAAATTTGATTTTACATTATAATCAAAAAATTAACAAAGCAAGATTTTTATAAAACCAAGTTTTGAATGCCAAAATGATAACTTTAGAAGTAAAGAAAGAAATTATTTTAACTTATGGAGAATGTGCTCGAAATTTAAGAGAAACAACGAGAAGATATTAACTTGCTGCTTGATTTGAATCCATTTGAATCGTGGAAGACTCGCAAAGAATTAGAATTATTTGCTAATAATAGATTTTGTGAAATGGAATTTATATTCCCATGATTCTCTGAAGTTAGATGCGTAATTTTGACCTTTTTTCATCAGAACTGGAGTGATTTGGGAAAACCTAAGGACTAACATGGATTTATTTGAAATATTGTACAAAACAATTCTAATAACACTGAAAATATTCTAGAGAGGCGTAATATTTTGTAGATGTATGGAATTTGACACAATGATGAGTTAATTAATTCAAATATAAATACGTCTTGCGTTTCGCATATTAATAAATAATATTAATAATAACAATCAATTTGATATTTTAACTTATGAGAATTATTCTTAGTATCATTTAACTTTTAATTCCAACCAAAATGTACGTAATTAATTACATAACAATAAATTAATTGTCTAAATTGCCCATAATATGACAGTTTTTTTCCTTTGTTCTTCTGTATTTGGTCTAATTTTGGTCTGGTTTGGTTCATAAAAACAAAACAAACGACTAAGAACAAAAGCACGAAGTAGGACTAGATGAAGTGACCCTAATATGCAGGGCCGGACAGAGCCAGCCCGGGCCCCGGTGCAACTTTTTACTCGGGCCCCCATTTTTTCAAAACATAATTGTCCCATGCAGGCCTGCAGCGAAGGCACTGAGGGCCGAAGCGGCGCCCCCATTCATTAACTAAGCGCCGCAGTAGAAAATTTTTCCAAATTATGTTAATTTCTGACTGTTTTATTTTCATAGTTCAGCAAGCTTAAGTATGTAAAAAATAATAAAGTCTTAGCGCCGCAGGCGAAATTTTTTTCAATTTTGATAGCTCTGGCGCCGCAGGCAATTTTTTTACAAATTTCATGCAACTGCGAGGGAAGGGGGTTCTTTACAAGCTAATTAATTATGTTTTTTAAAATCTCATAATTATAAAACATGTTTTATCATAAGTTGTCCAATAGGTTTTATAATAACTTGCTTTACCAGCTAGGTGTAATTGTGGTGCAGATTCACAAAGCGTTACCCATATTATAAATAATTGCCCCCTAAGAGCTTATCAAGGAAACTCTGAAGATCTACTTCACCTTAATGAAAATGTTTTGGAATGGATAAGAAACTTAGACATTTGTTTATGATTTACACTATTTTTACATATTTACCGTTATCTTATAATTTTTATTATTATTTTTAATATTAATTGTGCCATACGATAAATAATAATACCAATACTTTCATTATGATATAGACTTGACTTTGTAAAAAAAACTGCTTAATCTAAGATTAATCCAATCATACCAATTAAAAAAATTGATTGAGCGCAAAAAATCAAAATTTATTAGTAATTAAGTAATACACTCTGTAGTATAAAATACCCTAGTCCACAAGGTCCATACTAAGTCTAAGTAAAAATCTAATTTATAACATTAGATTTGACATTTATTTTTATCGTAAACGTCATATTTGCAAACATTTATTTTCATAGCATCCTCTCTTTTACATTAGCGGGGTCATTCCATAATGCACTTACCATTTTTTACCGTTTTCTAAAATTAAAAATTTAAATAGAAAACTATTGTTTTTAGTAAAAAAAACTATCATATGATAAAGAAATGATATTATTTTTTTAAATTTTGGCGTTAAAAAATGTTATTATGCTAAAAAAAAATTCTGTTTGTTGCTCTAGCCTAAAAACAGAAAAAAGTACAACACTTTTTTCTGGCGTAAATTGAAGGTAACTAGGTCTATATTGACTGGTAAAAAATATATTTTAATAGCTTTGATAATAACGCCACAATTTGACTGATTTGTCTACCGTGGGACACCGTGTATAAACGTTATTTTTAAAAAACCCAACGTGATAGGCCAAAACAGACGACGGATTCGTGTTCAGCGACCAAAAACACACCTAGAATAGTTATTTATGGTACTATAGTACCACTATAGTGGGTAAAGTAAGATATTGCCCATGAGAAAATTAACCTGCGAGGCGTCAGCCAAGCAGGTTAATTTTCGAGAGGGCAATATCGGTTTACCCATGAGTGCCATACAAGGTTTTATCCAATAAATAGCTTAGGAATTCATATTTTTATTAAAAATTTTAATGACATTTACAAGAAAATAGTTTGACAAGTGACAGTTGAGTGGGTAAAATACATAATTATCCACTCAATAAAGTAAAAGCCACGCGGGGGTTATTATTGAGTTTATCTATTTAAAATAAAGCTGGTAATTGTCTTATTATCTGTATGTATTGGATAAAACCATTTTTGTCCGTTTGCCCCCCTTGCCCTACGCTAATGTTAACCATATATCTGATGTGACACAAATAGAAAAGGTTCTCAATCGTTTGGTGAAACAATTTTTTAAATCGGACATTCCGTTAAAAAGTTATAAGGTTTACGTACAGACTGACAGACATTTTTTTAACACCCATTTTCGCATTTTCTCTACGTTTCCTGACATTCTAATCCCGAAAATGCAAAAAAAAAATCCTGACTACGCAAATTTTTATGTATCAAGTGCCTATAGGCAACACTTGATGATATATCGGTATACCGATAAGGAGCGTGATATACGACTTATGTGTAGATTTGTTACAAATGACAATTTTGACGAAATCACGGCATAAATTTTTGTATTGTAAAAATGTAATATAATCGGATGTAATTAACGTCACTTGTAATAAAAGGTGATGTGAGAACTAAAAGTTTTTAAGAAAGTAAGTTAAAAAAGCTAATATCTAAAACATTTAGTAGTTTTTTTTTTTGATAAAGGTGCAATCATGAACAGATGAATGTTTTAATCAGCAATTTATTTTAAAACCCTTGTAACTTTTCTGAAAAAATTATAATTATTTCATTTAATTTTTTGTGCAAAAAATCATACAAAAGTAATACTTTGATTTTTTGGAATTAAATGATGAGTTAATATTAACAGTAAAATCACCCTTTTCTTTTTAATTTTTTTTTCTGTGTCTTCTGTAAACTGTCTGCTCTTATCGATTACACAGGTTTACAAAAAAAAAAGTAAGGATTATTTAACCGGACCATGGTATTCCTAGGTATTTTGGCGCCCTGAATCAGATCCCGGGGTGAGTTTTGCCCCATCACGTCAGGAAAACGAGATTTCAAGGTCATTTGAGGTCAAAATGGTGATTTTTTGGGAGCGGCCCCGGGACAATATCTCAAGCGACCTGTTAACTTCACGGGTAACTGTGTAGTGTTCTGTGACTGTGTAGGTCTTGAATACTTTCTGAACGTTGAGATGTTGTCCCGGGGCCGCTCCCAAAAAATCACCATTTTGACCTCGTGATGGGGCAAAACTGACCCCGGGATCTGATTGAGGGCGCCAAAATACCTAGGAATACCATGGTCCGGTCAAATAGTCCTGACTTTTTTTTGTAAACCTGTGTTATCGACTGCGTATATTTGTTGTTTTATTGTGAGAAAATTAAACTCTAATATGGACCTAATGTGTTTTTTTTAATGATCCTATTTCTGAATAACCCTGTATAAAAATCATATTTTATTTTATAGCAAATAAAAGCGAATATGTGAACTACATAAAACAGAACTACCCAAAAGATTTTTCATATCAAGAATTTGCGAAGGATTTTACTGCTGAATTTTTTAACCCGGACGAATGGGCAAAATTATTTGCATCCTCTGGTGCACAGTAAGTTTTAGGTAAACTGTTTTAGTCGTTTCATGGATCCATTTAGTGGATGTCCCTGAGGACGGATCTCTGTAGCTATACAATTCGCCTCTAAATGACGTGATTATAGTTTATATTTATCATTGACTACGTTTACACGATAAACTACCGTAGTTATAAATACGTTATTTACGCTTAAACAGAATAATAATGCTTTTTTGAATTCAGCCGAAAATGCTACCCTATTGAAAATGACGGGTCTGCACGGGTATAAATGTTGCATAGACCGGACTTGAGCGGGTGAATTTCATCCGCTCAAGTCCGGTTTATGCCCCATTTATACCCACCCATATCCGTCATTTTCAGTAGAGTATGTATAAAAAATTGATTGTTTTAACTTTAAGGGGATTTTTTTTTCGTTTCTATCGTATAGAAACGAGACGAATTTTTATTCAGATTTTTAGATTCACTTTTACCAACCTCAAAAAACCCAATTTACAAATTTTCACTAAAAATAGATTTTTTTATTATCAGATTCACTTTTAGCTACCTCAAAAACCCCCTATATACAAATTTTCACGAAAACTAACCCCCGCCCCTCAGGGGGTGGAGTTGGATGTTTTTTATTATCAGATTTACTTTCAGCAATCTCAAAAACCCCTATATACCAACTTTCACAAAAACTACCCCCATCCCTTAGAGGGTGAAACTGGAAAAAAATTATTATCAAATTCAGTTTCGTCATCCCCAAAAACCCCTAAATACGAATTTTGACGAAAATATTTAATATATACCCTTCACCCCCGCGAGGGTAGAGTTAGATAAATTTTATTATCAGATTCAATATCAGCAACCTTAAAAAACCCTATACATATAGCAATTTTCAAATTTTCTAAATATTTTTAGGTAAAATTGGTACATAGTTTTTAAAAATTGGGTACATACAATTTACAATTTTTATCATTTCAAACTGTTCCGAGGTCTGGAACTTCAAAGTCACATAATTTATTTTTTTATAGTTTGTGTGTCCTTAATCGAAATATAAAACAAAAATTTAAACATTATTTTTAAAATATATTTTAGTTAATTTTGGACGTTATTTCCTACTGTGCGACGTTTGTTTCGTGCACTCCCGCTACGATATAAACAGTATTTTAATATGGGTACTATTTTTTTAGGTATGTGGTACTCACTAGTAAACATCATGAAGGATTTACATTATGGCCTTCAAAATACTCCTTTAGTTGGAATGCAAAGGATGTAGGACCTCACAGAGATTTGGTTGGTAAGTTTTTAAATATCTAAAATCCACTTAATTACATCGGCTCTTAGTGCTACTAAGAGTGCCGATGTATTGAAATCTTCGCCGAAAAGTCAAAATCTTTGACCACGTTTTTTTCACATTTCTCGACGTTTTAGACCATTCTGAGTCGAAATCAGTAAAAAAAATTTTTGCGTCCGTCCGTCTGTCTGTCTGGGAGTAAACTCTTTAACTCAATTTCTACATGAGACTTGCGGTTTTTTGCATATTGTTTCTTATCGTATTCCGAAGAGCTGATTAGATTTTGGGGGTAAGGGGGTAAAAATAGGGTAAAACTCCTATTTTTAGCGTTTTTTTGTTTATAATTAAGGCAATTATTATTGTATTTGGTTAATTTAGCACTTATATAAAAGATAATTTTAAATTGGTCAAAAAATGTTATAAACAACGTTTTCCTCCTAAAACGCGTTGTTTTCGAGATATTGGCGTTTAAAGCAGTAAAAGGTTTTTTTAGCATATCTCACATATTTATAACCCGATTTCAAAAAATTATATTTTAAATAAAAGCTCTTTTTAAGCCCTATAAAAAATATTATATACAGTTTTTTGCTAGAATATAATGTTTTAAAGATACAGAATTTAAAATCAAACAAAACACCTAGTTTGAAATTTGCAAACTAGATGGCTCTAGTGTACAATAGTACCGATGTTTTGACAGGGTGCTTGCAACGTTTTATCTAGTTTATTTTTTGAAAAGTGTCTGGACCGGTCTGATAAACTTTACAATACAATTTGTTGAAACCGAAAATAATATCCATAAATTGAAAAAATAAATGAATTTACACTGCCTTTAATGACAGCTATGATTGGTAACTCTAACCTGGCCGGTGTGCCTAGAGCTAGAGCACTAGATAGGTAGGTTTCTTAGGGTAGGTGGGTAGTTTGAGTGGTTCCATTTGTGTAGTGTGTAAACTACCTACCTACCCTAACAAACCTGCCACCCAGTGCTCTACCTATGCATAGCTATGGTCCGTTTCATCAAGCAAGATAGTAAATTAAAAATCGCACATTGAAGATTTTTACAACAGGTTTGAATAGTACATGTTTGTGTATAGAATATAGTTATGTTTTATAAAATAAACTAAGCAGTATATTCGCACATCCAATATTCGAATCTGTTTTGAAAATGTTCACTGTGCGACTTTTAATTTACTATCTTGCTTGAAAAAACATACCATAGAATTTTGTTTTTAGGAGCCTTAGCAAAATCTGTAAGAAAGCAAAACATAAAGTTTGGCCTTTACCATTCCCTATATGAATGGTTCAACCCGTTGTACCTTTCTGACAAAAATAGTTCTTTCAAAAACCAAGATTTTGTCGAGAAAAAGCTGTTACCCGAGATGTACGAATTAATCGACACTTATGAACCATCCGTTTTATGGTCAGATGGGGATTGGGAAGCCAAAGACACTTATTGGAAATCAACAGAGTTTTTGGCTTGGCTTTATAATGAAAGTAAAGTTAAAGATAGTATTGTAGTCAATGATAGATGGGGAAGTGATACTGCATGTAATCATGGAGGTTACTATACTTGTCAAGATAGATATAACCCAGGTAACTTAATTTATTTTTTGCACGACCAAGACTAAAACCTAATTTTACGCTTTCATTTTTGGGACTAAACTTTCTTCTCCCTAGGGAATAAAAATCACGGCAACCTTGATAATATTAAAATATTTTACTTACTATGTGCTTTGCTGGTTTAAAAATTAGGTTTGGTGGTGTTTTGTAATTTATTTGATTTTAACAAAGAAAACCTTTAAAAATAACATTGTTATAACAATTTATACATAACTTAAAATTTATGATCTTCATCCATTTTTTTGACGTTTGTGTCAACCATATTAAAAAACAATTGAAATCGTGATAGCCATGAAACTGACTTTTCGCAATTTACAGGCATCTTGATTAAATTACGAAAATAAAACAACCGATTTTAGACGCGTGGTTTTTAATTTTAATTTTATCTACCTACCTAAATTATGTTTGGTCCTGCAAAAAATAGTGTATATACCTCAGGACTAAACTTGGCTGTTTTAGTTCCTTGCATTTCTGTTTCCCTCGCTCGCTACGCTCGCTCAGGAAACACTAATGCAGCGGGCTAAAACAGCCAGTTTAGTCCCTTGGTATATAAATAACAATTTTGCATTATAAGCGCATAATCACACGCATTTTGCGCGACAAACGAATATCGCATTGGTCTGTTTTTTCAAGCAAGATAGTAAATTAAAAATCGCACAGTAAATATTTTTACAACAGGTTTGAATAGTATATGTTTGTGTATAGAATATAGTTACGTTTTATAAAATAAACTACGCAGTATATTCGCACATCCAATATCCCAATCTGTTTTGAAAATATTCACTGTGCGATTTTTAATTTAATAATAATAATCTTGCTTAAAAAAACATACCATAGTATACTATTCATTTTAATTAAATTACTCTTCAATTTCTTAACTTTAATTCAAATGCTTATTAAAATCTAGGATGGTTTTAAAAATAGCGCCTAAAAATACCAGATCTTATTAGATCGGTCGTACCAAGGCGTCCTTAAAGGACCTTAGGGAACGTTTAAGTATTACGTAACGCAAAATGTACCAAAATTCATACACTTCATACCTCGGTTCTCGCGTTATTCAAGGCTGTAGAGATGTCATATTTTGGCTACCCCCCCCCCCTCTAACACACCCCCTAATAGGGGGGTAGACAAACTATGAAATCTCTATAATCTTTTCGTTCCCTTGTACAGCCTGTTCCAGAACTCGCGTACCGAAATTTGAGGGTATATTAAAAACCCTCTGGAAAATATGAAAAAAATTTCAAAAAAAATCCATCTTCGTTCAATTCGAAAATAAGAACGCTTTAAGTGGACCAATACTGTTGCTGATTATAAATTACCATTAAAGGTTGAATTTGTAGCTATGGAAGCAAATTTAATTATTGCAGGTACATATTCTGTAGGTTGACATGGTGATTAATGTGACATAAATATTTATTAATGTCATAAAAAAATATCAAAACTTTCATGATGTTTACTTCAGAAGAGTATTGCGAAATGCTAATTTTATATGGCGAGTGTGGCCGGAGTGCTTCAGCTACATCTGTAGAATATTCTATTCGTTTTCCCAATAGAGAACATCCTAGCAGAAATGTTATTTTAAGATTGGTGCAAAGGGCAAGAAATTCTGGAAATTTAACTCCAAACAAAAAAGAGATTGGAGGCGCTCCGCGAACTGCAAGAACTGTTGATAATGAAGAAGCTGTCATTCAGGCTTTTGAAGAAGAACCTGAAACAAGCCTTAGTATCGTGGCTAGAAATCTTGATATGTCTAAGACCTCTGTTCAACGAATTCTAAAAGATGAAAAAATGCATCCCTTTCATTACACTCGAGTACAATGCTTGACACCGGAGGACTATCCTTTACGAGTCGAATTTTGCACATGGCTGTTGCAGAAACATCAAGAAAAATCATTCTTTTTACGGATGAGTCTGGGTTTCAAAGAGATGGTTTTTTTAATTCAAGGAATTCTCATGTTTGGGGACAGGAAAATCCCCATGCCTTCAGGCAAGGAAATCCCCAACGAAGGTTTTCCTTGAATATTTGGGCCGGAATATTTATTTATTAACATTTAAGAAAATATATTGTAATCCTTATTTTTTAGGAGTTTTACAAAAGCACAAATGGGAAAATTGTATGACAATTGATAAAGTATCTTGGGGCTTTAGAAGAAATGCTTTATTATCCGATTATTTAACTACGCACGAACTTTTAACGACTTTAGTTGAAACAATCAGTTGCGGAGGTAAGTATATTATACAGTGTATGTCAAAAGTCCGCCCCCTTTAACTTTTTAACGGCTTAAGATATCAACTAGAAATTTCGAATACTTAAATTATATAACCCAAAATGATGTATCATACAACCCCCTTTCAATTTAAAAAGATGTCCCACCTTACCCCCTGCTTCCATTGTGTCCCCTAAACATATTAAATATATACCAAAAATAATTTGGCTTATGTTATTTACGTGATTCATATTTCAAGTTGATATCTCAAGTGAACGGCAAACGGCAAAAAGCTAAAGTAGGGGCGGACACGCACTGTATAAAGCACCTTAACATTAAGTTATAAGGTTATTAATTATAAGGGAAGATTAAGTGCTTTAATGGGCATTAATGTGCGAAATTCCGTTATGTATTAGACATGGTTTTCTTATTACAATATTCGTACCTACTAACTGGTATCAACAGCACTTTGGCCAAAATATAAATGCTTAACATTAAAGCTATACTGCCCTGCTAAGACAGGAAGTCGTATCTACAAAAATTGAGTTTTTCAGGTTATGCCGGTTTCTGGTACATTCGGGTGTGCTCTACCATCAAGACAAGGTCTAGATGTCATATCTCAATTAAAAATAGTGATTTTAAATGATATTTTGTTCGTCGTATCTGCAAAAATGTACCTCTTACTAGGTCAAAAAGTCGTATGGATTATTACTAAGTCAAATTGTCGTATCTGAATAAAAATATGTTAGATACGACATTTTGACTTAGTGTTTGTACTAAGTCAGAAAGTCGTATTGATTTTTTCTAGGTCATTTTGTCGTATCTAAAATATTAGATACGACATTATGACTTAGTATCGGATAGTGGGCGGATCCAATTATTGACAGTCGTAACTGTTAATTTTTTGTTATTATCGTTTATTGAATTATTTAAGTTAAAGTGATTCTTTATTGAAGAAATAGGATTAGTTAGGTGTTTCTCTATTTTATTAAACTGTTGATACAGAAACAAGACAAGGTATGTTGTACTTAAATAGTTAACTTGTTGTTCGCCGTTACCGGTTATTTTTATGGTTATGTTATGTGTGTTTTATTATTCCTAGATGTCCGAAAGATCTAAAAAGTTAGTTACTCTAGCACTAAACAAAGAACTTGCTCAAAAAATGTCCTCATTTAGAATTAAAGACCACCAAGAAGTTGACGACAATAATAGTAATAATAACGAAGATTTAGATGATCCCGATTTTATTCCGGAACCAGTGCGAAAGAAATTACAGATAAAACCTAAATGCGGTAGGAACCTGAATAATAATAATAATAATAAATAAATAATAATAATTTGCTTTCTTTCTAGCGTCAAAAAATACTGACTTTCAATCAAATAAACACAAGATTAATATAATTTCTGATGTATTAATTTCAAAATCTCAAGAAATATCGCCAAAAGCTAGCGAAATTGAAAATCCTGAAGAATTCATTGTCGATTTATTAAACAATATTATAGAAGATGCAGTGGAAATAAGTAAAAATAATCAACTAAAGAAATTTACAAAAAAAGGAGAAGTACGAAAAAGGAAACTACACAGCACATCCTTAGAACAAAGAAAAAAACAGAAAAAAGAGGAAAAAATTGGAAAACATGGTGTTCAGGAAACATGCAGGCAAAATTGCACAAAAAAATGTTCTCAAATAATTGACATAAACAGGCAAAATGCTATAAATAAAGAATTCTGGGAATTGACCTACGAACAACAACGTCAATTTATTTTTAGTTCAGTAAAGAAAATCACTAAAAAAAAGAAAACTAAAGATGGAGACTCTAGGCGTAGTAATACAATCGTTTATTATTTAAAAGCCGATACAGGGACTGATGTAAAAGTGTGCAAGAAATTTTTTTTGGCAATTTTGGGGTATCCAGTTCATAATGATAGAATCGTAAGAGATGTTTTAGATAGAACTGATTCAAAATGTTTGCTTGTCAAACCATTAAAGCGAGGACACCCGTCTGAGAAAAAAATTGATAAACAATCCATTATAGACCATATAAACGGTTTTGGTCCAAGAATAGCCCATTATAGAAGGGAACATGCTCCTAATAGAAAATACCTCCCCAGTGATATTAACATTAAATTAATGCATAACGATTTTCTCAAAAAGTATCCTGGAATTCATGTTTCATACGAACTTTATCGCCAACAAGTAGCTGAGATGAATATTTCGTTTGCTGTGCTAGGTCATGAAGAATGTTGGCCATGCGAAACATTTGATCTTCATTCTAAAAACTCCAAACACGACAAGAATAAACTTACTTTTGATTGTGACGATTGTCAAAAATGGAAAATTCATTATGAAGATGCCATAGAAGCGAGAAATGAATATAAAATTGACGCATCTTCAACAGCAGGCCCAGAATCATTATGTTTTTCTGCAGACTTGCAGAAGGTATATCATTTTTTATGTTAATCAGCAAAATGCTATCATTAAATTAAATTTTAGGTGATAATGCTACCACGCTGTGAAATGTTCAAAGAAATAATTTTTACACCAAGGATCATTTGTTTCAATGAAAGTTTTGTTCCCCTAGGCAAGCAATCTTTAACAAACAAGCCCGTAGCTGCTGTTTGGCACGAAGGAGTAGCTGGGAGGAGTAAATCTGATATTATATCAACATTTTACAAATTACTTTCGTTTCAACGTGACGCCACAGAAATAACAATTTGGCTAGATAATTGTGCATCACAGAATAAGAATTGGGCTCTGTATTGCTTTTTTGTTTATTTAATTAACTCAGCAGAAGTAAATCTAAATTTATTAAAAATAAAATATTTACAAACTGGTCACACTTTCATGTCCGCTGACTCTTTCCACCATCAAGTGGAGAAGTCCTTAAAACAAACAGGATAAGTATTAGATTTTGAGGATTTTAAATTGTGTGTAAAAAAAAGTAATAGTTCAAGGGTGGAAGTGATTGAAATGAATCTTAATGATTTTTGTGATTTTATTGATTTTTCTCCCCGATATAAAATGAATAAAATTATACCTAAACCTTATCTAGCCAATTTTGTACAAGTTCAGTTTACAAGGGGTTCTAAAAACCTATTTTATAAAACTAAATTCAGTGGTGAATTGATTGAACTAAACTTCCTCCTGGCAAAACATTATAAAGATGAGCTACCAGATCAGATTGGCCCCTAAAGGAATCGACAAAGACAGGAAAGCCACATTGTTAAAAAAGTTACCAGATATCGTCCCACCAAATAGATTGCGCTTTTGGCAAGATTTGCCAGAAACAGACGGAACAGTCATTGAAAGCGATTAGTTTTTTAGTAATAATTATATTGTACTAATTTCGATTAATATATCTTATAATCCCAAACTTTTACTTGTTTATTTTTATTAGTTGCTAAAATATGGGACAAATTTACTTATGTTTAAAAAAACCTAAAATATGAGTTTCATTGTACGACATTTTATCTAACCGGTTTTGTTAGATACGACATTTGGTCTTCGTATTATACTAAGACAAAATATCGTATCTAACAAAAGTCTTTTTTTTTGCAAATTCTGCTACATACATTATTTAAGATTTCTTGTATTGGTTTATTAAAGTTAATTCCACCCTTTAGCACTAAACATGGAAACTATTACCAAAAAACGGAGATGGCATATCATAATTTACAAATTGCTTAATATCTCGAAACCTTGTTTTTCCAGATACGACTTCCTGTCTTAGCAGGGCAGTATACCTATAGAAAATATTTTTTCTACGACTGCTTTAGAATGTAAGCAAATACACACACTTTTCAAACACAGAATGAATCCATTCTAGCTCTAGATACGGTATGAATATTCCGTATCAAGTGTTAGAATGAACACATGTAATGCCATCTCTTGCTTATAAAAGTAAACTGTAGCAAAATTAGCAAAAATATATACTTTTTACCATGAAATATTGAATAATTTAATGCAATTTAAAGTTTTGCGTTAAAATTACTTAAAGTTTATTAGTTTTTCTTAATATTTGAGCAGTTTTTTATCAAATTAGTTCAAAAAATTAAAACTGCTCCATTATTGTTAATTATTTTAACCTGATATCTGTCACAACAATCTGACATAACCTTCAATTTTTGCATTATAATTTTTAAATATATGCTATATTAAATAAAAATCTTTTTTAAGTACTGATTTGATAAAATTATTAAATAACATTAATTGCCTTTATTTAAAAATATGTGTTTTGTTGCATTTACAATGTCGAGTCACAAAAACATTGTTTTTTACCTGCAGTTTAAAGCTATACAGTGTTTGATATTTGCAGTCGAAGAAAAAGTATAGTCTACAACACGTATGGAATAGTCATTCCGCGCTCGCGGGACCGTCATACTCGCCTGACGGCTTGTATGACAAACTTTCCGCTCGCGCGGAATACTGTCTATTCCATACTAGTTACAGAATATACTATTCTACATTGGAAAAGTTAACTTAATTCCTCTCCCGTCATTTGCCTGTCACTTAGGGGCTATCCATATATTACGTAGGCTGTAGATATTTTGTATTTTGGATACCCCCAAATGTGTTAGGGGGGTAGCCAAAATATAATATATATGTAAGGTCCTAAAAAGACTATAAATCAATAATTATGGACAGCCCCTTATACGGCTTCCAAGCAACCGAGCGTGTCACGTGATCATATCTGTGGCTTGGTTCTCAAAGGGCGGATGTCACTTTGTCAACTCTGATGTAATATTTTTGAAAACGCTGCTATTGACAAAGTGACATCCTCCCTTTGAGAACCAAGCCACAGATATGTCCTTCCCACTTTGCTGTTCATAATCATAAAGTGGGAGAGAGCGCACAATAGTTTGTTTGTTTTCGAAGACCCTTAGGGGCTGTCCATATATTACGTAACGCAATTTTTCAAAAAAATTGACCCCCCCTCCCCCCTGTGTAACAAACTGTCACATTTACCAACACCCCCCCCCCTGTGTAACTCGTAACAATATAAAATAAATTTTTGTTCCGCAATAAATTTAACTGTATTCTCAGTATTGATTCGTTTTTCTCGACAAAATAAACATGAACCTAAAATATAGTATAACATGACCTTAAAAAAAATTTACACGAAAAAATCACTTTAAAAAAACATTCATAATCAATATCACACAGGGAAAAAATACTAGGTACCTCTTTTTACACTGAGTGTCACATATAACACGTATATTGTTTATGCACAGGTACACAAAATAGTACACACATTGGTGTTTTGTGAGTACACATTCCGCGCGAAAATGTAACATCGCCGATGATTCATCGGCAAGATTACGCAAGAACAGGGCCGTAAGATTTTTTTTAATATCAATGTCAACAGTTTTTTTACTGATTACAATATTATTTAAATATGCATAGTTTCGTCAATTTTTTTGTGAAAAAGGGAATTATGGGCCACTAAATAGTAACTTATGTTGAAATAAAAATAAATCTGCCAAGCTTAGGAAATAAACATTAAATTTATTAAATTCCGTTACGTAACGTTTACCTAGACCCCCCTCCACCCTGTCAGAAACTGTAACAATTTCTCTGACCCCCCCTAGGCGCGTTACGTAATATATGGACTGCCCCTTATTGCCCAATAGAAACAAAATATATATAAAATAACTTAAAATTTAGGTAATCTTTTGATGAATGTCGGCCCAACAAAAGAAGGAATAATCAACCCAATATACCAAGAGAGACTAGTAGAAGTCGGTGAATGGTTAAAAATCAATGGTGAAGCGATTTATAAAAGTTCCCCATGGAAAGTGCAAAACGATACGTTGCAGGGCGATGTATGGTATACTGAAAAAGAAGACGCAGTCTACGCTATGGTCTTGAATTGGCCTAAAGGCAATATTCTTCAATTGGGGTCTGTTAATAAATTGTTCAGTGCTAGCTCTGTTAACATCACAGTCAGTATGTTGGGAAATGCAGAGGAAACAATTAAGGTATATGTATAACACTAAAACATTAACTTTTATACAGTGTGTGTTAAAAATCCGCCTGTTTTAACTTTTGAACGGCTTTTAATTTTTTAATGAGACACTACTTTCTTATTAGCTCAAAAACATGCTATAAATTTATAAAGATTCATAAATTATATTATTATTATATCTATAAAAAATATTTTTTTTTTCAGTGGTTCAATGCAGGTGGTCACATTTTCATACATTTTCCAGACAAAGCAATAGTAAAGAGTGAAGATGTTTGGGTTTTAAAGTTTCAAAATAATTAGGTTTTTACTGTAATTTGTTTTAAATAAAATTTACATTTTAGATAATAAAAAATAATTTCAAAAAATCGAATATTTATGTCAAAGTAATGTTTTTAAATCAAATCAAATTTTCCCTTCTTTTTTATTTATTTTTTATTTTTGGAAAGTGCACTATGGGCCAGGAGACCTTCGTTTTTGGCCAAAACTAGACTTTTAGCCGTAATATCGTAAAAATTAAGAACATGGGGTTTTCGAGGATGCTGAAACCGAATCTGTTAATAAAAATTCAAAATGGCGGATCGAATATGGCGGCCAAATCTGTTTGATTTTAGTGGATTCTGATAAAAATCGGTACCCAGGGGTATTCGAAGATGCTGAAACCGAATCTGTGTTTAAAAATTTAAAGTATAAAATGGCGGATCCAATATGGCGGCCAAATTTTTTAGATTTTATTGGATTCTGATGAAAATTGCTATTTAGAGGTTTTCGAGGATGCCGAAACCGAATATGTTTTTAATAATTCGGGGAAAATGGCCATAATCCGTTGGGAGCTATATCAAACTTCAAAAAATATGGTTATTTTTTCCAAAAAGGGCCAATCCTATTAGGGTGTTTGTACGTTTTTCTTGTAGCTCATACCTGAGTTTTTAATTTAACGAAATCAAAGATGGGTCGTTCCAATTGAAAATTAGGCACAAAATAGCTTTAGTTTAAAAAAAAAACTTTAAAATTACGCCATTTGCATAAAAACAAAAGAAAATCAGTTTCACATAAACAGTAAATTTTTAGCCTACTACTTAAAGATTTGAAATGTCAAGTTTCAAAAATACTCCAATGTGGACGTCATAGGACCGCCATGTTGTTTTTATGAAAAACGGCTCCTGTGGCGCCATCTTTAATGCAAATATCGACTTGTGATATATCAATAAAAAGAAAATTTAAAGGCGAATCCAAAGATGTAAACAAATATATATGATTCCATTTAAAAATCAAAAGTTGGTATCACTTAGACCGGAAGTGTTTTTTTTTATAGGGACCATGTCAGAATGGGGTTATTTACGGTTCATACAAATTTTAAAAAGTAATCTTTTATAGTTATGGTGATAATTCGTAGGCAATACTTCTTCTGACACCCGGTATAAGTGAAAAAGGATGTACGTTAAATTTTACTTTGTTGTTCTAAATTGTAGGAAACCTAATCCACTCTATTCAAAATAAAACGAAGTAAAATTTAACATACAGCCTTTTGCACTTTGAGGAGGACGATATACCGGGTGAGTTCTATTTATATCCACCCTAAAAATTAAGATTAATCTTTATTCGATAAAAACGAAACTTTTATTTAAATAATTTAACATTGGCTATAAAATGACGGATTAATTTTATTGTTTCACTTCCGGTTTCGCCGAGTGGCATAAATATATATTTTTAAATAGAACATCCTATATCTATTAATTTTTTAATTAAGCCGAAAATTATATGATTTTATGTTTTTTTTTACTTTTTACTTTTTTTTTCGTTCTCTGCGGTTTACCCCTCGCTTTTATATTTTTTAAGCTTAAGTAAAAACAAGATAAATTATGCAAATCTCCTTTTTATACGATAAAAACGAAAACGAAAAAAAAGTAACAAAAACAACCAGTTTTTTATAGATAGAATTTTCGGCTGAATTCAAAAATGTAAAAAATTACAGGGTGTTCCATTAAAAAAAACATATTTATGATACTTCCGGCGAAACCGGAGTGAAACAAGAAAATTAAATCCGACATTTTATAGCCAATGTAAAATTATACCGGGTGTGCCATCAGGTTCTTGACAAGCTATATCTCCGTTATTTTGAGATAGAATTTTTTGCAAGAAACAGCGTTAAATGGGAGCCTTTGAAGTTTTTATTGACGTGTTCAAAACCACCCCTTGCTTAGCCACCCCCTTAAAACCACCCCCAACTTCTGTTTTTCAAATAGCACCCCCCATTTTTATCAAAGAATATGAAAGTAAATGTTATGTGTAGTATCTTATTTCTTAAAGGGGCACCAAATAACAACTATTATTTATTAATAATATTGTCCCACCAGGTGTTAAACGGGCTATATCTCCGTTGTTTAAAAAGATAAAAAAAACTCAAAGAAACAGAAGTAAATGTGAGTCAAAGTAGAATTTGCTGACTTATGCAAAACTACCCCTTACTTACCCACCCTCTTGGAACCACCCCCAACTTTTGTTTTTTAAATAGCACCCCCTATTTTTACTAAAGAATATGAAAGCATATTTTATTCTAAATTCAACCATGTATTATAAGTGATATCTTATTTTTTTAAGGGGCCCCAAATTACAACCCCATCAGATCACAAGCAATATTTTTCATCATTTTTTTTTCCAAAAACAAGTTAGATTATATCTAAAAGGGAACTGATTAATGTATCCAAAACCCACCCTTAATAACCCACTCTCCTGGAACCACCTGCAACTTTGTTCTAAATACCACCCTATTATTAATAAATAATAATTGTTATTTGGAACCCCTTAAATGATAAGATACCACTTATAATACATGGTTGAATTCAGAATGAAATGTACTTTCATATGCTTTGATAAAAATGGGAGGATGCTATTTGAAAAACAAAAGTTGGGGGTGGGTAAGCAAGGAGTGGTTTTGGATACGTGAATAAAAACTTCAACGGCTCCCATTTAAAGCTGTTTTTTTGCAAAAAATTCTATCTTTTCAAATAACGGAGATATAGCTTGTCAAGAACCTGGTGGGACACCCGGTATAGAGCACCAAAGTTTCGTTTTTATCGAATGAAGATTAATTTTAATTTTGGGCGTGGACATAAATAAAACTCACCCCGTATATACAAAAATTAGGTTAAAATTTTAAAGAACAAAGAATAAGTTATTTTTTAATGTAGATAACAGTCTTTATATGTCCGGCATATAAATAAATATATAAAATATAATTAAAATATTTAAAATCTTATTTAATATTATAAAAACATATACTATTAATTAAAATATAATAAAAAATACCAGGTACAAACCTTAATTTAACTGAGAAACTTCATACAAGTATGCACCTAACAATTTGGTCTGAAAAAAAAATATTTTAGTATGTTATGACGTTTTTATATATTTTTGAATCGGCCCTGCCCTAGCTTGGCGCTTGGTAGGCTAGAGTATGAAAAAGTTATGTATCAAAATTCTAGAATTTTCCTCATAGCCCTTATTACTGGGCTTATTTAAACTAAATTTGGGTAAGGCCTCCCAAAAGTTACATATACTCCGTCCAGTTATGCAAGATAGTAAGAGACGCGGCCCGTTTTATACCACAGGGCGCATATATAGCATAATTATGCATAAATCGTAGTGTATAAAAAAAAACAGATTTCGGTACTGTTTTCCTGGAAAGGGCCTACCCAAAGACTCATAACAAGCATAGTACATAAGAATACGATGCCAGGATTGGCATGATGTGTCGTCATGTATCTTGTAATGGTTGTTATGCGAGCCTCTGGTTAGGCCTTAAGTTGTAATTGTAACCTAAAAATTTGACGTTTTCCTTGTGTTCAATATAATTTACGTTTGTACAATATGTAGAATATGCTAATTTAGTGTGAGTGTATGAAGAATAAACCAAAAAAGTACCTTTTTAAATACCATACAAAATAACATTAAGCATAACCATTTTTGTATGTAACTTTCTCTTTTATTAGCTTTAACGACCGTCAATCATTGTCATAGACAAAAAATGTCACAATATTTTATATGTTAAAAGGTACGAGTTGATGATGTAGCTTAGAAATCGCGGGAATTTTAAACTACTATCTTGCATAATTGGACGGACTATAGATTTAGATTAGAGATACAGGGTGTTCCAGAACTCGCGTAGAGAAATTTTAGAGGTGATTCTACTGTTTTTTTGATGCTCAGAACGTGAAAAAATTTCTTTAAATCTCTTTAACTGCAAATGGATTTACCACAAATATCATCATATAATATATAGTTATTGCATTCCTGAAGATAGTTAATTGATTAAAATACTTTTTAGACGTTTAGATCCATGTGCCAAACTTTGCTAGGCCATTAAAGTGGCCATTCTTTTTACAAAACTTACCCCTCCAATATAATTTCTAATATCCAACTTCTCGTTTTGAGAATGTGCGCCATCATCACCAGCTCCTACGGGCACCAAAATTACGTTCTTCCCGGTCGCTTCCTGCAAAGTTAAAGTAACGGGAATGGATCCTCCTTCACGAGTAAGATCCGGTTCTACACCGTAGACGTGCTTAGTAGCTTTGATGGCCGCTTCATAGTGAGGGTGGGTAGGATCCTCAGTCCACGGGTTGCCACCATCAGCCATAAAACCCTAAAAAGAGTTTAGAAATAGTATATTAAATACCGAGGTGGAAACTGTTTCATTTCCTGAGGGAAAGTTAGCAAACCAAGTAGCGTAGCTCCGAGGTTTGCTAATTCCCGAACGAAAAAATTAAATGTTAAACCGAGGTTTGTATATTTTATTCACTATACCTGTTTTATTTACAATTATTTACTTTCTTTCCCAATACAAAAACTATTTGAATTTTGACGCCATATTGAAATGTTTAATTGGAGTGAAGTTTCTTACAAATGTTGCAATGTTGCTCTTTGAGTATAGAATAATAAATAAAATAGAATTCAATAAAATAAACTTTGTGTTTATTTTCATTTAATATAAAAATACATTTAAATGTTTTTATCCAATACATAGAGATAATAAGACAATTACCAGCTTTATTTTAAATAGATAAACTCAATAATAACCCCCGCGTGGCTTTTACTTTATTGAGTGGATAATTATTTATTTTACCCACTCAACTGTCACTTGTCAAATTATTTTCTTGTAAATGTCATTAAAATTTTTAATAAAAATATGAATTACTAAGCTATTTATTGGATAAAACCTTGTATGGCACTCATGGGTAAACCGATATTGCCCTCTCGAAAATTAACCTGCTTGGCTGACGCCTCGCATGTTAATTTTCTCATGGGCAATATCTTACTTTACCCACTAGTACCATAAATATTATTCGCTTATATTCCAAAGCGACATTTTTCGGTTAGAAATGTTAGAAAAGTTAAAAGTGGCACTTTTTTTAAGAGTTTTCCTTTTATTTTATTTTGGCGGGCGGCAGCTCAACAAAATACTTTTGCGGTCCCTTATCGAAAAATGCGCAGCGGTTGTGTTTGTCTTTTGTTTAACTTTGGCGGGCTGCAGCTCTGCATGCCCAGATAGAACATGTATTTATTTATTTTTAATTTGGATTAAATATTCAGATTTTTTAGATTTCACATTTTTCAAAAATTAATTGTTAATAAAAAATGTCGTATTACCGAATATATTAATTTTAATGTTTTAATCCTGCAAAAAAACTTCAACTTACCTTCATTTTGTTAGGACTGCCGCGCTCTTTCCACATCTTTTCCATATGATCTACAACGTATTTTTCAATTTTATCTGGTGTTTGATTTGGAACAATTCTAATGGAGAATTTTCCAATAACCTTTCCAGGAATCACGGTTTTTGCTCCAGGCTCACTGTAATTAAAAATACCATATTTATTATGGTATTACTATTATAGTATCCTCCTTAGCAGAAACGCAGTATGTCGAGATAATAATGCAGTCGATATTTTTGTGGTGGTTAAAAATCGCCTGTATTAATACAATAATATTATTTTTCTATTTTGCGACTCTTATAAGCATTTTGCGTGTTCTTTTTTTTTTGGGTTGGCAACAGACAAAAGCCTATCGCTTGACGTTTTCCGTGCAAATGTCAATGTCGCTTTAAAGTTGAATTTTCTACAAAACTTTGTGTTTAGGTTATTTTTTATCGTGTTAAAATTGTGGCTTGGTTACTTGCAGTAAAAAAGAGAAGAAATGACTATAAAATATATCAAAATAATATTAATTCTCAGAATTTTAAACATGGCGAAAACTGTAATGCCAATCCGAAACAAAAATCCTTAAATCTGTCATCAATTTAAATGTAAGTTTTTTTTTTTAATTTTAGAGCAAAATAGAAAAAAACTGTATAAAGCACTCGTTTCATAACACGTTTTTAGCGCACTAAAGTACTAGTGAGCTAAAAACGTGTTATGAAATGAGTATGTTATGAAACTAGTACTTTAATATACTATAATTCTGTGGCTTGGTTCTAAAAGGGCCAATGTCAAGTTGTTAATAGCAACGTTTTCACGCCAACTCTGATGTAATATTTTGAAAACGCTGCTATTGACAAATTGACATTGGCCCTTTTAGAACGAAGCTACATAATTATTGTTATCACACATCACATACTGCTTTTATTCTAAGGAGGATACCAGATCTAAGATCTGGTACAATATTTTATGGCAATTTAGCCTTGAGTGCGTATTAACAGAACTCCACCCTGCCCCATCTTAGTATTTTTTTATTATTATTGAAGTTTCGTACCCATGTCATTAAGTGTTGATAAAAAGAATGTTTTCAAGATGGGGCAGGGTGGAGTTATGTTACTACTCACAAGATGAATTGCCATGAGATACTGTACCAGCTTTAAACACTTTTAATTTTAAAAATTCTTAATTTTTGTCTATCAAATTTTGAATAAATTTCAAAATTTCCGTTTTCCATCTGTCCACCTAGACCGCCCCGGCGAAAAAATAGGCGAAACCCAATATGCCCCTACAACTACTAGGTGGACCCTAGAAATACTTGAGCATATGGGTAATTATCATTATTATTATTATTATTGTTAGTACAAAAAGGCAGAGGCAATAATGCCTATTATGCCCAAGTATAATTACAAATATAAATAATATGAAATATAAAAATTAAAACATTTAATATAAAATTAAAGTTTGATGTCCATCATCATAACGATTTTTAAAAGAATTTACTGATGAGGCGGAGATAGTTGATTCAGTTAGAGAGTTCCATGAGCTAAAGACACGATTAGGTAGAAAATATTGCCTGATAGTGGTAAAAAAAAGTTTTAATGTCTGACCACGTTTGGTATTGTCCAAATTACGAGTAAAAAGTTCATTTAAATCCACTGAAAAGTCACAATTTAAGATACGGTAAGTGTAGATAAGGTCCCCACGGCTTCTTCTTTCGGAAAGACGGGGTAAAAAATAATAATAAAAAATAATTGTTATGAAGACAATGTTTATATGGTGCCATAAGGCAATTTTTAACATAATATGTTTTAGACGGGCAGGTAGGGGGCTGGAACCGTTACGAAAAAGTGTCCCAAAATTATGTGACGCTTACGATATTAATGCTACAAACATAAAGTGATCTTGTTAGCGCTTGCTTCGATCATGTAAGTGAACGCGTGGTATAGTTCTCCGCATGAAAGAAAGTCTCCGACGAAAGGGGGAGTAATCATTCGCGCTCTCTTCTTTCCGTCAAGAGCGTTATAAGGCATGCGTGCTTACAACGGGCCTCCCACTTGCACACACATTCCCAACATATTTCCCGTAGCCTTAGATTCGTGCGTCAAACTATAGATTTCGATCAGTCGATCCGTGACTGTTCTCGAGTAGGGTTGAATATGCCAAAGTTACTTTTAACATTAATACGCCTACGATATTAATGTTATCACGGTTTTGCTTTACTTGTAGGGGAAGTCGGGGTTAACTGGGCAGCTTTTTTTCATATCGAGTTTTTGAAAAACCTGTAAACAATTTTCAAATATTTTCTATAGCAAAAGATAGATTATTACTATAGTTAGAACATATTAATAATTCAGACAAATATTATTTATATAAAAAAAGTTATTAAGGATAAAGCAGTTAACCCCGCTAAACCAGTTAATCACATAGGCCAGGGTTAACTGGACCACTACTCAGGGTTAACTGGTCCACTAACAAAAACATATTGTATTGTAATTATTGTGAATAAAAACGATTTAAAATCAAATAAAATTTAATTCTAACATAAAAATAGACAACATAATATGTTAAATATTAGATATATCTCAGGATTAATTGGTCCGGGGTTAACTGGACATGGCCCAATTAACGCCGAACTAATTAATATTGACATAGGTGATTTTGACCATGCCCAGTTAACCCCGAACCAGTTAACCCTGAGTGACACCACTGAATGAAATCATAAAATTTTAATACTTAATAATATATTAGAAGGCGGCAATTATTCAGAATAATTAACAAAATATTCATTATATTAGGTAAAATATTAGTATAGATCCTCCTATTAATAATAAAGTATTAATTAAAAAATAAAAGTTAAGGTAAATACCTACTTTTCATCGAAAAAAATTAACTTTCTTTACTACAACTTATACATGGGCAACACGGTCCGCCATAATACTTTAAACAATACTACTAACTAAATATCAGTATAATTTGCACTAATGCGCCAATACTAATCAACAAACTTGATAAAATCCAGGTGGACCAGTTAACCCTGTAGACCAGTTAACCCTGACTTCCCCTACACTAGAACGTTTTTATTATTTTAAATACTCCTATCTATCTTAAGTCACTTTATACGACTTTACTACCTGTTACCAAACATATATATTTTTAGCAGAACAGCATTACTGTATAACTCACCTAAAGGCTCCTTCAATCCCATGAAGAGACAGAGATGGATATCTCCAACGGTGCATAAGAATCTTTTCCTTGTTTTCGTTGTGCATCAGTCGTTGGCAGCCGACATCTTGTCTGTACTCGGCCGTGGAGAACTCGATTTTATTGTAAATCTTGTCCTCGCCCTCCATTTTGGGTGCTACCTCGTCGTACAAGCCGGGAATTAAAATGTGCCCATCTTTGTCGACTAGAGTGTTTAGGAGGTAGATCAGATCTGTCATTCCCTCATGTCTAGAAAAATTAAATCACATGCAATTATGCAATAATTTTTTTAACAAACTGAATTTAATGGAAAGTTGCTGTTATACTCTTGCAGCTTCACAGAGGAGTATTATACGTTTACTTTGGACCCCGAAAATATAATTGTTGTACCAAAGTGCGTTATAAATATTCTAAACAACTTTTTAAAATGTACGTCTGGACGTCAGGTTTTCTTTCCGGACGATAATTCAAGAAAGAATAATCCGAGAATATTCAGCGAAAAGAACCCTCCAAAAATAAGAAAGTCATTGGGGCTAAATATTTAAAAAAAGAAAATAGTGGAAGAAAATCTCCGATCAACTTAATTTTTCAAGAAAAAAAAAATTAACACGAATTTTCGCGCCGTGAATGTCAAAAATCCGTGTTAAGGGTTACCATATCCCTTATAACTTTTGAACGCGTTAATATATTAACTTTAAATTTGGACCACATATACAATTATGCATCAACAATCTTTTAATTCTTTTTATTATTATTTTAATGTGCCTAGGGGGCATAGTGGGGGGCAAAATTAATAAGAAGTTGGCAAATATTGACAAGTTGGACCGAATTTTCGCTCAGTAAATGTCAAAAAGCTGTGTTAATATAATTTTTTTATTATATTTCAACTAGATATAGGTGGGGAGCAATAAAAAAAATTTTTGAAGGAGATCTTCTTAGTGAAATCTTGTAAGGAAAGTGGATTTTTTTTTAATATTTTTAAAAAAATTGGTATTTCGATGCCTAGGGGCATTATAATACGTGTTTCCAATAATGTTTGAAAAAATATATGCATTTTACAAGAAAATGCTTTTTTTGCTGGTAGCGACCTCTAGGAATTTTGGCAAAATATGGTCTAAAGCATTTATAGGGGAAAATAAAATGAGGGGGTATCTCGTTAACATTTCAAATTTTGGCATTTTAAGCACCCTAGTGTAGGGGGAGTGGATGGAGGTGTTTTATAGTAAAATTTTATTATCACGAGGTGAGTATGTAACTCAATTTTAGATTTAAATTATCTCACGTGGGCAAAAAGTTTTTTTTTAATATTAGGGGGGAGGATTGGGGGTAAATTTTATATAAACTTGTATTGTTAAGGAGATAAGCATGTGTACCAAATTTCTCAAGTTTTCCAAGTTTACTATAAGTGGGTGAAAAAGTATATAATATATAATATAGTATATAATATATATTATATGGAAGTGAATTAAAGGCGTTTAAAAAGGTCAATCGTACCAAATTAGAAACAACACCCCCCCCCCTAAAACAAAAAAGTTATAGGGAGCTTAACTTAAAATCGAAAAAAATAGAAGAAAAAGAGCGATAAAAGTCATTTTTGCTTGTAGGATAAAAAAGAAAAAAAACGAACAACTATATAAAAAATGACAATGAACTAAAGAAACTGAAAAAATCGAAATATTTTTTTGTTTATTTTGTCAGTCATAAATAGGTCAGATTAAGATCAATTTTAAGAAAATGCCCTTTCCTTATCTGAAAAGTAAACGTTTGTCTTGATATAAAGTTTCGTTCAAATGAATCTTTTAAAATTCATGGGCGGTAAAGAAAAATAATTCCGTCAACTAGTGTAAACAATATTTATTTTAAAAATATTTTTAATGTACTTTTAAGTGTACTGAAGTAGTTATCTGATATACTTGTTTGTATGTTTGCTACTTGTGTGTTTATTTTATCTTTAGTATTTAATCTCCAAATATTGCTATCAAACTAAATTATTACTTAATGGTTAATAATTAAGTAAATAATAAAACATTAAAATTATTTGATGCTATGATAACTTTAAAACTGTTTTTACAGGATCAGACTCTTCAAGGACAAACATTTGCAAATATTTCTCACAAGAACTTTAATTTATGGATCGCAGAGATTCTCAGACATTGAAGATTAGAGCTCTTGCAGTTTTTTTTTCACTTACATCACAGGCAATAACTGTAACTAATGTGATATTAATGTTAAAATGAAATTTCTGTTAATAAATATATTTTATCCAACAACTTCACAGAAACACTTGTTTTGAGCACTATTTTAAATGTCAAAAGTGAGTTTTTTTCACCTATTCTTTTACGTACAGCTTTTGTTCTCACCCAAAATTAGTTACATACCCTATTAATTAAGTATTATAACTATTCTATAAATAGAAGCACGTTAACTAAACCATAAAAATTAAAGAAAACCCCAAATTATTCTTTAGTTTTTGAATAAAATACCGTTTTTATTAAAAATTCTGTCATCACCGCGTCCATTTTGACGTTTGTAAGAAATGTAAAACTAGCAATTGTTTATTTTTAATAGGCATACTTAGGTCATGGCTATCTACTATTTTAGTATTAAGAAAATTTAATCTTAATATTTTTGACATAATTTTTCGCAAAATTATAGATTTTTATTTAAAAATAAAAGGTGTTGGATAAAATTAGATTATCAACTCGTGTATTAAGTGATTTTATCCACTTAATACACTAGTTATTAATAACAAGGTGGTTTGCTGCAATTAAATCGGCTCTTAGTACTCTGCCCTCCTTAGTTAAAACATCTTAAGTACCATTGCTATTTCCCTGATTTTTTCGAAAAAATGGCCGAATTCCCTTACCTGGCTTCCAGGTTTCAATTTTCATTTCCCTGACCTTTTCCTGACTTTTCTGATTTCCCTGACAGGTGGGAACCCTGGAGAATAGACAAATATGGAATAGAAAATCCGGTATATGCAGATAAGCCGAAAATATCGTTTTTTTTTTGTTATAATTAATTTAAATATGATTGGATTTTATTAGGGGCTGTCCATATATTACGTAACGCAATTTTTAAAAAAAATTTACCACTCCTCCCCCCTGTGTAACAAACTGTCACATTTACCAACACCGTCCCCCCGCGTAACGCGTAACAATATAAAATTTTTGTTTCGCAATAAATTTAACTGTATTCTCACTATTGATTCGTTTTTCTTGACAAAACAAACATGAACCTAAAATATAGTATAACATAACCTTAAAACAAATTTACACGAAAAAATCACTCAAACTTTAAAAAAATATTCATAATCAATATCACACAGGGAATAAATACTAGGTACCTCTTTTTACACTGAGTGTCACATATAACACGTATATTGTTTAAGCACAGGTACACAAAATAGTACACACATTGGTGTTCTGTGAGTACATATTCCGCGCGAAAATGTATCATCGCCGATGATTCAACGCAAGAACAGGGCCGTAAGATTTTTTTTTAATATCAATGTCAACAGTTTTTTTACTGATTACAATATTATTTAAATATGCATAGTTTCGTAAATTTTTGTGTGAAAAAGGGAATTATGGGCCACTAAATAGTAATTTATGTTGAAATAAAAATACATCTGCCAATAAAGATTAAATTTACTAAATTCCGTTACGTAACGTTTACCTAGACCCCCCCTCCCCCCTGTCACAAACTGTAACAATTTCTCTGACCCCCCCCTAGGCGCGTTACGTAATATATGGACAGCCCCTTATTGGTTTGAGTGATTTTTTTTTAAACTGCTTAAAACATCCCTAGTAGAAATTTAACGTTAGAATAACGTTTTTCTAATGTTAGAAAACTGTATAAAAGTACGTTATAAAATATGTGCAAATGTCCCGCTTTTTAACGTTAGAATCAAACGTTAATTTAACGTTAGATTATTAAGTTAGAAATACGTTATAAATACGTTTAATTTCTAACTTTCGGAGGGGGCGTGGCCGTTTTTAGAATAAAACATTGATTTCGCATGCGCATAGACATGAAGCGCATGCGAAATAGTATATTACATAACTAGTGTGGAGAGTGACATTTTTCACGCGAGTGGGAAGGTTTACGAACGAGCCGTCAGGCGAGTGAGAAAACCCCAAGAGTGTAAAAAATACACTTTCCAACGAGTTATGTACACTATTTTTACTACGATCCCGAAAAAATATAAAATTTCTTAATATTTTCTAATTTTTATTATTTATTTCGAGGATTTTTGAGAAAAGCAAAGCACAAAATGGCATACAAATTTATATATAGGTTTGTTCATTGGGACTGCACTTTCTTGCAAATGCATTCACTGACGTACACTTTTCATCCAACCAAAAAAGTACTGAATTTGTTCCTTAATTTTTAAACATGACAAAGAATGTGTTCAACTGTAAAGTGCAAAAGTGCAGGAACTAACGAACATACCTACCTTATGTATGTCAAACTGGAAATATGATTTTTATTTACCTTTAATTTTCTTGGTTTTATATTTATTACAATCAAAGATCAAGGGTAGATAGTTTCTGATTACAATACATTATTAGCTGTTTAATGGGTTGCCTACAAGTGCAAATCAAGGCAAACTTGACAGTTGTGTTCTGTGGTTTGCTAATTCAGTTAGATTTCTGTGGATATGTTGCCATATAAGACAATAAAATTGTACTGTTTTACATTTCATAAGGAAAAGACCGTGTATTTTGATGTTTTTTATAAGGGTAACTAAATCACAAATTAAGTAATTTTTATAAAATCTAGATATTGATAAAAGATCTCAAGTTATATTGGACAAAATAGTAAGGTATAACTATAGTTTTTATTTTTGACATGAAAAACAGAAATATTTGGATTGAAAACATAAAAGATAGCAAAAAAGGCTGTCATGAAAGGTGAAAAATTGCATATATAGAACGAGGTTAGTAATATCTATATAAAATTATGCAAACCTACATACATAAATATCAAACTAGGGTGATATAAAAATATCAAACTAGTGTGATATAAGGCGTTTTCTAAAGAACAAAAGAGGGTGCTAAATTTAATTTTCAAACGGGGTCGTATGAAAACATAGTTGTTATTGCTCCTAAACTAATATATGAAATAGCAGTGTACTTACACAGTTCCTCCAAATACTCCACTGTGCAAATCTTTCTGAGCACATTCAACTTCGACATAAAAATAGCAGACGCCTCTCAAACCGTATGTTATACAGGGTTTCGTTGTACCCAACCAGTAGTTGTCAGAAATACATACATAGTCGACGCCTTTGAGGAATTTGTCTTTTTCTGAGAAGAGCAAATCATCTAAACCCACGCTACCACTTTCCTCCATACCTAATAAATAATATATTATTACATAACTAGGGGAGCGTTGAAGTATTACGTAACGCGCTAGGGGGTGTTTTTCGAAAAAAAAAACACTTATTTTTTTTTGAAAATTTTTTTCGATTCCAAAAAAAAATGTTTTTTTTTGTTTTAATGACCTACAGAGGAAAGTATTATTTTGTTGGAAGCAGTTTTCGATAGCTCGTGGCAAAAGTAATTTTTTATTTTTGCATTTTTTGCTGGCACTAACATTTTTTTTGTATTACGTATAGTTTTATCACATGCGCGCATATGATAATAAAAATATTTACCTTCAAAGACAAACTTAAGATTTACTGGAATTTCTTGTCCTAAGGTTTGGAATCCCTCAATGGCATGGATCCAGCACAGCACTGGTCCTTTATCGTCAGACGATCCTCTGCCATAAAGTTTACCATTTTTCTCAGTTAGAACGAAAGGTTCAGTGTCCCAACCGTCAGATAGCGCTGCTGGCTGCACATCTAAATGGCCATAGACCAAAACCTAAATAGAAAATTTTAAGTAAAAAAGCATAATATCTCTTGTAGTACAACTTGTACTGTACAAGACTTGTACATTCAATCCTGAGTACGCATTAACATAATTCCACCCAGTCTCATCTTAACAACCTTTTTTTAATTTTGTTTAGGTTTCGTTCAAATAATAAATATAAATTTATTATTTTCCTTTAAAATAAAGGGAAATTTAGCCCAGTGAATCTGGCAACGCCGTAATTTGTGAATTGCGGCTCATACGAGTTGAACGAAGTCACCTAGCAAAGGAGTGAGTAGTAATTAGTTCGGTACGCAGCACGTACATCGATATTATCAATCATGTCGCCACCGGCCATTGCTGTTTCGGTCACTCGCTATGCAAAAAGAAGATTATAGATACCATCTATGATATACAGTTCCACTTCAACACATTTTCGCGTTACTGAATATAGAGACAGGGCCTATCCATCACCACTTCTGAGCTCAGACATCACCAGAAAATCTAACATCAAGGTAAGTCCAATCTCTATGTTTCACGCATTTTCTTATCTCAAATTGTCGTTTTGAGACCCCAGGGTCCAACAAACTTCCCTGGTAGAAATTTAACGTTAGAATAACGTTTTTCTAATGTTAGAAAACTGTATAAAAGTACGTTATAAAATATGTGCCAATGCCCCGCTTTTTAACCTTAGAATCTAACGTTAGTTACAAACGTTAATCTAACGTTAGATTTTTAAGGAATACATTATAAGTACGTATAATTTCTAACTTTCGGAGGGGGCGCACTATGTTGCCAACGGGGAAAAAAGTGTCCATAAATAGGCAAATGAAATTTAGAAATAAGAATCAAAAACCATTCAAAGTTATTCATTATACTTTTCTACATTAGAAAAAGTCATTAATTTTATTTGCAATAAATCTGGGAATATGCGCCAATGCAATATTCATGCCGATGCATAACGGTTGATCAAAAACCCATTTTGACATGTTAACACAAAAATCATCCTAATTTCCAAATAAACTAATATTTTTGCTTAAAATTTGGAATAAGCATAGCAAGTATATGTCTTTAAAGATATATTTATTAATATATACCAAAAAACATTTTTTACGTAAAATTCTAGCGATAATTTGGAGGCCCTTTTTTCTACGTGTCGATGACACATAAAATTTGAGAATAGTTTTTTTAGTCCATCGTTGTCCATCAAATATATACGTAAAACTATTCTTAAATATGTAATAGTAATACTGTATAAATATAAGAGTGCCCATTTTGGCCCATTGCAAGATATAAGCATTTCTTTTGCGATATTTTTTGACGTTTTTGACATTTTTAAAAATTTCATATCAAAAATTTCCAGCTTGGGTACGCATTTCTTAAAAACTTTTTGGGAAGCTAAAATTTGGTATGCAGGTAGTTCTTACCCTAAATAAGAGAAATATAATAATTTTGGCCCTAACCTGCCCCCCCCCCCCTGAGTTATGTTATACTCCCATTTTAGTTAAATCCTGATCTACAATTTGGTAACCATAAGGCCGAAAAACTAATAATTTTGCCAAAAGAGTGACATCGCCCCCCCCCCCATTTTGCACGACCCTGGTAAAAATTATTAAATAAATGTTACATAAAATGATAACCTTTATGAATGTTAAGGCATGTGCAAAAATTTGTTACTGTGGTTCATAGGGTTCCAGAGATATTAAATAAAATTACTTTTCACATGTACCCTTAGGAGGGTCCTAGCTCCCTTAGGGCTTATTTCCGGGCCAACCTTTATAGGAACTTTTTGTCTTATTTTCGCATGGGGAATCTACCATTTTTGTTGAATTCCCAATTCTCAATCAGCCTATAGTCGTCGGCCGTGCAAAAAATAGTGTATACCTCGGGAGTAAAAACTCAAAATTGTGACTAAACTATTTTTTTATGTATATTAAAGAGTTTTTACTCAATTTTAGTAATAAAATAATTTTGGACACTTTTTTTTCATTTGGCGACATAGTGGGGCGTGGCCAACTATGAAATTTCTACCTGCATCATAAAATGGCAGCTGGAGACAAATTTATTCATATAAATAACTCTTAATATATCTTAGCAATCATAATTTCGTTACATATATTTATAAAATAGCCATGTTTTTAGGTGGTCCTAAATATTTTTCGTGTAATATGCTGTTATACTTCGATAAATACGTTTACCTCTCAGAAAAACTTCATATTTAGTTAGTTAATATTTATTTATACATCAGGAATCTTTATTTTATATATTTTTTTAATTATAGTACAGCGTTGCCAGACTTACTATAATTTTGACTTTTGGGGGATATTTTTTTTAAACATATTATGCTAATAATAAATATAAAATTATATTGTAATTTAATATATATTCATATTAGACAAATATTTGATTATTAGATACATTATATTCAAGAACGATAGCGCATATATAATATTACTGTCTGTTTAATCAAGGAGAATAAAATCTTTTAGTGTTTTTATTTTATTTTTTGAGAATTTGCAAACTTTTTACGGGTAACACCGGCACACAAAAAAAAAATTGTCTGTACACCGGGCGCCACCTATCTACGGGCATGTTTTTCGACCCGCTGAATACGAATTTCAAGTCAGTTTAGGCCGTCCACCCTTCAATTTCGAGTAAATTGCAAAAAAAACCCAAAAAATAGCGAAAATTCGATGTTTTGGCAAGAAAAAAAATTTTTTACTCGAAATTGAAGGGTGGACGGCCTAAACTGACTTGAAATTCGTATTCAGCGGGTCGAAAACATGCCCGTAGATAGGTGGCGCCCGGTGTAATTATCAAACCTAGGCACATAGCTGTCTGAAATGAGTATTTTCTACTATAGCTTATGTATTAATAATCGAAATATAAAAAATACTTAAAGTTAGAATACGGTTATAAAAAGGTTAGAATTTAGTTAGGAAACTAATGTTAAATTTATGTATTTTATAACGTTTTTGTCAAACGTTAGTTTTTAAGGTTAGATTTATATATATTTTATAACGTTTGAGACTAAACATAAAAATGTTACTAATCTAATATTATGTTAAGTTAGATTTATATACTTTTCTACCAGGGTTAATTACCAAGACACTAATAACACAGGTCCACACACACAGGTCTGTGCTGGGGTTGAGACCCACCAATTTTCTGTATTTTGGGATGCTGAACACGAATCAGTCATAAAAAGGGTATTTCATGGGTTCATTTTTTTTGCTACACTGAAAAATCTATCTTAAATTGTAAAAATCTCATATTATTAAATTGTTGCAAAAAAATGATCCCATGAAATACCTTTTTTATGGCAGATTCGTGTTCAGCATTCAAAAATACATAAGAATAGGTGGGTCTTACCCCAGCACAGATAACTTTTTTTTATTTGTGAGCCTTATAAAAGGCCCACAAAAAAAGTTGCATGTACTGGGGTTGAGACCCAGCTATACTTATGTATTTTGGAATGCCATAAAAAATGCAACTTATGGGCTCATTTTTTGCTATACTGAAAAAACTCTATAATTGTGAAAATATCATCTGCAATTTCAGTGTAGCAAAAAAATGAGCCCATGAAGTGCATTTTTTTTTGACAGATTCGTGTTCAGCATCCCAAAATACATGGGTCTCAACCCCAGCACAGACCACTTTTTATTCTGTGGGCCTGTGTAATTTAAAAAAAAATGTTCCTAAGATGGGACAGTGTGAAGTTATGCTTATGCGCACCCAAGACCAAACGTTCATGTGACATTGTACGAGCTTAAATGCTTTTTATTCCATAGTGCATAGTAAATATACCTGGTAGATATAACAATTCTGCACATTAGGCCCTAAGGCTTGGGGTAATGTGACTTTTTGGTGACCAAAATAACGTTACAGAATGAGGAAGCTGTGCCTGTTACGTTGGACATATTTCTAGAAAGTAGAAAAATCATTCATTAAAATCTTGTATTTCTCTATAAATTCGGTTTCCTAGTTATAAAGACAGGGACGTTGAAAAAAAAAACAGAAATAGAAAAAAAACATGGAAAAAACCTTGAAAAAGAAAACAGTAAAAGTAATAGCCAGAAAACGACACATTTTCTTGAAAATTAGATAGAACGAAAAAATATATTATCTGAGCAAGATAAATTGTTTTTAATAAATATGTAGTTTAAGTTAACTAAAAATTATTTTAGGTTTTGGATTAGTTGGTATAGGTCTTTATCTTTAAAGAAATACTTTTTCAAACTCCATACTATACATTGGGTGACCCACTTAAATGTAAAATTGAAAATTTTGGAGGTCCCACCCCTTAAAGTTGGGGTAAGAGTATCATCCCTAATTTTTTTCAGAATTTTTGAAAAAATCTAGAGGTCGCTCACAGCTATTATTTAAAAAGATATGTTTCTTTTTTTAAGGTCAGAAAATGTATATTTTTGCACATTTTTGCATACCAGTAAAAAAGTTGGGTTTTTGATCAACAATCAAAGTAAAATAAGTGAGTTTTTAAACAAAAGTGTCTAACTTTGCCCCATATTAACCTAGAACCGAGAACAATCTTTTTTTTCTAAATTCGTGTAAAAATACCAGCCTTTCGAATATGAAAAAATCAATCTTCTAAAAGTAATTGCAAGAAAGTATTTCAAATTGTTTATTTAAAAAGTCCTAATGTTTTTGTAACGGGAGTTTGCAATGCTAAAAACGATTTTTTTTTAATTAGTAATTTCTTTTTATAAAACAATTCTTCCCCTTTTATAAGATACCCATAGAATCATTATATCTTCATTATTGTAAATACGCATAATATTATTGCAAAAAAACATATCTGGGATAAACAATTGCAATTTTGCAAAAAATATTGAATTAATCGTTCTGAAATTTTAACCACATATTGAGTACTATAAGACGCAACTTTTTACACAATAACAAAGTCGTAGGTTTAATTTTTGCAAAATTTATTGTTTATTGAATAATGTGCAAATTTTAATCGTTTTTTTTTACAGTTTTCTAAGCAACAAATCATCCTAACGACATGTAAAAAACGCCGTTTTGAAGGTTTTCTAATTTCCTACAAGAAGGTTACTTTGTTGATAAAAAACTCAAATTTTTTACTGGTATGAAAAATGTGCAAAAATAGACATTTTCTGACCTTTAGTTGTTAATATCTTAAAAACCAAACCAAATCCACCGCGGAAAATACGTAGGTTTTGCTTCTATACGATTTTACTACACAAATAGCGTGAGTTCGATTCTCACCGGCGCATACAGGCGGAATTTTCTAAATTCATGGCCAAAACCCTCGGAAGCGAAATTGCTTCAAATAGTTACCTCTATCGTTTTTTATCTTCTCTATGAACTGTACCAATAGATGGTGTCAAAGTCGTTTTTCTATCAAAACAAATGAACCGAAAATGTCAGTTCAAAAATCGGGTTTCAAGAAAATAATTTTGAAACGTTATTTTTTAATATAAATATCAAAGTTGTTGCTTTTTTTAAGCAGTTTTTTAAAATGGATTTAAATTCCGTAGGTCGAAACCTATTTATTTTTTACAAAAAAGTATTGTTTTTGATTATTGAGTTTAAAAGGGGAAGTCATAAGTTTTAGTCTGTAAATTTCGTTGCTTTTTTTAAAACTTGTATTACGACTTGGCAAAAAGTTTCAGATTAATCAGCATTAAGCAACTTTTTACACTTGGTTTGGACTTTTTAAAAAAAGAATTTGCTGCTAATATCTCCCGCCCCTCGCTCCTCAAACCTAAAAAATGTCTAAGACAGGCAGATTTAGTTTTAGGTATTTTGGCAGTAAAAAAATACTACTGCCAACAAAATAATACTTTTCCCTGTAGTTCTAAGTTTATTAATAAACTAATAAAAAAAAATGAAAAACCAAAAAATTTTAAAAAATTTTTTTTTTTTCAAAAACGAAAAGAAAATATAAAAAAAAATGTTTAAAAAAATATTTTTATCACATTTTACCCCCTTACCCCACCTCGATATTCACCATCTGCAAATTTTGATATAGGCGGCAGCCATATTGGATCTGCCATTTTGTAAAAATTAAAATAAGTATTACATTCGTAATCAGCGACCTCAAAAACCCCTGTACAATGGTTTTCAGTAAAAAATCTGCAAATTTTGATATAGGCGGCAGCAATATTGGATCCGCCATTTTGTAAAAAATAATTTGAATGTTAAATTTGTATTCAGCAGCCCCAAAAACCCCTAAATACAAATTTTGGTATAAATTATTAAGGGTTTTGGCCATGAATTTAGAAAATTCCGCCTGTGTGCGGCGCCGATTTGCCTTTTTCAGTTAATTAATAATTGAAATTTGGCGAAGGCGTAAGTGAAGCGGACACTCCCTATAAATTAGTTCGAAAGTCAATTAAAGCCGGTGGTTCCCTCTGCTACTAGCCCACACAAGTCCTGGACTTAGGGGATGCTTAATTAAGTAGAATAGTACGAGGTTAAACACCTGTATTATCTGAAAATTTTGACAGACCTCTGGTTGAGCCACTGTCCCCAACAGGGTATTTTTTTTGCTCATATCCCTGTACTATCGGTAAATGACTACTTTGCGACCAGTGATAATCACAGATTCGCAGTCACTGGAAAATTGCCTGGGGCTAGAAATGTTTAATAATAGTTATTTATGGTACTGGTGGGTAAAGTAAGATATTGCCCATGAGAAAATTAACCTGCGAGGCGTCAGCCAAGCAGGTTAATTTTCGAGAGGGCAATACCGGTTTACCCATGAGTGCATACAAGGTTTTATCCAATAAATAGCTTAGGAATTCATATTTTTATTCAAAATTTTAATGACATTTACAAGAAATTAATTTGACAAGTTGAGTGGGTAAAATAAATAATTATCCACTCAATAAAGTAAATGCCACGCGGGGGTTTTTATTGAGTTTATCTATTTAAAATAAAGCTGGTAATTGTCTTATTATCTGTATGTATTGAATAAAATAATTTTCTTTTCAAATTTTGGGCTGTTCTGAAAAAACGTGAGCTTAAAATTTCTAAAAAACTCGCCTGCGGCGCTAGATTAGTCACCGAAAATTTGAATTACGCACGTATGAATCATATATTTAAAACATTAAAATATATGCCTAAGTTTTATGCAAAAAAAAAAATGGTGAAGGCGTAGTCCCTTACCCCCCCCCCCCTCCCCCCAAGGGAAAATTCTGGCTACGCTCTTGGATACAATCATCAATGGTTTTAGTACTTGAATTCTGTTTGACAAGGTTCTCCACACTTGTGGATAATATCATAGTTATCTATGATATTAAACATTAAAAAATTTTAATGCACCTACGGGTTAATTTTAAATAAATTGTAACTTCCATTCATCATATACAGGGTCATTCAGAAATATACATATATACACGAAACTTTCCCAAATAAAATTAATAGATGTACTTACTTAAAGCGTAAAAGGCATTTATATATGTATTTATATATGTGAGATGTGTACTATTTACATTTATTTTTAAGTGTACTTATTACGTAATTTTCCTATTTTAGTCAACCCTGAGGATGTTTACAAAGAATAAACGAAACTGTCGGTTTAGTTAACAAAGTTTTTGGCGTTGTTTTCTTTTTGGCCTATATCCCACAACTCAAAAAATTTATAAAAAATTGAGGTCGTTACCAGTTTTTAATCATAATAATTGTACGAACAAAAAAATGTCGTATAAATGTTTTTAATCCAGAAAATTTATAATATGTACTTACAGTCTTCTTTTTTGGATCGGTACCCAACTGACCAAACACAACTGGTGGCAGTGGAGCTACTGTTCCATCAGGCATGGTTTGATTGCCCAACTCCTTAAGTTCAGCAGTCGCTCCCATTGTTTGCAGGCGTTTTTGCGCCCATTCTACCATGCGACGAACTTCCGGTCTCTTTTCTGCTGATGCTGACACCGACTGAATCGCAACCACTTCTTTCAGTGAAGCAATGTATGAAGCTTGATTATCTTCAATGTGCCTTTAGAAATTACAGTAAATAAATGAGAACCTTGGATCATTTTTGTGGTGCCAATAGTAACCCGGACAACATTTGCTATTTCATGTGGAAGTCATTATGACATCATTTAATGATTTTCACCATACCAATCCGATAATGTGTATCGAATTAGCTGACCAGTAAGTTAATTACTAGTTATTACTAGTAATATATCCTTATAAAGACAGCTGCCTTTTAATACTACACTTCTGCTCAAAAATATCGGCCCACCTAAAAAAATACACATTTTTGAATGCAAATATCTCCAAAACTATTTAATGGATTTATTCAATCTTTTTTTTATTTTGAAGCTTGAACTTTTAGCTCTTACTTACTGGATGAATAGTTTTGGAGTTATTAGCATTTGAAAATGTGTATTTTTTTAGGTGGGCCGATATTTTTGAGCAGAAGTGTAGTATTCCTAGAAGGCGACTTTATTCGTTTAATAAGTTTAGTTAGTGGTAGAAAATAATATGTGGGGCCACCTATAGCATAACGCTGTCAAGTGCACTGAAATTGAAACATTACAGAAGCCTGTACTATTCGGCAATCGTTCTCAATCGGGTCCCGGGCAACATTTGCTATTTCACATGGAAGTTATTTTGACATCATTTAATGATTTAACGTTAAATGTATACACCTCATGACAAACTCATAACATGATCACAAAATCATGAGATGTGCTCATCATGATGTTCGTATGAGTACAAAACGTGGAAATCATAACATGATGCTCTCATGAGGCCTCATGAGTTTATGGATGTTGTCCGGGAAAAATGGAAAACGGGTACCTTTTCTAGACGGGTGTGGAAAAATGAGTAAGCTTATAAAATAAGATATCAAATTGACTTCACTTTTCCTATATTTTTGGGACATATCCTTTTGTTTTTTTATGTAGCTTTATCGGATTGTTTTTATGGCCGCACCATTATCAGAAATTTATTAAAAGAAAAAGTAATGGCGATTTCTCCCGTTAGATTAGACAGGGACAAAAGTTCTACCCAAAAAGGATAGAAGACATACATACACTCCCACTTCCACCCAACCAAACCAATTCTGTATTTGTTCTTTGTTGAACAAATACAATATTTACTTGGCCGGGCGAAAAGTGTAACTATATTATTTTTTATTAAAGAAATTACTGACGCCATCTAAATTTTAGTAGAATTATCTTATTCTACAGATTCACATTAGCTATGTTCGTTCGTGCCGTTCAGTGCTACACTTTCCGGCCAACCAATGAGTAAGCTTATAAAATAAGATATCAAATTGACTTCACTTTTCCTAAACCAATTCTGTATTTGTTCTTTGTTGAACAAATACAATATTTACTTGGCCGGGCGAAAAGTGTAACTATATTATTTTTTATTAAAGAAATTACTGACGCCATCTAAATTTTAGTAGAATTATCTTATTCTACAGATTCACATTAGCTATGTTCGTTCGTGCCGTTCAGTGCTACACTTTCCGGCCAACCAAATAAATACTGTATTTGTTGTATGAAAAACAAATACAGTATTTATTTGGTTGGCTGGAAAGTGTAGCACAAATGAGATAGAGATAGGGTAGACGTCTTTTGTTTCATAATTCTAGTTGTAAAGAGCTCCATTGAAATTAAAATTACCTATGATTGAAATTTTACTAGTGTCAAAATTTGACATCTAATTAAAAATGTAAAAATATATATATGTTAGCATAAAATTTAAAAAACTTATTTCATTTAAATAACTTTAGTTTTGGGTGCCTTCAATTATTACGCGACACTTTTTAAGAAAAAACTCATAGTCTCTTTTCACACAAAAGTTTAATTTTTTTTGGGTAAGTTGGCACAGTAGGTGTAAAATAATACTTAAACCTAACCATATAATATAATTTTAATTATTTTAATGCCATTTTAAAGCTATTTCATACATAAATTTTAGAAATTGCTATTTTCGCCAAAAGTAAAAAAGCTAAAGTGGTCTAACTAACATTGTTTTCAATTTTAGCGAAAAACGCACAAAAAATGTTGGATAGAATATAAAAGACCCACCAAATAAGATTTTAATTAGTTTTATGCCACTTTTAAGCTATTTCACACATAAATTTTAGAAATTGCTATTTTCGCCAAAAGTGAAAAAGCTCACAGATCGACAGACAGACAAACAGACATAATTTTTTTTAACATGGTCTCAAAAGTCTTAAAAACTTCGGAAACATCGAGAAATGTGAAAAAATCGGAAAAAAAAATTGAAAAAAAAATGTGTACCTATTCAATACTTTTAATTTTAGAATTCTAAAATATAAAAGTAAATATTTGCCAGTCTAATTGTAAAATATAAAAAATATTGTGTTATTATCTAAACCTTGTTAAAGGGGTTTATGAGTCAAAAATTAGAGGTAAGCTATTTTATGGTATATTTTAGTATAAAAATAGGTATGTGCTACAAATGGACCATGCACTAAAAGAACAATAAATTATGCAATAACAAAATAAAAATTTGCTGCCAACAAAATTATACTGTAGGTCCAGGTTCATTCAAACATTTGGAGAACGAAAAAATAAAATAAAAAAAAATTAAATTAAAAAAAAACAATTTTTTTTTCAAAAAAAGTTTTTACTCCTTACCCCATCCCGATTTTTACAAAAAACAATCCCTACTTAGGACAAAGCATTCTTGAGTTATTGTGGTCGAAAATTTCCCAGACAGACAGACTGACTGACATAGTGTTCCACATATGGCACATATTTTTTTTTAAATATATAAAAATTAGAGTTTGATTTTTAATTTTTTTTTCCTGATATGAGAAAGTTAAGATGTATCCTCATGATTTTTTTCATTAAAAAATAATGCAGGAAGGTGTTAAAAGGTGATTACTTTTTTTTAGTCATCAGTTTTGCTCAGGGTTTTTTTTTGTAGTCATCAAATTTTAGATGACTTGGCAAATTTTTAAAAGGTTGGAAAATTTGGCAGATCATTGTACAAAATTGTGTCACTACTCTCTGGGCCAAAGATTTAGCCCCCGGGCGCTTATAAAATCTTTAAGTTCCAAGAACAAAAAAAATCCTAAACTTAAATTAAGTTTACATTAAGGGATACCAGAATTAATTCAGGTACCCCTTTACTTGTGACATACTGTAGGGGACAGGGGGAGTACTGCAGTACTCATGATCTCCATTTTTCTGGCCCACATAGGAAATAGGTAAATGAGAGGGCATTACATACAATTTTTCCATTTATTCAGACTTGTCCCCCCCCCTCTTTTTATAATGCTATGCCATATTTTTTATTAAAGAAATACAGATATGGAGTATACATGTAGGCAGAGCCAGACCAAGCCACCTTGGGCCTTGGCAAAACTTTTTTTCTTAGGCTTGGCCATTTTACCACTTGTTAAACCTATTAGAAAGTTTTTAGTTTAACTGCCAAAACTTACCCCTTCCCCAAGCCCAGCCCTGCATACAGGTATACCCACAGAATACCTATAGGTATTATAATACCTGCAAGTCTTGAATATAAAGCAAAATACCAAAGAAATAATTAGTTAACATTTGTGTTATTTCTATGAATATAGACGATTTCAAGCCGTTGTCAAAAATATTATTAGTAGGTTAATAGAATTTCTACAAATCGTTACCAATTAACTGTAAATGGCTGTATTAGTATATCATATGCCAAATGATTTATGTAGGTATCTGACATAAATTAAATATTTAATAGGAATTTACGACCTATTAAGCAAAATAAATAGAATACTTACATAAAAAGTTTCTGCAGAGGATCGGGAAGAGACATTTTCAAAATTTATCAACAAAAAATTACAAAAGTGACAACCCACGGACTGGAAGTATTAATCACACTAAAGAAATAAAATGCAGGCTATAAAAATTAAATAATAAATCCCCCACTACATATTTTAATCAGTTAATAATAGAATGTTAATAGAATAATTAGCTTTATATTTGAAACGAGTCGTTTCAAATGACACACACAACATAAAGGATGTGTTCTATAAATTCACTGTAAGATAATGTTTTACTTACTTAACAATGCTGGCTATTAAATATCAAATAAAATGTAGTTTAATTACAGAATATAAAGCACAGCAAATTGTCATTGGCAATAAAACAAGTCAAATATATCATAAAAAAAATACAACAAGAATTTGTTACTGTGTAAACAAAGCTTAAATACCAACAAAATAAATACAACAATCCCTAGTTTTAAAGTTTGTTTCGCGTTTGCGGTTAACCTAACCTAGAAAATTTTTATGTTTTTATTTGAAATGTGACAAAAATACCTAATGAAATGTTTGATATATTATTATCAGTTACTTTTCTGATTAAATCAACATTTTATTATACATTTTACGCTAGTTTTAATACTGGAAAATTTATAGTGAACCTTTCAACGAATATTCTACGATACTCAGTGATTTTACTCCGAAATTTGTTATCCTTTTGCGTAATACTACTGGAATCTATTACTATATTTCTGCAAGATATAATTGGTGGGATCCAGGAAGCAGTTGCATTGACATCAAAGTTTTTTGATGGAATTACGAACACTGTTGCAAATGTATTTCAAAGTCTTGATAAAACCTATGATTCATGTTATATGGCTAGTTCCACATTAGGAGAATGTATAGAAAAAGCATTTTTAGGAGTATTTTTAAGTATTGGACAGCTTGTATCTTTTATAAAATATCTAATTATTTTATTTGGATCTGGAACATGGTTTGCAATAACGATCATTCCTGTAAGTTTGATTAATTTGTTAGATTTAGTTTTGACATGTTTAAACAGGATCACCTTTGAATTATTTGATCGTAGCCTAAGATCTGTTATATGGATCAAGAATTTCATTTATGCAGCTTATGAATTTGTTACTGATGTACCTTACGAAAGCATTGCTGGATTGTTTGTAGCCCTTTGTATTATTTATGTGTTTGTACAGTTTTACTTGGTTTTGATGAATTATATATATGTTACACTTAACTCCATTGTCAGAGGTGTAAAGCAAACTACACGTAACATTTTTATCGGCTTACAACAGAAAATTATAAATTATTTAAATAGAAACCAAATCAATGTTCAAAGACCTAATCTAGCCAGACCACAAATACATAGACCACAAGTTTTTAGAGTACCACGTTCTAGAGAAAGAACTAAGCAAAAACAGGAATTAAATGAACTTTCTGGTAATGATGAACGGGCCTGTGTGATCTGTCAAGAAAGAATTAAATGTATTTTACTGTTACCTTGTAGACATGTTTGTATGTGCACTGAGTGTAGTTATAGACTTGAATTGTATAATAATAATTGCCCAATTTGTAGAAATGCTATTGAAAGTACTATGAAAATTTTTGTATGAAATAAAAATAATTTAATGTAACTATCAAGGTAACTAAATAAATAAATAAATAATAAATAAAATAATTACACTGCCTCACATTAAATTCTGGACACCTAAAAAATTAACATTTTTTAAATTCAAATATTTCGAAAACTAATTATTGGATTTGACTGATTCTTTTTTTGTTTTGAAGCTTAAACATTCTCTACTTTTTTGTTTTTCAAAATTCAAATATCTCAAAAACTAATTATTGGATTTGACTGATTCTTTTTTTGTTTTGAAGCTTAAACATTCTCTACTTTTTTGTTTTTCGTATTAACAGCAACAAATAATGTACAACTATGTTTCTTACCCCATCTTCTAGGACTTGCATGGTACACCACTGCAACTGTTTATCAAATTATTAAAGTCTTTCTTATTGCCGCAGTTTTAATTAATATTTTCTTTTTTATTTTTTTCTGGTTTAGGAGATATCAGGATTTTCCTGGAAGTTGTAATTTTTTCAGTTAACTTAAAAAGTACTACATGAATTTGATTGATGATGTGCTTTAAATTTAAAGCTTAACTGAGTTACGTTTTTCTTCTAATCAAGTTTATCAAAAACATAAATTGGGTTTGAAAAACTTGAGTAGAAGAAAAAATAGGGTCACTCCGTCGGCGGCAGTTCTGCGAAATCACCGTTAAGCCTCCGTCAGACGGCAATAAAAAGTTGCCCTGGGATAAAGAAACTGTAGAAGAAGAAGTAAAAGACATGAGCCTAGAAGAAGAAGTAAAAGACATGAGCTTCAAATAAAAAACTCTGCTGATTTATTATTTTTTGAGTGACTGAAAAAATAACAACTTTCAGGAAAATCCTGATATCTCCTAAACCAGAAGGAAAAAAGTAAAAAAATAAAAAAGAAAATATTCATTAAAACTGCGGCAATAAGAAAGACTTTAATAATTTGATAAACAGTTGCAGTGGTGTACCATGCAAGTCCTAGAAGATGGGGTAAGAAACATAGTTGTACATTATTTGTTGCTGTTAATACAAAAAAAAATAATCATTCTTAAAAAAAGAAAAGTAGAGAATGTTTAAGCTTCAAAACAAAAAAAGAATCAGTCAAATCCATTAATTAGTTTTCGAGATATTTAAATTTAAAAAATGTCAATTTTTTAGGTGTCCGGAATTTAATGTGCGGCAGTGTATAATAAATTAAAGTTGGAATCTTATTTATATAAACTGAGATTTTTAAAGGCATTTTTGATGCCTATTTGTTCTATATTTTAAATGATTTAGAATTTTAAATTCTGAATTTGTTCCATTAAGGGCTTCTTGCACCAACAATGGTTTAACTTTAAACTTGGATTAAATTGACGATTGACCAATCAGACTGCAGAATTTTTAACTTTAACTTAAACACAGTTTAGGGCCACTTGCACCAACTTTTGGTCTGGGATTATCTCAGCTAAACCGAGATTAAGTTATAAATGCTGAGTTCTGATTGGTCGGCCGCCAATTTAATCCAAGTTTAAAGTTAAACCATCATTGGTGCAAGTGGCCCTAAGTCTAGATAATCCGAGTTACAGTGTTGGTGCAAGTGGCCCATAAAAATCTAAAGTTGGTATAACTTCCAGATGGACCAGAAGTGAACATTTTTTTAATATTTATTCCAAATGAGAATTTTCACACTCATATAAGCACTGTAAATTTCAAAAAAAATTCTCTTACAGTTACGGAGATAATTCGTGGGCAATACTTCTTGTGACACCAAATATTGTATTATACTTCAATTTTATTTTATGACAAGTACAAATTATATTTGAAAGAATTTTTTACTAAAGATATTACTTTCGATTTTACTGGATAATTTCCATTTGATGAGCTTATTTTTTAAGGGGCGTCCAGATTCATTTTATTATAGTACAGTTCGACGAAGAAAAAGCGGCACAACCTCAAAATTTTGTTAGTGTAAATTGTACTTAGGGCTGTTTGTCAAACTAATTTGACAATTTGACTCAAATGGTTGCAAAGTTGCAATGCTTATGTCAAAATTTTTTGTACACGAGTTCTATGGTCTGTTTCATCAAGCAAGAGAGTAAATTAAAAATCGCACAGTGAATGTTTTCAGCTTCGAATATTGGATGTGCGAATATACTGCGTAGTTTATTTTATAAAACATAACTATATTCTATACACAAACATATACTATTCAAACCTGTTGTAAAAATATTTACTGTGCGATTTTTAATTTACTCTCTTGCTTGATGAAACAGACCATAGGTGAAATTGTTTCTAAACCTAAAGGTAATTCAGAATGTCCTCAATATATTTTGAACTTAGTTCAGAACTAGATTTTATTGTATAAATAAATAGTTTTCTAAAACTGTCAACTGGTCTTAACCAAATGATAGTCAATTTAATTTTGAGGTTGTGCTACTTTTTTATCGTCCAACTGTACATTATTATATTTATTATAGTAGTAGATACATACTGCTCAACACAAAAAAATTTCCAAGGCCATTTCAGTTGTTTCTCGACCTATTTGATGCGCTATTGTCGGAATCTTGCTTCGTTTTTCTCGATCAGCTCGCTTTTTTTTGAGATATAGCGCAAAGTGTTTTTTTTTTGCCTATAGTTGTAGTTAAAAAAATAATTAAGGTCTAATTTACTCTTTTGAGGTGGATTGGTTCTCTATTAATAGGGCTCTAAGCCAAAAAAAAGCGGATTTAAAATATTCGTTTGTTTTTTATAGGCTTTTAAACTCGCTCGCTTCTAAATTAAAAAAATGAGATTTTTTCGCTATATTTTCACGAAAATTTTATATAAATACTAAAGATATGGCTTTGATTTTTATAAGCTGCACTAACACACATGTGAGGTTTGTAAGAATATAGTTTTAGATGGAATCCAGTAACGGATATTTTACGGGGAGTTATTGAAAGCAGAACAACAATATTTTGAATTATTTAATGTTTATTTAATATAAAACTTTTTTTATTTTTATAAACCGCACATATGTGTTAGTATCGCGTATAAAAATTAATGCGTTATCTTTAGTGTTTATATAAAATTTTTATTAAAATATATCGAAAAAATACGAAAAAGACTTATTTTTTGAATTTAGAAGCCTATAAAAAAACAACAAATAAAGATATTTTAAATTCGCCTTTTTTGGCTTAGAGCCCCATTATTATACAGGGTTATTCACGGAAGTGGCCTATTAAACGTTTATGGAGAACCAATTACTTTAAAAGTCTGCTAATTTGCACTTTGGGGTTTTTGAATATGGCCTATCGATTAAAAATATTTTCATGCTTGTGCAACTTCCGGTTGTACCGGAAGTGGCACTTAACTTTGAGTTTTTAAATGGAACACCTCATATATTTTTTAATTTTTAAAATTTGCATTAAATTTGCTTTATTTTGATGTATAATACTTCATGTCTATCTTCAGTAGTTTTTGAGTTATTCAAGTTTTTAGCGAAAAATAAGTAAATTCAAGCACCCCTAAAAACAATAATTTCTCCTTGATTTTTTCAATTGGAGAAAAGATGTTTTGTGTTTTGCTCAATGATGCTTAAACGAATTATCCTATGCTAAAATGGAACCCAAAAATTATACAGGGTGTCTGAAAGAGCAGGTCAAATCTAACAAATTTAATATAGCCATAACTCATTTTTTTTAAATGGCACCCTACATTTTTTTTATTTGGTTAAATAGAGAATTAAATTTGCTTTAAAATAAGTATAGGATACCCTATACCTAACTTTAACCGTTTTTGAGCTATTTGCAAATTATTGTGAAAAAGCCGTATTTCTGTTAAAATTTGTTATATTTTATAAAATAGGCCAGAAAAATTAATTGATTTTTATTTATTTACCTCAAAGATCATTATATTTACCTTAAAACTGGATTTTCATGCGCCCAGTAGTGTACATTTCTTCTGTTAAAAATACCCTGTTGAGAAAATTTAGCCTCGTCCGTCCAAATTATTCTTTTTAAAAAGTTTGGTTTTTCTTGAATATTTATCAAAAGATTTTCACAAAAGTCCACTCTATTTTGAAAATCATTAGGTTTTAAGGCCTGTATTTTTTGCTTTTTGTAATCGTGCATCTTGTGGTTTTTTAAAATTCTTTGGATGCTTGAATAGGAAATTCCCAAGTCGTAACTAGCTGCAGGAATTGAGGCATGTGGATATGCATAAAAGTAACCCAAAACATTGACTTCGTTATCTTAGTTGTTTGTAATTGGTTTCGTAAGAGATTTCACTGCATTTTCTTTTCCAAATTGCGAAAAATTTTTGTGTATTCTTCTAAATTTTTTACATGACATTCTTGGTAAATCAGGATATTTTGTATTAAAGTTTCTGCAGGTTCTACTAATTATTTTATAATTTTCACCAAAAATAGCAAATAAATCCAAAATAACAGGGTAAGAATAAGCCTCTGCCATTATTTTACACTAATTTATCACGATAAGAACGATAACATTTAGGTTAAAAGAAATAAAAACACAATACAATTTTAAAAATTTACGTAATTGCAGAAATACTGCAAAATACTTCTTTTTCACATTAATTTGCAAATAGCTCGAAAACGGTTAAAGTTAAGTATAGGGTATCCTATACTTATTTTAAAGAAAATTGAATTCTCTATTTAAACAAATAAAAAAAAAATGTAGGGTGTCATTTAAAAAAAAGAGTTATGGCTATTTTAATTTTGTTAAGTTTGACCTGCTTTTTCAGACACCCTGTATAAATTTTGGATTCCATTTTAGCTTAGAATGATTCGCTTAACCATCATTGAGCAAAATACAAAACAACTTTTCTTCAATTTAAAAAATCAAGGAGAAATTATTGTTTTTAGGGGTGCTTGAATTTGCTTATTTTTCGCTAAAAACTTGAATAACTCAAAAACTACTGGAGATAGACATAACGTGTTATACATTAAAATAAAGCAAATTTTATGCAAATTTTAAAAATTAAAAAATATATGGGGTGTTCCATTTAAAAAATTAAAGTTGAGTGCCACTTCCGGTACAACCGGAAGTGGCACAAGCATGAAAACATTTTTAATCGATTGCCTATATTCAAAAACCCCAAAGTGCAAATTAGCAGACTTTCAGAGTTATTGGTTCTCCATAAACGTTTAATAGGCCACTTCCGTGAATAACCCTGTATAGAGAACCAATCCACGGCAAAAAAAAATTAGACCTTAATTTATTTTACTAAAACTACAGGCAAAAAACCACTGTGCGCTATATCTCAAAAAAACAAGCTGATCGAGAAAAACGGAAAAAGGTTCCGAAATCAGCCAAATATAGCCAAACGCAACTAAAAAGTCCCCGGCAAATGAAAAAATAACTATTTTTGTAGAGCAGTGTCCCTAGTCTACAGTAGGTTGGGCTAAATGTGACACCCAGGTTAATTGTGACATGTCCTATTATAATTCTTCTAAAAGTTTAAATCCAATCGAAATTTTACGCGCAATATTTAATACTGTCAAAAACCTAATGCCAGGGTTGGATTGGATCTAAACTAGTTTAGAAGAATTATAACAGGACATGTCACAACTACCCTGGGTGTCACATTTGGCCCAACCTAGCGATTTGCCTTTTGGGAACAAGGGAACAGATAGCAGTGACCACATCAATAGATGGCACCATACTTTTATGGCTATCTAACGTTTTATTTAAATATTAACAACATACAGGATACACAGTGCTGATGATTCCCAAAAAGGATGAAATGGTACTATTCACTGTTTCCTGTTCATTTGATTTTAACGACAGATAGATAACTTTCTACTATTAGAGTATAGCCGTCGCAATTACTATAGACTATTGTGTCTCACTTGCTCGCATCCTGCCTTACGAAGGTTAAAGTGTAAAGTTGAGAGCGCGCTCGTCTATAGACGAGACTCACTATATATAGTAAAAATTATTACTATATATAATATATAGTAATAATTTTTACTATACATTATATAATAATTGGTATAGGACCTATATCTGAGTGTAAAATTCATTATGTTAGTTATATAAATTCATCATAAAATGGATAGTATTATGCAATAGTATGTCAACCCAAATTGACAGTTATACGTCCTGCAAGCAACCAAGCGTATCACGTGACCATTATGTCCTCATAATCATAGAGTGGGAGAGAGCGAACGGTAGTAACGTGACTAGCTTGGGAGAAAATTTTCTCTATAGCACCTTTCTTTATTGTTTTGATAATATTGAATATAATTAGATTAATATTATAGTATATTCAATTTCAAGATTCAGTGGGTGTAAACAAACGCGTGTGAAAAGAACGGATTTAGTGACAGGGTAGGACTCAAAATAAGGAAACTTCTATATGACGGTCCATTGCAATGCATGGTATGCTTCGTCGCAAGTGCTCCCGTACTGACCTGTTTAACTTTCTACATCCCTACTCTCGCAACATTCGAGTGTCAACTAATCAAACCAAGCGCCCGCTACCGTGGTGCGCGATTCTTTTGTTTACCTCCACTTCATCTTGAAGTTGAATTTACTATAGTTAAATATTGAAATAAGTGATAAATATAAATGATAAAGTCGTTTTGCTTTAATAATTTTCTATAATTTTTACAATAATAGTCAAAGAAGATCTGTCAGCATGGGTTGATATACAGTATCCAAATATTACAGCAAAACTATACCATTATAAAAAGTACCAATTTTTTAGTTTGTAAATGTCACATGTACTTCTAAATGTTTGTGTTTTAATTCTAAATGTGTACCTAATGGTCTGAATAGAAAGTCTGTTATAGTTTTATATTTTACATAGTAAAAATTAGTTTTTAGTTATACATTTAATTCTAAATAAATTTGTATTTTTCAAAGTAACTTTATTTTTTCAAGTTTCGAATTTTTCCTGGGGTCGTGGGGGGATACTCCAGGCACACATCCAGTTTCAAGGGGGTCGGAGTTCAAGTTTCGGACTTTTTCCTGCGGTCGTGGGGGATACTCCAGGTAGGTACATGCCAAATTTCAAGTTTCTAGCTATTCTGAAAGTGGGTCTGCAAAACCGGACAATCATACATAGGTTTTTTCTGTTGTATATTATAGATAAATAATAATCACATGATAACATTGCACATCAAAGTAAAAAGTTTTATAAAAAAAATTAAACTTTCATGGCATGACCAAGTGCCTAATTTGCATCTGTATTCTTTAATTGTGCATAAAATAATATACCATGCTTGTAAAAAGTCCGACATTCTTTAACATTTGAACGGATATCAACTTAATTTGCTAGACGTTAATAACCCAACCCAAATATTTTTTTTTGTATATATTTGATATGTTTAGCGGGCATAATGGAGGCAAGGGGCAAGACGAGGGATGTTTTTTAATTTCCAAGGGGTTCGTGTGATACATCATTTTAAAGCAAATAATAATTCTCTATTCAAATGTATATTTTTCATTTTTCGAGTGTCGAAAATGGGAATTTTCGTCAAATTAAAAAAAATTAAAAAAAAATTGTTTAATGATTAATTTTGTGATAAATTATATGTAGGTACTTTTAAACTAATTTTAAATGATATAAATGAAAATTTCAAAAAAAATCTAAGAAAATGGCTATTTTTAACAAAAAAAAAAAAAATATACAGTCGGTCAAGTAAGAGCATGTCTCCTATAACGTGTAGTCGGTAAGAGAGGGCCCTACTTTTTTTTTCGGGGATATACTTAACTTCCTGACCGACAATGCTTTGTACACAGACTTTTTCTGAACCTTATTTTTAGTGACTCAGCACGTTTTAAAACATGAGTGCGGCGTACGCATCACGGTTCGAGGCTGTCTTCCTCTGTTTGCACCCGAAAGGTCCGAAAATGATGCCTACAGCGGCTGCAAAGTATATGGGAAAGTCAAAGACATTCGTCAACAAGTGGGTGAAACGATATTCGAAAACGAAAAATGTTGACGAATTACCAGATCGTGACTCAACAGGAAAGGTGTCGGCTAAGCAAAATGATTTTAAACATGTTTTCGCAGAATCCTCAATTTACGTACAAAATGATCAAAATTTGCGTTACGTAATACTTGAACGTTCCCATAGGTACAAATTTTCAACATAAAAAAGTACAATTTTTAGAATGTATTTTATTTTAAAAACATTTTAAATTTAAAATGTAAATTTATATTAGTTTTTTACAGATTTATGGGAATTCAAAACAAGGCACACAATACCCAGCAAACATTGGTTCGTTGGCGGACTCACATAAGGCCTACATACTGAGGAAACATCAGCCGTCCTAGGACAACATTTGCTATTTCACGTGGAAGTCATTATGACATCATGTAATGATTTTCTCTGAGTTCATGAACGCATACAGATGACTCCTCATTGTAAAGTCATTACGAGATCATGTCATGAAGATCTAGTCTACGGAATGCGCAGGCGCAAACTTTAAATTAACCGCGAAATTTAAAATTAAAAAAAAAAGAAACACACCTTTTTGCTCATATCTTGAAAACGCGAAGAGATACCAAAAAAATAACGAAAAATCAACCCCCCTAGACATACACCCCCACATAAATCCATTTTCAACAACTTGAGGATTTTCCTACTGGGAACTTCCTAGTGGGAATGTTCTCAAAGGTGACTGGGAGCACTAATTCCTCTAGACTAAAGCCTCCAGATATCTACGGCTCACCATACCAATCAGATAATGTGTATTGAATTAGCTGACCAGTAAGTTAATTACTAGTTATTACCAGTAGTATATCCTTATAAAGACAGCTGCATTTTAATACTAGTATTCCTAGAAGGCGACTTTATTCGTTTAAAAAGTTTAGTTAGTGGTAGAAAATAACATGTGGCGCTACCTATAGCATAACGCTGTCAAGTGCACTGAAATTGAAATATTACAGGAGCCTGTACTATTCGGCAATCGTTCTCAATCGAGTCCCGGGCAACATTTGCTATTTCACGTGGAAATCATTATGACATCATTTAATGATTTAACGTTAAATGTATACACCTCATAACAAACTCACAACATGATCACAAAATCATGAGATGTGCTCATCATGATGTTCGTATGAGTACAAAACGTGGAAATCATAACATGATGCTCTCATGAGGCCTGTATGAGTTTATTAATGTTGTCCGGGCTAAGGCCGCATACGACCGGCCAATGTTGGCAGAACTGCAATGGTCCTAAATTGGCCGCCCAATTTTTTAATTTTTTTTTTTCAGTTTTAAAGTTGAAAATTTATGAATGGCTTTAAGTTGGCCAACGTTCGTTGGTTCATAAGACTGCGGCCTTAGACTGGCCAATCTACGATTTTACGATCGAATTAATCGTTGGCTTTAAAGCGGCCAATGTAGGACCATTGCAGTTTTGCCAACAGTAGCCCGTCGTATGCTGCCTTAGGGCAGCTGATGTCTCCTCACTATTTAGGCCCAATGTGGGTTAACTCACATTTGCCAACGGGCGGCCAAAAAAAACAATTTTTGATGGGTATAAAACTTGCAAAAAAAACAACTGTATCTGGGCATCGGTTTTCCTTCCGGCGTTATCCTTTATTTGCTTATAAGCTATATATAACACTCTACGAATCTTCTTCCACTACGCATTTTCTTCCGCAGTTTTCAGACTCCACTAAAACATGTCCTTAAGTGTTATTCTCCTCATAATTTTCGCTATCATCTTTCTAATCTGCCATTTTACAACCTTTTTTGCACAAACAATGGACAAGACTAATAAAAATTACCAGTCTGGCAATAAAATTTAGACAGGAATGAATAGGAATAGTTTGTACAATGTGAGGTACAATCCAATACCACGCCGGTCCCAGATCGCTCCAGACCGTGAGGTATTCACTTGTAACTCAAAACTAAACGTCAAAAAATGTACAAAAAAAATCACAGTAACTGAACGAAAAGTATAGCGAAATGTTTTTTATGAAGTAATTTAATAATATATGTAATAAAAAAGTGCCGCTCCAGGGGGACCCTAAAATTATTTCTATACCGGGGCTCAATGTGTTAAAAAATGTTTCCCCTTACCCCCCACCTCCGTTGTGCCCCCTAAACATATAAAATATATAGATAAAATTATTTGGGTAATTTTATTTACGTGTTTCAAATTTCATGTTGATATCTTAAGGCGATCAAAAGTTAAAGGGAGGCGGATTTTAGACACGCACTGTATAAGTTTGACAATACAATGCTTCTACCGAATTTAAAATTTCTGCTTTTAGGCGAACCATGTAAGAATTATTACACAATAATTTTAATTTATTAAACTAGATGAAACGTTGCAAGCACCCTGTCAAAACATCGGCACTATTGTACACTAGAGCCATCTAGTTTACAAATTTCAAACTAGGTGTTTTGTTTGATTTTAAATTCTGTATCTTTAAAACATTATATTCTAGCAAAAAACTGTATATAACATTTTTTATAGGGCTTAAAAAGAGCTTTTATTTAAAATATAATTTTTTGAAATCGGGATATAAATATGTGAGATATGCTAAAGAAACCTTTTACTGCTTTAAACGCCAATATCTCGAAAACAATGCGTATTAGGAAAACGTTGTTTATATCATTTTTTAACCAATTTAAAATTATCTTTTATATAAGTGCTAAATTAATCAAATACAATAATAATTGCCTTAATTATAAACAAAAAACGCTAAAAATAGGAGTTTTACCCAATTTTTACCCCCTTACCCCTAATCGTTTACCCCCAAAATCTAATCAACTCTTCGGAATACGATAAGAAAAAATATGCAAAAAACCGCAAGTCGATATCTCATGTAGAAATGGAGTTAGAGTTTACACCGACCGACAGACAGAAGGACGCAAAAATTTTTTTTACTGATTTCGACTCAGAATGGTCTAAAACGTCGAGTAAAAAAACGTGGTCAAAGATTTTGACTTTTCGGCGAAGATTTCAATACATCGGCACTCTTAGTAGCACTAAGTGCCGATGAAATTCGTGTATTGGAACTTGAAATAAAACTATTTTATTTTTAATAACAAAATTTGATGGTGTATATTAATATGATGTACAATAAATAACATTAAGTACCTATATTATTTTAGTTTACTAAGAATTAGTTTTTTGATATTTAAGTGGTCACCATTATTACTTATTTCCCTGAAATAAAAAAAAAACAATATTTCACCACTGTTTAATTTTTCATACTGTACGTTACCGATTTCGCCATAATTGTAAATAAAAATGCTAACCAAAGATAATTATTATTATTATAATGTAGTCTTTGGTTTTACTGTATTTATTTATATTTATTAATTGCATATAAAGGGTGATTCAGACATAAGGTACAAAATTTTAAGGGTCCAAAGATATAAAAAAAAATTCTTATAAAGGTTTGGACTTTTGTTATTAGTATGAAACATCGCCGAAAGTAAAGCAGGAACTTTTAGGTTAGTCCTGGGCATGAACGTAGAAAATAAGCACTGGTTACTTGTAGTTCGACTTGGTTACGTATTGACTAAAAAGCGCTGGTATCTACGAGCGAGATCGGAAGCCTTCTAGATCGTAATTTTAATTTTTAAATGGTAGTTAGTCGGTGGTTGCTAGATGGCGCCATGTGACGTTTATTTTTAGTGTGTGTTTTTATGAGAACATCTTTGGTTATTCTACGGTAAGTTATAGATACCTGGTATATGATTTTAGAAATAACAAATAGGATAGCCCACAAAGTCTCTAAATCTTTATATGTGGCACATCAAAAACTTTAAGCCATGATTCTAGTGATTTAATTTTGAATTCTTAAGTACTATATTTTCTTGTATCAACTATAAATACGTTTAATGTTACTAAACTATAGTAGTTATACTATAGTTATCACAAAATACTAAAAGTAATCACATAATACCGATAAAAGTATTATACCGTGCGATTATAAAGTGCCGAACACTTTTTAATGCGAAACTGGCATTAGCAATGAGTAAAATGCAAGAAAGCTGTGTGCGTTTTACTGGCCACCGAACTGTAGTACGTAGCAATCACATGGGCTTGTCGCGCACAACTCTAACAGAGGCGTGGCTTCAAACAAAGAGTATTTTCTTTTCAAACTGTTCGGCACTTTATAATCGCACTGTAGTTAGTCAGGGGCTCCCGAGACTTTGGTTTTTTTATACAACTCTTTTTTGTTTGTTGTTATTTTGTAATTATTTTACATACTTTTAGTTAATGAAGTATGATCAATATTTAAAACAAATCAAAATCAAATCACTAGCTATGGAAAAAAAGAATTTTCCTTTATAATAAGAATCAATTACAATTACGCGAAATATTTTACCGAAATTTACATGTGCCTCTGCATAACTACAAATCTCACGGGGTCTGTACATAATACATGGTAATAAAAATAGTAAAACAACACAGGTCAACAAATTTTCAATTTTTAAAAGTTGATTTGGATCTGACAGCTGATGTTGAGTAATTTAGTTATGTTGATTTCGAATATAACTTCCGTTTTTACCACCGCACAGTGGGCAAAGGAAAAAAAAACAAGGAAAAAATTCTGAAATTTTGCTTAGGACTATTTTTGATACTGCTGATTTTGAAGAAAATAACAAAACATAAAAAAAAAACGCGCCATTAGGGTGGTCCAAAATTTTATTTTTGTTTCAAACTTTTTAAAAATGTGTCAAATAGCTTCTTTTGATTATGTTGATGTAGGCCAATGTCCATAACTTAAAAATTCTACACTTCATATTGATGAATGAGATTTTTGGCATGGCTCATAGCTGAAAAGAATTATACGTGATGGGAACAAAAAAATGCTTGTTTAGCTGTGAGTCTTATCTAAGCCAGAAAATAAAAAAAACATCTGATCACAAAATTCTTGTTGGCCTGTGTAATCAAACTAAAAAACTTTTTTTAATAAGCTTCCAAATCTAATGTAGTTAAAAATAAAACACAAAGCCTAAATAATAAATGTTTATATTAAAATAAAAAAATAAAGTTAATATATCAATTTTCTTCGCGTTTAGGGTGTTATTTTAAATAAATTATTTCTTATCTACTTGCCTTTGCATAAATACTTTTATTGTGTCTTTGGTGCTTTCTGGAATGTAGTTCTTATCAACAACACTGTTCAATGCGTTTAAACAACCTTCAAGGTTCCATGTTGGTTTTTTTCTCTTATCTTCACTCTATGATAAAAAAAAATAGTAACAATGTATTAGAAAATTTCAAGATAGTCAGAAAAAAAACTAGGTAACATATTTTTTTCGCATTAAAAACCGTGCAAGATATATTTTTAGATGCATGACATAAACCGAGCAATACCTATACTCGGCGCATTATCTATCTGAGTAACAAATTGGATCAAGGAAGCTATGATTAGTGGTTTAAAAATAACTTTTATTAATATTTTTGTAGCCCATTGTGCTTTTGATAATTTTTAACATTTAGGTTAAATTGACTGTCATTTTACGTCTTACAAATAATAACAAAATCTGTTTAAAAAGTAAAATTTTGTTCAAAATTATAATAAAAGTAAGTTTTTATTCATAAAGTGCTATTATAAACTTAAATTTAACATTACCTGAATAAAATTACGGACCAGTATTATTTTAACCAAAAAATTCTCTGTTATAGTGTTTACCTCAAAAATTTATAGAGCACTGCATTATATTACTTCATTTAAACAAAATGTTTATAGATTGATGCTTTAGTTTTCTTTTTATGCACTTTTCTTGTTATTTCTTCTTGCTAAAGCAAATTATTTGGATTTTTTTATGAATGTCAAAACAATGTCTTGATTGACAATAAATTTTAAACAAGATGAAAACCTTACATAAGGAACTAAATATATTCTGCCAACCAAATAACAAGAAACAAATGACCATCAACTCAGATAGATAATGCGCGGAGTTTATTTGACTCCAGGGTGCGACAATTGTATCAAAAAGGGTCATAATTTACTTTTGCTTCATTTTTTTCGCAATCTTGTGAGATATCGTAAAGTATTGTACAACGCGGCAGTTGAAGTCAATTGAGTAAGCTCATATTTTTAAAAATTTAATTAAAAAGTTTTTAATGCAACATACTTTTTACCAAGGCGTCCTTGCTTTTACTCAATTGATGAATATTTAAACTGTCGATTTTAAATTTTACTTTATTTTGTATTTATCTATTTTTGTTAATTTATTTTTTTATCATTGTCTCTTAGGGAACGTTCAAGCATTACGTAACGCAAAGTTCGGCCATTTTCGACCCCACCCCCCCATGTAACGTGGCGTAACATTTTCAAGACCCCCACCCTCTCATTTGTTACGTAACATTTTTTTTTACAAAAAGTAAAAAAAAATGAAAGGAAATTTTGCTTTAAGATTTAAACCGGTTTTTAACCGGTTATTGCTTCCGTGTTTTAACCAAAAACAGGTAATTTCCCAACCGGTTAACCGAAAACCGGTTATTGCCTATAGTATTCCATATCTATTTTTTTGGTTTAGAGGATTTAGTGAACGCCGTGTGCAATAAAATTTGCAACGAATCTCGGTGTCTTAGGCTTAGATCATTTTTAAAAACGTGATCCAATAAACATTTTATAAGTTTAAAAACTTGTTGGCCAGAAAATCTATGTGGCCATTCCATGTTAAGGATGGATCCAAGTGTACTCCGAGAAACCTAACCTTTTCAGGATTTTGAAAGTCAACAGTCTGACGATGAGTAAAAAGCATTGTAACTGTTTTTTTGTCATTAAGAGTTAGACTATTTGAGTCAAACCATGTTTGTGCTTTTGACAATGAGTCGCTCATGCGCCGCTGAATTCAAACTTTACTAGATAAGCTTTATCGCTACGGAATAAGGGGCAAGGCATATGATTGGCTTGAGTCATACCTGCACAATCGAAAGCAGATTGTACAGGTGAGACACAAATCAAAAGACTACACAAAAAATTACCGTTCTGAACCAATAGAGGTAGACATGGGCGTGCCCCAGGGATCTATCCTGGGGCCCATCCTTTTTATCTTATTTATAAATGATCTCCCACATTTCATAAAACAAAAAATTATCATGTATGCAGACGATGCCTCTATCCTCCTATCGTTTAAGTCCGAGGAGGAATGGAAACATCATCTACCAATAATCTGTCAAAAATTAACGCAATGGTTTAATGCCAACTCGTTATACTTAAATGCTTCTAAAACAAAATACCTAAGATTTCACACCAATAAAAAGAGGAATCTAAATAATATTAACTTAGAAATTAATGACAAAAACATTGATAGAGTTGATCAAGTACCTTTTCTGGGTGTAACAATAGATGAAACCTTAGCATGGAACGCCCAATGCGATAAATTAATCAAACAAATTAACACAACCTGCTATCAAGTACGAGCCTTAAAGCGTATACTGACAAGACCTCAATTAGTCATGTTTTACCACGCCAATATAGAATCACGGTTATCTTATGGGATCTTAACGTGGGGTCTCTCAACAAACTTTGAATGTGTTTTCCGGGCACAAAAACGTGTTTTACGCCTAGCTGGGGCTTCATATGATCACCCATGTAAACCTCTATTTCTAAACATGAACATTCTCTCACTACCGTGTATCCTAATTCTTGAACTGCTAACAAATGCCTATAAAAATAAAACTACTTATGTCACAAACAACCAAGTTCATGATTATTTCACTAGAAATGCTAATAACTTTCATATGCATTATCGAAGATTATATAAAACTTATGACAAATCTCCCATACATGTTGGCTTAAAACTATTCAATTTGTTACCCTGTGACATAAAAAACATTAAAAACGTACACCTGTTTAGAAAAACAGTAAAGAAAACTCTATTAAAAGAATGTTTCTATAAAGTAAATGATTTTAAATGGCCATTGGTTGAGTGATAGTATACTGTATAAACACATGTATATACTCATTCTATAATTTTATATCTGTGACGTACCTATTTTTGTGCTTATGATAAGCTTTTAATCTGTAAGTTAACAATTGTGTAATTTAACATATCTAACATTTTTATGTAATTCTCTTTGACATGTTCAAAAACTTGTTTCTACGAACGAAATAAATTATTTGATTTGATTCACAAGAGTTGTGTCATCCGCGAATAAAACAGTATAGGCATCGGGATCAGCGACATGTAAATCATTTATGTATAACAGAAATGGGATAGGGCCTTACCTTTATTAATCCTAAATTTACTAGTATGTTGTTGTTTGTAACCGAAATTTGTTCATTTTTCTGTGCCCATACGAACAGTTCCTTATACAAAGTTTCTGTACATTTCATTGCGGAATCGGCTACTTCTGCTTTCATATTGTTACTTAATGCGGAGACTTTCATCAGTATGGGGATAAAGGTCTCTAAGGAAATGTTGTCACCAGATTTCTAGAAGAAAACAAGTAGGGCATGCTAAAGTACTGAAACCATTAGATCTTTAGTAAAGTACTAGATCTTGTATTAGATCAAAGATCTAATTTTTTTTACCCTCTGCCACAGACACCTTATTTATGGAACGTTACCACAGACATGCCGTAAAAATTACGCCTCCCCTTTACATTATATTTTTCCCTTTTTTGCACAAAAAAAAACAATTCCGGAAATTTGGGAGCACTTTTTTACATAGCTAAATTAAAGCCGGACCTAACGAACTAACAACTCTTCTCTCTAGAATACGCCAACATCTCGGTTTGTTTGTAAACAAATAGTAGGTATATTCAGGCCTGAACAATAACAATTACCACTAACTGTTATTGTTGTCTCTGTTAGAACAAAGTGCGAGTAAGACAGATTATTAGTTCGTTGGCCGGGCCAGTATGATCCGACGCATGCGCGCGATTAGAACCAAAGAAATATTCGAAATATTAAAAATATATAAAAAGTATAACTTACCTTAACTTCAGATAAAATCAAATTATTTCTTTGTTCTCCTAAAGCCATATAATTTTGTACACTAGGAGTTTCTATAAATTGATGGACTGTCACGTGTCCTGTACTTAGTTCTACTTCAACCACTTCATCTTCTGTTTTATTTGATTCAGATTCGGATTCGTTTTCTTCATCTTCGTCATCCTCCTCCTCTTCTTCTTCTTCTTCGTCGTCGTCCTCTTCTGCCTCACTATCTTCCTCTTCATCTTCACTAAGGCTTCCCAAAACGTTTATCTTGCCTAAAAGATACAAATGGAAACAATATTTATCGCCTTGTAAATTCCGAAACATCGTACCATCATTTTCATAGAAAACGCTCACATCACAGAACCCTGAGGTACCCCAACATTTTAAATTTTTAGTTGTGGTATATGTACTTTACTAAGATTGACACTGACATTTTCCGTAATAATTAAGTAAGGTTAAAGTACAGTCTATATTATATAGTGAAAGTCCTATAACTGTCTTTAAGCATATATGCTTATAAGCAAAAAGGTTAACAAATTTTATTATAAATGATATTTATACAGTATGTCTCCAGATAGAGTTACAAAGAGGAATTTATTTTTTATTTTTGATTTGATCTCAAAAAAAGTCACTCTTTATAACTTGCCCTGCTTGATTTTAAACTCCCAAAACACTAAGCGCTTTTTGTACAACTCTTACGGTTCATGGGATAATGTTTTTTTCTTCAAAATAGTGTCTTCAAAAATATAAAGAAAAAAAAACATCATCAAGAGTGACTTATTTTAAGATATCAAAAATAAAAAAATCTTCTTTGTAATTCTAACAGTTGGTTTGTGTAATTTGGTGTAATTTTTGCGTGCCAAGCCTCAATGATGCCCTGTCGTAATTCTTCAGCATTATGACCCAGGAAAGTTAGTTTCTTCCCTCGCTCTGACTCCGGTATGGAAAGGGTTTTCCCGCAGATAATTCATTAATTGCATATCTTCTTCTGCACTACTCATTCTACTTCGACCAGAACCCCGCTTTCTGCTAATCTGTCCAGTTTCCTCAAGTTTTTTCTTTGCTTGCATTATAGTGCTGTTTGCAACATTTAATTCAGTGGCTATTTCACGTACACTTATCCCGTCATTTATTCTTGCTGTTATAATACATTTTTGATAATTTGTAAGCTGCGGCATAACTAATGTGAATTATTTTGACAAGTAATGTCATAATAATATTTGACAAATAAATGTCAAAGAGACCTTGATAAAGTTCAATATAATCTGTAACATTTTTAGGTGTAAGCGTTTATTATGAAAACGATGAAAAATGGGAACTTGCCAGAGACTAGTAATTATTCTTTTTATGGAATTACTAGGGTAGTAATTTAATAATTGACTAATTTATATGAATAAGAACTTATTCTTGTTTATATGCAATTAATAAAGTTCTAATTAAATACCTTATTAATTGTTTAAAAAAGGATAATTTGTTATATCTGTCAAGTAGTCATTTTTTAGATACGATGTTTCGGAATTTAGAAGGCATGTTGATTAAGTATTTTTCCCTAAATTTGTTTAATAACAACATATTTTTTTAACAACATTTTTTTAACTTTCAAGATCAACATGTTTTGTTCAGAATTAGTAGGCATACTTTTATCAACCAATGTTTCCTGAAAATTTTGAGTTTTCCAGTCTTGTCTGTCTATTTTTTATAATGTTTTGAAAGGTCCCTAGCGGAACATCGTATCTGAAAAATGGGAACTTGCCAGAGACTAGAAATTATTATTTTTTATGGAATTAGTAGGGTAGTAATTTAATAATTGACAAATTTATATGAATAAGAACTTATTCTTGTTTATATGTACTTAATAAAGTTCTAAATAAATACCTTATTAATTGTTTAAAAAAGGATAATTTGTCATACCTGTCAGGTCATTTTTCAGATACGATGTTTCGGAATTTACATAGGCATATACTGCCCTACTACGCTAGAAAGCAGTAACTCCATTTGTCCCCTAGCGACGTTTTGACGACAACTCTGATGTAATATTTTGAAAACGCTGCTATGCGACAAATGGAGTTACTGCTTTCTAGCCTAGTAGGGCAGTATATGCCTATAGTAATAATTTTCACTATAGCCGAGCGCGCTTTTTCGTCTATAGTAATTGCGCCAGCTATATAGCAGCTAGCTGTTGTACAGCCAAATGATAAAAACACACAAACTAACAATACAATTTACTTACCCATATTTTTTAATAAACTCTTAACCTCCGCCCGCCCACTCTCACCAAACTGATTGCCATCCAAAACCAGGCTTTTTAATTTGCCTTTATTTTTTAATGCCTGAATAATTTTCTCTGCACCTTCCTTTTTGATTTCATTGAAACCTAGGACCAATTCCTCCAAATTTTGGTGTCCGTTCATCAGGCCTTCTGCTAAGTGGCTCGCCCCTTTCGTTTTTAGCAGACAATCACCGAAGTTTATTGACTTTAGGTTTTGCAAATTTGGCAACGCTTTCGCTATAGCTTCCGCTCCTCGATGGGTGATCGTGTTGTCGTTGAGATTTAAAATTTGAAGGTTTTTGTTGTGGGTGAAGGCTTCGGACAGAGCCGATATACCGACGTGGTAGATACCGTTCTGTGGCATGGCAATTTCTTCCAATGTGCCGATCATCTAAAAAGTTTAATTACATTAAAACAACATGTTTTAAAGATGTTCTTACTGTGTTTTGTTTTTACGGGTGAAACACCCGACCCAAATAGTTATTTTCTTAACTAGTGTATTAAGTAGCATTTTATCCACGCAAAATATCAGCCCACGAGGCAGTCAGGCCGAGTGGGCTGATATTAAAAGTGGATAAAATCACTTAATACACGAGTTGAGAATTTAATTTTATCCAACACCTTTTATTTTTAAATAAAAATCTATAATTTTGCGAAAAATTATGTCAAAAATATTAAGATTAAGTTTACTTAATACTAAAATAATAGGTAGCCATGGCCTAAGTATGCCTATTAAAAATAAACAATTGCTAGTTTTACATTTCTTACAAATGTCAAAATGGACGCAGTGATGACAGAATTTTTAATAAAAACAGTATTTTATTCAAAAATTAAAGAATAATTTGGGGTTTTCTTTAATTTTTATGGTTTAGTTAACGTACTTCTATTTATAGAATAATTATAATACTTAATTAATAGGGTATGTAACTAATTTTGGGTGAGATCAAAAGCTGTACGTAAAAGAGTGGGTGAAAAATTTTTTAGTCACTAGTGGAAAAAAACTCACTTTTGACATTTAAAATAGTGCTCAAAACAAGTGTTTCTGTGAAGGTGTTGGATAAAATCAATTTTTTTGCATTTTCCGGTTTAGAATGTCATGAAACGTCCAGAAAATGTGGAAAAAGTGGGTGTTAAAAAATGGTCGGTCTGTCTCTATGTATAACTTTTGAAAGGAACGTCCGATTTGAAAAATTCTTTCACCAAAGGATTCAGGACCTTTTCTATTTGCGTCACAGCAAATATGGTTAGCCTTAGCGTAAAGCAAGGGGGGCAAAATGGACAAAAACTATAATTTTCAGCGATATCTCACTTATTGTTTATAGTAGGACATTTTTTTTGCATAAATGAAAATAGTGTTTAATTCCCTACAAAAACACATGTGATCATTTTTATCGTAGGACTATTAAATTCCGAGATATAGGCATTTTAATAAATTTTAATATAATTATACATTTTTAATTAGATGTCAAATTTTGACACTAGTAAAAATTCAGTCATAGGTAAAATAAAATTTTGATGTTTTTGAATAAATTTATATCTCGTTAAAAAAGACAGTTCTATAAAGCTAGAATGAAAAAACAAAAGGAAATGGCCAAAAATACAGAATAAGTAAAGAATCCATGAAAAACGAAAACAAGAATATGTTTTTTTAACTATCATAATATCGGTTTCAACCAATAAAAAACAAGGCGTTACCATAACGAAGGGATATTTACCAGAAACTCGAATATATACCACTTTTCTAGTTTTTTGATGTAACAAGCTTGATAATGTATTTTTCTACGACTGCTTTAGAATGTAAGCAAATACACACACTTTTCAAACACAGAATGAATCCATTCTAGCTCTAGATACGGTATGAATATTCCGTATCAAGTGATAGAATGAGCACATGTAGTGCCATCTCTTGTTTATAAAAGTAAAGAAAACTGTAACAAAATTTGGAAAAATATAAATATTTTACCATGAAATATTGAATAATTTAATGCAATTTAGGGTTTTGCGTTAAAATTACATAAAGTTTATTAGTTTTTATTAATATTTGACCAGTTTTTTATCAATTTAGTTTAAAAATTAAAACTGCTCCATATATTGTTAAATATTTAAACCTGATATATGTCACAATAATCTGACATAACCTTCAATTTTTGCATTATAATTTGTAAATGTGTGCTAAAATTAAATAAAAATCTTTTTTAAGCACTGATTTGATAAAATTATTAAATAACATTAATTGCTTTATTTAAAAATATGTTTTGTTGCATTTACAATATCGAGTCGCAAAAAACATGGTTTTTAACCTTGTCCGCAGTGTTTCATATTTGCAGTTGAAGAAAAAGTATAGTCTACAACATGTATGGAATAGTCATTTCGCGCTCGCGGGACCGTCATACACGCCTGGCGGCTCGTATGACTATAACCAAATATGAACTAAAATGCAAAATTAAGGTAATTTTAATGTCTTATTAGCTAATTTTTATGCAATATTAATAAAATTTAACGAATTTAGATCTTTTTTATTCCAAAAATTAGAAATGTCAAACATGAATTTATTGTGCCAAAATAAATTAACATAAAATTAAGTAATTATTATTAATTATTTATATAAACTACTTTTAAAGATTTAAATTGTTGAAAAATGGTTTCAAAAAACATCCTGCAAATACACCTCCAGATTCGGTATATTACATATGAAAACAACGCGGAAATTATGTGAAAACAGAAATACACTTAGTGCTACTAAGAGTGCCGATGTATTGAAATCTTCGCCGAAAAGTCAAAATCTTTGACCACGTTTATTCACATTTTACATTTCTCGAAATCAGTAAAAAAATTTTTTGCGTCCGTCTGTCTGGGTGTAAACTCTAACTCCATTTCTACATGAGATATCGACTTGCGGTTTTTTGCAAATTGTTTCTTATCGTATTCCGAAGAGCTGATTAGATTTTGGGGGTAAACGATTGGGGGTAAGGGGGTAAAAATAGGGTAAAACTCCTATTTTTAGCGTTTTTTGTTTATAATTAAGGAAATTATTATTGTATTTGGTTAATTTAGCACTTATATAAAAAATAATTTTAAATTGGTCAAAAAATGTTATAAACAATGTTTTCCTAAAACGCATTGTTTTCGAGATATTGGCGTTTAAAGCAGTAAAAGGTTTTTTTAGCATATCTCACATATTTATAACTCGATTTCAAAAAATTATATTTTAAATAAAAGCTCTTTTTAAGCCCTATAAAAAATGTTATATATAGTTTTTTTGCTAGAATATGATGTTTTAAAGATACAGAATTTAAAATCAAACCAAACACCTAGTTTGAAATTTGCAAACTAGATGGCTCTAGTGTACAATAGTGCCAATGTTTTGACAGGGTACTTGCAACGTTTCATCTAGTTATTATTTATTTAAACTACTGTTAAAGATTTAAATTGTTGAAAAATGGTTTAAGAAAAGTCCTGCAAATACACCTCCAGATTCGGTATATTACATATGAATACAACGCGGAAATTAAGTGAAAATAAAAGAAATTTTTACCTTAAAAACTGCTGCCAAGGCTTTGGCACCTTCGTTTTCTAGTCGATTTCTTCCAGCGATAAAGACTTTAAGTGCGAGCGGGTTTCCCTCCTTTTTACTTGAATTGTAACAATCGGTGAGAGCTTCTGCCAACAGTTTTCCTCCAGTAATACCAAGCCCATTGTTGTTTAATCTTAATTCCTCCAAAGCGTAACACGACGAGCTCCGAAGTAGGGCAGCTAATCCCTTAACCCCTATGGGCCCAAATGCATTGTCGCTTAGGTCTAGTTCTGTTAAGCGAGTCCCGGCTGTTACCAGACCTTCTCCCAAATATTGCTGTAATTTTTTTTTTTATTCAGTATTCAGGGCGTCCAACAATGGAGATTTAGTTTTGGGTTTGATTTTAAATAAATAAACTGTTCTGTATGAACAAAAAAAAAAATCCAAGATCAAAATTTTCCAGAACAAAGAACAATTTGAAAAGCAACATATTTTATAAAACCTGTGATTACAAATTGTAATATACAATATTGGTAATTACTTTATTATTCCATCAATCTATTTTCTAATCATCATACATACATACATACATACATCATACTATTGGTAGACTGACAGTTTCAGGAGGCTTGCCCTTTTCAGTACCAAGAGTCAACTCTGCATGCTGATTACCTTCGAGTGCATGTTGGACTTTTTGCTGATTAAGAAAACTATTTTAGACTTTATTCGCAAAAGGATTATAGTCATTAGATTGATGTAGACTTTTGCGCCATCTATTGCTAGATTTAGACAACTACGCATACCTCTACTAGTCTGGAGACTTTTTGTAGTTTATCTATAGGGAATGTTCAAGTATTATGTAACGCAAATTTGGATCATTTTGGAAAATTTAAGAAAAGTGTATTAGTGTAAAGTAAAGTGCATTAGTATTAATTTAAGTACTTAAAAACAAACTGGCTTTTCCAAATTTATTTATTAAACTTGTATTCTTATTTTTAACTATGTATTGTAATTCTTATTTATATATTGTATATTGTACTTAGAGCACATAATATAATAATAATAATAATAATATTTATTGTTTAAGAAAAAGTATAGACAGTTTACAATTTTACAATAAATATGCCATAATACACTAAAATATCTGGAGATATTTGAACGTGCATATAAAATGATAATGAAATGCATAATAAAGATAATAAATAAAGATAATAAAAATACAAATGCATAATAAAAATACAAAATACAAAAATATAAAAAAAAAAACAAAATTAATACAAAATGCAAAATACAAAAAACCATACAAATACTAAAATACAAAACTTATATTCATTATATAGGCTAAACTAAAAACTAGACATATACTTAATTAAAATTAAAATTAAAATAGGGGTCAAAACCTAAATATTCCAAAAGTTTTAGATTATATTAAAAAATATTAAGATGTTTTAGAAGTGATAAAGGTAAGTAAAGTAGGATTGATTTGAGTTTATAACTTTAAAACACTAAAATATATTTTTTATTTAGTTAGAAAGTAAAAATAGGAGAATGTAATAAAGTGAAGGATTTAGACCATTGCACGCTAGGTGGTTTACAAGGATCAACACATAGGTTTTAAAATAGGGTAAAATACAAATGTTCTTACATTTACGTGTCTTTAGCATATTTATTGTAACCAGATTTTTACAATAAATATTATTATTATCATTACTTAAGGTCTAATACTAAGAACCTTACTACAATTTACGACGGTTTATCAACAAAAAAAAATGAAAAATTTTCCGCCTCAAAAGTACGAGTTAAGACAGAAGATTATATGGGTTTTTATCTATCTAAAGCTAATTAACTTACCAATGACAGTGGGATCTCATCTTTCATTCGTCCTGTAAACATGTCTTTCCATAATGCTCGTTTAAACTCAGGATGCTTTTCCAAAGCTTTGGCTATATGTTTGGAGGCTTCCACACCCAATGTATTTCCTTCCAAATTTAAAAATTGTAGCTCTTTGCACTCATTAATTGCATCAATTACTGGTTTGGCTACAAAAGAAACAATTAAATTTTTTTGACTACTTAAGAGCAATAATATGCGTTACCGTCATCCTCTGTATCCAATTTTAAAGATTTGCCAGCAAAAGTAACTCCACTAGGTGAAACACGTGTGTTTTGAAGAGCATTGGTAACATCATCTAAATTAAATGCCATTTTTAACTAATATATTATCACAGTAATGTGTCCAAACAAACACTAACCACGAGAATGCCGCTTGTTCTATAGGCAGGTGTTAAAAAGACGTTGTTTTTTTAAAGAATGAAGCTAAAAACACACGATTATGATTCTTATGACAAATATGAAATAAGCACCGATTTAGGTTATGTTGTTTATACTGTACAAGGGTAGCCAACACAAAAACCGTAGATATACTGGCTGCGTTTTTGTGACATTCCAAGCGCCACCGCACAGTGGCGAGATAAAAAGTTTAATTTTTTTATTTTGTAGCTATAAAACGGTGTATAGACAATTAAATTTTCAGAAATTTTTTTTCTTAATTGGAATCCAATTATTGGATCAGGGAGAAAAATAAGGGCAAACATAAAGAATATATTTTTTTAATAATTACCTACATATATTTATATCTCATTGTATAGTTGATTTCAAAAATAATGGAAAAGTAGGGCTGTGTTCTCAGAATATTTTAAGATTCAGTTTTACCGACCTCAAAAACCCCAATATATCAGTTTTTAAAACAGTACCCCCAGCCCCTTAAGGGGTAAAGTTAAAAAAATTGAATTTTTTAATTCTAAAATTCAGTTGTACCGACCTCAAAAACCCCTATGGACCAATTTTCACGAAAATATTGTAAATAAGTAAAATTATAATTTCCCCCCGCCCCGAGGGTAGAGTTAGATTTTTTTATCATCAGATTAAGTTCTAGCTATATACCTATAGCGCTACCTTAAAAACCCCTGCATTGTACAATTTTCGTGAAAATTGATCAGCTTTTAAAACACTACCCCCAGCCCCTTAAGGGGTAAAGTTAAAAAAATTGAATTTTTTAATTCTAAAATTCAGTTGTACCGACCTCAAAAACCCCTATGGACCAATTTTCACGAAAATATTGTAAATATGTAAAATTATAATTACCCCCCGCCCCGAGGGTAGAGTTAGATTTTTTATTATCAGATTAAGTTCTAGCTATATAGCTATAGCGCTACCTTAAAAACCCCTGCACTGTACAATTTTCGTGAAAATTGATGTACAGTACATCAATTTTCACGTAAATATTGTAAATATTTAAAAAATAATCACCCCCACCCCCCAGGGGTGGAGTTAGAAACTTTTTATTATCATATTCAACCTCAAAAACCCCTATATAACAATTTTCAAATTATGTATTTTCCGCATTTGTCCCCCTTGCCCCACCACAATGTTTACCAAAAACAATCCCGAGCGAGAATTTTCGGTAACATACTTGTATGCCGAATTTCAAGTCTCTTACTTAAAGCGTTCTTAAGTTATCGTGTCCACAAGATTTTCCGGACAGATCAATCCTACCAGCGCTCAATGCACCGTCTCACAAAAATATCTATAACTCCCGTGTATTCTAAAAGACGACTCGAGAACACCACTCAGTTTTTGGGGAGACACATGACAAACACACTGATACCAGAGACAAGCCAAGTTGTCACTGCTTATACCAAATTCGTATAAAAAGTTTACGGGCCTTGATGGGCTTTTGGCCTTTTGTCTTGCAGATTGTATTATGATTGTACCTGATTATTTCATAATTTATGTACTTTTAAAAATAAGCCAAAAAGTCTATTCTTTTTATTTAAAGGAATTTCTGGTCCTAATTTCTTTAAAAGACCTACCATCCCTAACTAAAAAAATCTAGTTTTTTTTTCAACAATGTATTCTTGGCAGAGTTAATTAAATACTTAGGGCCACTTGCACCAACTCTTAAACTGAGATTATCTCGACTAAACTGAGTTTAAGTTAAAAATGCTGTGTTCTGATTGGTTGACTGTCAACCTAAACCAAATTTAAAGTTAAAACATCGTTGGTGCAAGTGGCCCTTAGGGTCACTTGCACCAACGATGTTTTAACTTTAAACTTGGTTTAAATTGTAAGTCAACCAATCAAAACACAGCATTTTTAACTTAAACTCAGTTTAGTCGAGATAATCCCAGTTTAAGAGTTGGTGCAAGTGGCCCTTAAAAAAATAAAATTATCAATCAATTTATATAGGCTAACTTTACAGGTATGCACCTCTTGCACATCTCAGTAAAAAGTAAAAAGTCAGGTCATAAAAATCAGATTTTTAAAATCTTAGGTTTTTTGTATAAACTTATAAAATATGTTTAAAAAAAAACACAATCAGTTTTTACCCTTTTTGTGATTCTCAAGGTTACACCACTGTGCATTCAATCCGGTGGCAAAAGTTTCACCGACAAAACGCAACAATTGCTTTCATAAAGTTTATGACATAAACATAACCTACAATACAGGTCCTAATATTTTTTTGAGCTTTAGTCAGTTTGTGATTTAATCTTTAACATAAAAATAAGGAAAAGGTATTTAACTTTAAATTTACTAAGTGACTAGACGTACACCGGGAGTACGTCCTTTAAACGTACATCGGTTATATTTATATTAGCTTTTTTTTGTAAACGTTGGTTGATTTGGTTTTTTGCTGGTTTGATGTTTTTTTTTATTTTACTAATAAATAAAATGTGGAAACACGCATCCGCACGGACCTGATGTACGTTTATTAAACGTACTCCTGGTATACGTCTAGTTTCGGCGTTAAATTTGTAGTTCCGCATAAAACAAAGTCTCCGACAAAAGGGGGCCACATCCATCTCTTACAAAGATCACACTGCGACTGTACTATTCTACTTAATTAAGCATCCCCTAAGTCCAGGACTTGTGTGGGCTAGTAGTAGAGGGACCCACCGGCTTACACTTTCAAACCAGTTTATAGGGAGTGCCTGTTTCACTTATCGCCTTCACCAAATTTCAATAATTAACTTTAAAACGCAAAAGCAAGACCTTTTTATAGCTAGCTAGAGGAGAAAACATTGTAATATTTTCGTCAAATACATTTAGTAAAATTATACAGGCCCACAAATAAAATGTTGTCTTGTAGTAGTAAGGGTGTGGAGGCTATAAGCCAGTCAATTAGGCCATTATGGCCATTTTTGAGAGCCCCGAGCTGTCCCAGCTGGGGTTGAGAACCACCTATTCTTATTTTGGGATGCTAAATACGAATCTGTCATAACATGGGCTCATTTTTTTGCTACACTGAAATTTCAGATGAGATTTTCACAATTTTAGACAGTTTTTTCAGTGTAGCAAAAAAATGAGCCCATGAGTTGCCTTTTTTATAGCAGATTCGTGTTTAGTATCCCAAAATACATAAGAATAGGTGGCTCTCAACCCCAGCACAGACAACTCTTTTTAATGTGGGCTTTTATAAGGCTCACAAATTAAAAAAAAGTTGTATGTGCTAGGGTTGAGACACCTATTTTTATGTACTTTGGGATGCTGAACACAAATCTGTCATAAAAAAGGGATTTTATTGGCTCATTTTTTTGCTACACTGAAATAATATGAGATTTTTACCATTTTAGACATTTTTTTCAGTGTAGCAAAAAAATTAGCCCAGAAAGTGCCTTTTTATGACAGATTCGTGTTCAGCATCCCAAAATACATAAGAATAGGTGGGTCTCAACCCCAGAACAGACAACTTTTTTTGTTTTGTGGGCCTGTGTTATTAATTAAGCGAATAGCGCGGCGCAATCGAGTTATAAGCAGTAGTCGGCAAATTTCCAGTACTCGCATAGGCGCCGCGTAGACTCTAGCGTTGAGGCGAGGTTTTAAATATTTACATTTTTATTTCTTCTTATCTTAATTTAATGATTCCATTTAAACGAGTAAGGTGGGAAAAAAGTTATTGACAAATAAAAATTAAAAACTTTCGTATTCTTAAAGGATAAAAATCGAATTTCGTTTTTTTCTTTGAAAAACACCGATATATATATATATATATATACGTATGTATAGTTAATATGTATAGTTAATATTGTTGTGGGTAACAAATTATTCGTCAAATGTTCCGATTTATAAAAATTTACCTCATAATTCGCAAAATTATTCCGTAAGCCTATGTTTCTGTGTTTATTTTTAACGTTGATGAGTCATAACTGAGTTTACGCCGAATACTGGTTATAAGGGGGCGTTCAACAATTATGTCACCGAAAATCCTTGTTTTTATTTTTGTTGAGAAAAACAAGATATTTTTTGAAGAAAAAAAGTAACAAAGACTTTACAACAAAAATGTTTGTCATGTGACAAATAATCTGAAGGAAATCTTAGTAAACAGGAGGAAATCTTAGTAATCTGGAGGAAATCCCACATACTGAGGAGCGCCTATGTGCAGCTCTTTATGCAACGTTTTGATAAACTGCGCATACGCACGCGCATGCGCTGACCGTTTTTCAATATGTTATTTAAAATAAAAAACATTTTTTTACAAAAAAAAAAAATACCAAAAAGACGCCAAACCAACGTTAACGAAAACCAAGGCCCCCTCATTAAAAAAAAGACCAAACCAAGAAAAAACCAAAACAAACACCTGCACAGAGAGCTGCATTTAGGCGCTTGTACATACTGAGATCTAGACGCATACGCCTATTATGTTTTATGCGGCGTAATGCGCCATTTTGCTTTCCCATTTAACATATTTTTATGTATCCAAAAAAATATTGAAAAATAAAAACTTAAAAAGGAAATGTTTAAAAAATAAAAAAAGTATATGGTCAAATAATAGTAGATTACAGGTCGACTCGGAAAATAGTACTTTTCCGAGACTTTATTAATGGGCGAGGTTCGAAATATAAACACAAAACTTCTACAAGAAGTTCTCACAAAGTTGCATCAAGAAGTTCAACTTCTTATAATACTTCTTGTTTCATTCTTCAGCACGGGCTGGAGAATTACGAATGTCCGCCACGCCAGGTCCATCTATGTATGTCATTTTCACGTACTTATTTAAACCAGGGGTGTGCGAAACGGGGGGGCCTTATCAGTTTTTTGTCCCAAACTTTTTTCTGTGTAACTTTTTTGCAATTTTATTTTTGAAATATGATTCCTCAGGTCAAAATACATAAAAAAGGTACTCTTGTTGTAATACTGTAAGATTAACCGTTTTCGAGAAAAGTTCATTTGAAGGTGAACTTTCACGGTTCGAGGACGAAAAATTAAATACTAAAATGTCGAAAACCAAAATTTTAATGATGCAGTGTTATTCTACATCAAAAACTAAGAAAAAAAGTTTCCATACATGTAGGTCGAAAAAACGCTTTTAAAGCTACCATAGCCCTTTAAAAATGGTGCATATTTAGGAGACCATAGCTCCATTAGGATTGATTTTTGGAAGTACCTGTATATAAGGTTTTTTTTTTTAGTTTTTAATGTACATTCGCCCTGCATCATTAAAATTTAGGTTTTCAGCATTTTAGTATTTAATTTTTCGTCCTCGAACCGTGGAATTTCAAATGAATTTTTCTCGAAAACGGTTAATCCTACAGTATTACAACAAGAGTACCTTTTTTATGTATTTTGACCTGAGGAATCATATTTCAAAAATAAAATTGCAAAAAAGTTACACAGAAAAAAGTTTGGGACAAAAAACTGATAACCCCCCCCCCCCGTTTCGCACACCCCTGGTTGAAATAAGTACATGAAAATAACACATAAAAACGGGCCTTGGTAGGATTAGTTGACGTGCAAAACCTCGTTGATATATCTCAAAGGGTTCCTGAGTTATTAAATAAAAATCTATTTTTTTAGCCACTTTCAAAGGGGCGTAGCTTCCTTATGACGCATTTTTAGACATATGTTTATAGGAACTTTTTGTCATATTTTATGATGTAGAATCATCTGTTAAAACTTCCTACGCTATTTCAAATACACCGTGTATAATATGTATAATATATGCATAAAGAATTCTATACATAGTAACGACGTTACTTTTTTTGTATATTATATTATATTATATATTATATATTTATATGTACTTCTAATAAACTTTGCAACTTGTAAGTTTTTTGTAATTTCATTAACAAGAGTCGATAAGTCGACAAGATTTAAAGGGGAAAGCTGTAGACTACATAGTGTATTCCCAATAGCAGGCATAGAGGGTCCCATTTACTAATCCAGTGATGTGCACTAAATTAGCATGACCCGCTTATGCCCTAACTAAAATTAATATATTAAGTTAGGTACTTTTTAAAATTACATGTAAATGCTGGTAGGATACAAATGGAAACGTCGAAGTAGACAAAACTTCTACAAGAAGTGCTGAAGAATTACGAATGTTCGCCACGCCAGGAATTCTACAAAACTTCGCAAATTACACGTTTTTTTTTTTAAGTTTTACTATAGAGATTTATAATATATGCATACGCGATATCGTAGATAAACCTTTTATAAAAGTTTCATGGTAGTTGCGTTGAGAAATCACAATGTAGCCTTTTTTTATACATTGTTATCACAGAAAAACGTTTTATAAAAGTTGCATAGTGGTTGCGCTGAAAAGTCACAATGTACCCCTTTTTAAGAATTCTTCAGGATATCTGCAACCTCACGTGTTTAGTGGGTATCAACGAACTAACAACTCTTCTCTCTAGAATACGCATACCGTTAATATAAAGTATCGCTAACATCTCGGTAAACAAATAGTAGGTATATTCAGGCCAGTAACTGTTATTTTTGTCCCTGTTAGAACAAAGCTGTGCGAGTAAAACAGACAAATGTATATGTTGGCTACGTTTTTGTCAGTTTTTACAAATGAAATGCCTATTCTAGAGAGAAGAGTTATTAGTTCGTTGGTGGGTATATAGTAGGGTGATGCAAATAATTGCACATTTTTTTATTTTTTGGAATTTTTTGGGGGCCCAAAGCTCAAATTACTTTATTTGGTTTAGAAAGAAATTACGTAAAATTTTATCCAAAAATATTAACATTTAGAGGTGGCTCAAAACGGTTAAAAGTGGGAGAATATGTTAAAAAATATATATTTCTTGCATAGGAAACCGAATAACTGCAAAAAAAAATAAAACAATTTTAGTATATTAATGTTTTTTATAAATATATGTCATATACATAATACATTAACAATAATAATAATAATGCTTTCCCCGTACTATGACAGATGATTGCTAAGAGAGTCTTGGTTTATCAAAAAAATAATAGTTTTTTTCTGAATATTTTTTATTGGATTTTTTTATTGTGAATTTTAAATGCAAAAAAATAAATTTCTGCTTAAAAAATTATCTGTCGGTTTTTATGCCTGACTTGTAAGATCAATATATAACATATATCAATATATATTATATATTTCGAAAAATCCTATTTTAAGGCATAAATTTCAATAGTTGATTTTTTAAAAGGTTTTAAAAACGGTGTATGTTTTGCATTGGCCAAATTATGTTTTTTACTTTTAAAAAGCACACTTAGAACTAATTAGTTATGGTATTTATTTCTCAGACACTTAAGCTATTGGGGCAAAATTGAGTCTTAAATATGCTAATTTTAGTCTTTTTTCGTTGTTTTTGAAGGATTTCAGACTCTTTTATTTATAGGAAATATATATTATAATTAAATAATACCACTAATTTTTAAAATATAGATATGTGTTGTAACTAACTAAAAAATAAAAATCTTAAATTATTATTCCCTTCCAAAAAAAAAAAAAAATTAAAAATTTGTCGTTTGTTGCTAGTGTAGGCTGTTTTAAATATTCATAAAAATAGGTCAAATAATAAGAATTTTAAAAAACTTTTAAATGCGCTAAAAAGAAATAATTTTAAATTTTAAAAAACTTTTTTAATCAATAAAATAGCTTAAAAATAAATAAATTACGACATGTTGAAAAATAAGCTCGCGGCTTGCAATTTGGTGCATTCTAGGGGCACGAATCATGAATCACGATCTCTACTAGAAACAGTTGATTTTTTTTTTAAATTACAATACTCTAATGTGGTACTATAGAGTAGTACTAACTATGATATGAATTTGAAGCAGATCGGTTACAGGTTTATAGGTATAATGCACTAACTGTAAGGACGTGGAACGTTCTAAACTTTGAGCGTTTTGAGCCACCTCTAAATTTTAAAAATTTTTAATAAAATTTTATCTAGTTTCTTTCTACACCAAATAGAATAATTTGAGCTTTGGGCCCCCCTAAAAATATCATTTTGAATTTTTTTGCATCACCCTAGTATATAGGTCAATATTTTTTTCGAAAATAAAGTTTAAAAAAATCAAATGGTAACAGTATTTTTTGAGGGGTAAACCGCAGAGGAATGTAGGTGTACAAATTGGAGAAAATTTAAAGGAAATCGGTATTTTTACATTAATTTAAAAAAAATTACGTGACGCGACAGTGGGTCCCACCGTGGTGCACGGTTTCATACCCCCCTCCCTTCTTATTACACTTCTTCATGCTGTTACATTGGTTTTTTTGATGCCATTTTTTTTTTCAGCAAAGACAGACGTTAAAATGGAACATCATGAAATAGAAAGAGAAATAAAAAAGGAAATTTGTATTCCAAATGAAGCTTTATTTGGAATACATCTAGATGAAGTTGAAACTGAGATCGAAGATTATACAATTTCTATTGATGAAATTAAGAAGGAACTGAATGATGACAAATCTGAAGTACAAAATGAGGAATATGGAAAATCCCTGACAAGAAAAAGCAATTTAAAAAACCAGACTTTAATACTTTCTGGAGAAAAACCTTATTCTTGCTCTAATTGTGGAAAATCTTTTGCGGGAAAGTCAACTTTAAATAGACACCTTCTTATACATACTGGGGAGAAAAAATATGTTTGCGCATTATGTGGAAAATCCTTTACACAATCAAATCATTTAAAAAAACATAATTTAGTACATACCGGAGAAAAGCCCCATTCTTGTTCTTATTGTGGAAAATCTTTTGTGGAAAAATCAACCTTAAGAATACACGTACTTGAACATACTGCGGAGAAAAATCATGTTTGTTCATTCTGTGGAAAAGGTTTCTTACTATTAGCTCTTTTAAAAAGACATACTTTAATACACACAGGAGAAAAACCATATTCTTGTCATCAATGTGAAAAATCTTTTCTTGAAAAGTCGAATTTGAAGAGTCACATTCGTACCCATAGTGGCGAGAAAAATTATGCCTGTTCATTTTGCGAAAAATCGTTTACACGAGCATCTGATTTAAAGCGACATATGCGCCAGCATACAGCTTAAATAACACTGGTCGACAAATCTGAAGATTTCTCTAACTGAGATTCCAGACATAGGTTTATACTAATTTTGGGTCGCTGAATCCAAATCCGAAGGCCGTTTGTCTCCATCACAAAAAGTCCAAATGAAGCTTTATTTGGAATACATCTAGATGAAGTTGAAACTGAGATCGAAGATTATACAATTTCTATTGATGAAATTAAGAAGGAACTGAATGATGACAAATCTGAAGTACAAAATGAGGAATATGGAAAATCCCTGACAAGAAAAAGCAATTTAAAAAACCAGACTTTAATACTTTCTGGAGAAAAACCTTATTCTTGCTCTAATTGTGGAAAATCTTTTGCGGGAAAGTCAACTTTAAATAGACACCTTCTTATACATACTGGGGAGAAAAAATATGTTTGCGCATTATGTGGAAAATCCTTTACACAATCAAATCATTTAAAAAAACATAATTTAGTACATACCGGAGAAAAGCCCCATTCTTGTTCTTATTGTGGAAAATCTTTTGTGGAAAAATCAACCTTAAGAATACACGTACTTGAACATACTGCGGAGAAAAATCATGTTTGTTCATTCTGTGGAAAAGGTTTCTTACTATTAGCTCTTTTAAAAAGACATACTTTAATACACACAGGAGAAAAACCATATTCTTGTCATCAATGTGAAAAATCTTTTCTTGAAAAGTCGAATTTGAAGAGTCACATTCGTACCCATAGTGGCGAGAAAAATTATGCCTGTTCATTTTGCGAAAAATCGTTTACACGAGCATCTGATTTAAAGCGACATATACGCCAGCATACAGCTTAAATAACACTGGTCGACAAATCTGAAGATTTCTCTAACTGAGATTCCAGACATAGGTTTATACTAATTTTGGGTCGCTGAATCCAAATCCGAAGGCCGTTTGTCTCCATCACCCTCAGATTTTTTTATATTATAAAAAAAGTTAAAATTAGGGAAATCGATTTTGTGTAATTACAAGAAAATGGTTTGACTTATCACATTAAAATTTAGTACGGTTAATAGTGGTAATATAAGTTATTTATTCCCCTACTTACCTAAAAATACAATTGTGTGTATGTCAGAGGCGTGCGTTCTAAAGTTTTTCTGTAATATATTTCTCCAACATAATTTATGTTTAAGAATTTTACAATTTCGATAAAAAATTATTATTTATTGATTAATTTTACGTAAAAAACATATTGGACCTTTTGATCAAAGGTCAATAGTTTTCGAAAAAAATAGGTTTAAACATATCTCTGCAAGTTCCACTAAGAAAAAAACTGCTGCCAACAAGATAATACTTTCTCCTATAGGTCTAGGTTTATTAAAATAAAAATAAATAAATAAATTTAAAAAAAAATTAAATTTTTTCGTTTGGACTTTTCCGAAAAAGTTCTCTTTTTTCGTTTTAACGAAAAATAAATTGAAAAAAAAAAAATTACAAAAAGTTTTAACGCCATTTTACCCCCTTACCCCACCCCGATTTTTATAAAAAAAAAATATCCTAGCCATACAAAAAAAGGTCAATAGTTTATTTTTCCTATGTATTTTGAGGCGCTGAATCCGAATTTGAGGTCAAAATAGCACATCACCTGAAAAACTAATTGGATAAGGTGCTATTTTGACTTCAAATTCGGATTCAGCGCCTCAAAATACATAGGAATAAAAGTAAAAAACTAATTACCTTTTTTTGTGTGGCTAGGATATTTTTTTTTGATAAAAATCGGGGTGGGGTAAGGGGGTAAAATGGGGTTAAAACTTTTTTTAATTTTTTTTCAATTTATTTTTCGTTAAAATGAAAAAAGAGACTTTTTTCAGAAAAAAAAATTATTTTTTTTTTAATTTATTTATTTATTTATTTTTATTTTAATTTTAATAAACCTAGACCTATAGGAGAAAGTATTATCTTGTTGGCAGCAGTTTTTTTCTTAGTGGAACTTGCAGAGATATGTTTAAACCTATTTTTCTCGAAAACTATTGACCTTTGATCAAAAGGTCCAATATGTTTTTTACGTAAAATTAATCAATAAATAATAATTTTTTATCGAAATTGTAAAATTCTTAAACATAAATTTTGTTGGAGAAATATATTACAGAAACACTTTAGAACGCACGCCTCTGACATACACACAATTGTATTTTTGGGTAAGTAGGGGAATAAATAACTTATATTACCACTATTAACCGTACTAAATTTTAATGTGATAAGTCAAAGCATTTTCTTGTAATTACAAAAAATCAATTTTCCTAATTTTAACTTTTTTTATGATATCAAAAAATTTGAGGGTGATGGAGACAAACGGCCTTCGGATTTGGATTCAGCGACCCAAAATTAGTATAAACCTATTTTTGGAATCTCAGTTAGAGAAATCTTCAGATTTGTCGACCAGTGTAATTATTGAAAAAAAAAAAAATCGTCCCGGACAAGGATAATTATAAAGCACAGAACGCGTCGCTTGAGGTGGGCAACTACGAGCAAGCTTTTGAAATATGCTCCATTGATGCAGAAAAAAAATCATAGGGTTGTAAAAAATTACCTGCTAGTATTTAAAAGTTATCTGGGCCCTTACACCATTTGGTCCAGTATTTGGGATCCATTGATTAAATATGGATCGTTTCTGTTTCCCCATCAGTTAAGAAATACATTTATCATATGATATCATATCATATCATATCATGTGAAAGCCATGATATCTCGAGGGAAAACCCGAGGAAGTAATGAACATTTTTGGTAGGTCCTGTAAATATTACCTACAGAACATTATTTTTAATTTAGTAATTTAATTTAGTAATACAGTGGAGAAAAAGTCACTAAAAACGGCAAAAATATGTCCAATATACAAGAGGAGTGACCCAAGTAATTTAGAAAATTATCGACCTATATCCATGTTGAGCGTTTTCTCAAAAATATTCGAAAAAATCCTATACAAAAGGCTAGTTAATTTTATAGAAAAATACAAAATATTTACAAACGCTCAGCATGGATTTAGAAAAAATAAATATACTGAATCAGCAAGTGTAGAATGTTTAAATTATATTTATAAGGAAATAGATGCGGGAAATTATGTTGCTAGGATATTTTTTGATCTAGGCATTGCATTTGATTTAATAGAGACAAAAAACTGTTAAAAAATTGGCATAAGGGGTGCTGCTCTAAAACTAATTGAAAGTTTTTTAATAAATAGAAAGCTTATAGTCGAAAGCAATGGATCAAAATCAGAAGAGCACGGGGTAGTTCAAGGGAGTATATTAGGTCCCCTTTTTAATCGACTTGCAAAAAGGAGGGGTTATCAAATCGACGTGTGACTTTGTTTTTTTTATGTTTGTTCCCGCATAACTTTTAAACGAATTAACGGAATTTGATGAAACTTTTTGCAACTTAAAGAGGGCATTCCTGAGGTGGTCCTGTTTCAATTTTACGCTCGGATAATGCCGAGTAAGCCGGATCATTAAGATAAATATAATCATTTTAACGCAATTTCACTTAAAACCGGTTTAATTTGGTTCTACTACCAACCAAATTTTTAGATAATAACTCGGATCCGGAGAACTTGATTAAGGGATCACTCAAATATTACGGCACACTGAAAATCTTTTAAATGCCGCTAAACTTGATTCTCTGGACTTGTAATATTAAAATATCAAGAGAAAATGATAAATTTTTTGATTTTACCATAAGGCGTTATTTGATTATTACTTAACGCTTAAAGTTTAACAAGATTTTATTTAATATAAAAAATAAAATAAGGTTGGTTGGACTCTTGGGCGCTGAAATAAAAATATTGTTTATTTTTTAGAAATTTAGCTTTAAGATTATGACGTCACAATGCATTAACAGTGCTATAATTTAGCTTAGATGACGTTACAAATCTACAAGTTCTGGTCTCTAAAAAGTAAAAAATTAAAACTTTTAGCAAAAAAAATGAACCGACTTCTATGTCTCTAAAAAGTAGAAAATGAATGAAAACACAATTGTAAGTAATAAATTTAGGGAATGGTGAAATTGGCACCAACTTAAGTATTTTTTATTTTTTACTTTTTAGAGGCACAGAAGTCGGTTCATTTTTTTTCGAAAAGTTTTTATTTTTAATTTTCGCAAATGATCTACCAAAATTTATCTCCCTGGGAAATTCTTAATGTTTGCTGATGATACCACGATAATCGTTTCCGCAAAAACACCCGAACAACTCAACGAACTAATAACTCTTCTCTCTAGAATAGGCATTTCATTTGTAAAAACTGACAAAAACGTAGCCAACATATACAGTTGTCTGTCTTACTCGCACAGTTTTGTTCTAACAGAGAAAACAATAACAGTTACTGGTAACTGTTATTGTTCAGGCCTGAATATACCTACTATTTGTTTACAAACAAATCGAGATGTTGGCGATACTTTATATTAACGGTATGCGTATTCTAGAGAGAAGAGTTATTAGTTCGTTGGAATAACTGGAAACCCTACTACAACAGGTCATACTAGAATTTAAAACATGGTGTAAAAAATGGTTTAATTATTAACATAGATAAAACTGTGTGTGTGTTAACTTCTGTAACCGTAGAGAATTAAAAATCAAACCAATACTAAAACTAAACAACCAAATAATAAATTTCGCAAAGAGTACAAAGTACTTGGGGTCTATATTGGATCCCAATTTGACGTGGAACGAAAACACAGATGCCCTAATAAAAAAACTAAACAGATTTTACTTTGTCCTACTTAATCTTAAAGCATGCTTGGATCAGAAATCTTTAATAAATGTATATTATTCCCTCGCATACAGTAGAATCCAATACTGCAGCTCGCCAAACATGGAGCGCATTCTAATCGCACAAAATAGAATAATCAAACTGCTCTTTAACTTAAAACCTAGAGAATGATGTAAGGAAATTTTCATAAAAAACAAAATATTAACTACATCTTGTATATTTATTTTAAAAGCGATTTTGTGTCAAAAAAACTTTAACCAGTATGAAGACACAAATAAGTATTCATATGACACAAGAAACATTAACTTGTTAAAATGCTAAAAACATAAAACCGCTTTATACGAAATGTCAATTTTTTTTATAGGTTCCAAAATTTTGAATAAACTCCCAGCGGATTTAAAAGATTAAGAAAGACCAAACCTTTTTAAGAAGAAACTTAAAGTTTTACTTAATCAAAAAGCATATTACAAACTTGATGATTTTTATAACGATAAAACTTTAGCGAAATAATGTCCTTTATTTTAACTTATTTATTCGATTTAACTTATTTATATATTTATGTATTTTATTTTAGTTTGTAAGCATTTGACTTGTGTAATATACTTTGTATCCTAACGTTATTAACGTTATTATAATCTTTTGATTTTTGTCTTTAATAATAAAACAAATTTTACCACAAATGGTGACTTAAATGAAATCGTTACGAGGAATAAGGAATTATTTTGTACGCCAAGACATAAAACTGCTGGATTTGAAAAAAGTACCAGATATCTAGCGATTAAAACTTTTAATAAACTTCCAGATTCATATAAAATGCTAAATTTAAGTAGGTTTAAAATAAAAATCAAAATATTTTTTTTTTTGGAAAATCCGTTTTATTCAACGACTGAGTACATGAACTTCAAATTCAAATAGGTCACAATCCTTATTTTTTGTTTATGTGAATTATGTGAATTGTTTAAATTATTTATTATTAATGAATTGACGTCTGCCTGTAATTTTTATAAATTTAAGTGGCAATAAATATCTATCTTATCTTATCTTATAGATTATAGAGATTTTATATTTTGGCTACCCCCCCTAATGGGGGGTACTTTAGGGGGGTTAGCCAAAATATGAAATCTCCACAGCCTTGAATAACGCGATAACTGAGGTATGAAGTGTATGAGTTTTGGTACATTTTGCGTTACGTAATACTTGAACGTTCCCTTACCGATAAGTACTTAGGGGCTGTCCATATATTACGTAACTCAAATTGATCAAAATTCATATACTTCACACCCCGGTTCTCGCGTTATTAAAGGCTGTAGGGAGTTTATATTTTGGCTACCCCCCTAACACCCCCCTATTTGAGGGGGGTAGCCAAAACATGAAATCTCTACAGCCTTTAATAACGCGAGAAACGGGGTATGAAATGTATGAATTTTGGCCAATTAGCGTTACCAAATTACAAATTGTAATAGTATAAAGAAGTGAAAAATTATTTAGTTAATCGTTAAAATAAAATTTAGTGCTGTGCAATCATTTTCCTAAAAAAGATGCCACCAATAACAACAAGAAGTCAATCAGAAACAAGGAATCCATAAGGGAATTGTTTAATGACAAGTCTTTCATCGAAAAGGTATTTAAAACAATCAACGATAAGCTTGACCTCCAACAGAAATCGCACGACGCGGAAACAAAAAATCTTCAAAATAAAATATCATTATTGGAACAAAAAATCGATGACATTAACCAAACAACAAAAAACAATAATTTATGCTTCTACGGAATCCCCGAAGAAAAAAACAAAAACATTGAAATTATAACAACGGATTTATTAAAAACTATCATACCCCATATCAACCAGCAAAATTTCCACGCATTTCGGATAGGAAAAGGAGCACAGGCTAATAAGGTGCTTCCAGTTATTGTTAAATTTATTAACCCTGCAAACAAACGCCATAAATAAAAAATCTTAAAGAATTTAAAAATAAAAAAATCTTTGTTAGCGAAGACTTGACTAAACCCAGACTTGATCTACTAAATGCTGTAAAGGACGCTCTCGGGAAAAATAACGTGTGGACCTCAAATGGCAACATACTCTGCAAAATAAATGACATTGTAACTAGAGTAATAAACATACATCATCTCGTTGAAATAAAAAAATCCTTAGTTGAAGTCGACGTCGCAACTCCACGTTTATAAATATTATAGTTGTATTTTTTTTTCTACTATTACCACTATTATCATTATTATCGATACTAGGTTTAAATTTTATTATTTGTTTTTCACTTATTTTATTATTTGTTTTTCATTTATTCATATACATTTAATTAGGGAGTGTACTTAATAATACCAAGGACATATCTATTTTATAACTCTTTTAAGTTTTTTTTTTCTTTCGTTCTTCTCAGTTTATTATATTATACAAAAATTCATAGTAATTTGGATTTGGTTTATGCCGAAGAAATTCAAACTAAGGAATGTGAAAATATATGTGACTTAAATATACTAAAAAATGATAATTTTTTAAACATAATACATCTCAATATTCGAAGTCTAAATAAAAATCTAGAGGAATTTATTATATACTTGGAGGATCTTAGGGTAGAAAATGTGGATTTAATTATTTTTTCAGAAACATGGAATATACAGGATGTGAGTGACTTTCATATTCCCAACTTTTCATTACTATATAATGAATCGAAACATAACCAAAATGATGGAGTTGCAGTATATATTCGGGACTCTATCTGTTTTGATAGCTGTATTATACATCTATCCCAAACTAATTTACTTAGATTAACTTTTTCCATAAATAAGGTAAATTTCGGTGTAACGGCCTCCTATAGATCTCCATCTATTAATAAATCTTTATACTTAACAGAACTGGCTAATTATTTTTTAAATATTAACAAGCAAAAGATTGAGATTTTTACGGGCGATATAAATATAAATTTATTAGAAAAAGATGACGCTGCGAAAGTGTACGATTTAAATAATTATTTAAGCATACTCGGGGATTGTGGTTTTGTTTCATACATAAATAAACCCACTAGAGTCACAGATTCTTCCAACTCTTTAATAGATCACGTATTCATTAGAACACATGAAACAAATATTAACATTTCACCATATATTATTAAAACAAGCATAACAGACCATTATCTACAATTCATAAGCTTTAATTTTCATGAAAAAATAAAAAACACCAATCGTAAACCTATACAAGTTGAGTATATAATAATTTAAATTCAGAACTAGAAGGGGAAAAATGGGAGCAGGTTTTGAATGAACTCAATCCTGAATTAAGTTATGAAATATTTTTGAGTACTTTTAAAACATACATTAAAAAAAACACACAAACTAAAATAGTAAAAAGTAAGAATCGTAATTAAAGCCATGGATCACTCAAGGACTAATTAATTCTATTCGTCATCGTGACTTTTTAAAAAGAGATTTGGTAAGAAACAATACTATAGATAAAGTTGTCCAATATAAGCTTTATAGAAATACGCTAAACAAATTAATAAAATCAACAAAAAATAATTTTTATAAAAACAAAATCGAAGGTTCTAACAAAAATTACAAAAAGGTGTGGGAGGTTATAAATGAAATTTCGAATTACAAAGGAACTAATAAAAAACAAACCCCGCAAATAGAAAATGAAGAGGGTGAAGTATTAAAAGATGACAAAAAAATCTCAAATTGTTTTAACAACTTTTTTGCGAATATTGGACAGAAAATGGCCAACAAAATAAAAAAATCACCTCTTCAAGCTAAACTAAAAATAAATCAAAACTCTCTCTTTTTAAAACCAGTCGCACAAACGAGCTTATTACTATAATTAAAAAACTGAAAACTAATTCCACTCCAGGTCCGGATAATGTCTCTGTTAGTTTAATAAAAAAGTGCCACCTCTCTCTGTTAAAACCATTAAGCCATGTAATCAACCTTTGCTTTACTTATGGTTACACTCCACGTCAGTTTAAAGAATCAGTTACTATCCCAATATTTAAGTCTGGTAACAAAAATAATCCAAACAATTACAGGCCCATCACACTAATCAACAACTTCGCGAAAATTTATGAAAACTCCCTAAAATCTCGCCTAATAGCCTTTTTCACAAAACACAAAATATTAAGCACTTGCCAATTTGGCTTCCAAGAAAATCTGAGCACTGAAGACGCGACTGTAGAACTCTTTAAATTTATTGTGAATTCAAATAACAACAACAAGAAATGCCTTGCCATATTTCTAGATTTGGCAAAGGCATTCGATACAGTTAACTTTAAAGTGCTATTAGAAAGATTGGAAGCGATTGGTATTCGAGGCCTCGTCTTAAATATTTTTAGAACATATATAAGTGACCGTTCCCAAGTGGTTAGGGTAAACGATCAGTTGAGTGACCCACTTCCTGTCTCGATGGGAGTACCTCAGGGAACCTCTTGGGTAGCTTAAATAACAATGGTAACCTCATTTCATTCGCGGATGACACTGTGGTAATTGTTGAAGATGTTACATGGGAAGCTGTATTCAGGAATGCAGAGCTAGCAATGCAAAAGATTTATTTATTTTTGAACCAGAGCCTTCTCAGCTTAAATATTGGGAAAACTAAATTTATGACGTTCTCCCCTTCCATTGTTGATCAGCCCCCCACTGACACTATTAGGATTCATGATGAGTCATGTAAACTGTCACTTAACTGTTCCTGTAAGTTAATAGAAAAGGTTACATATATCAAGTACCTGGGTGTGGAGGTTGATCAGCATTTGAAGTGGGAGAATCACATAAATAGTTTGGTTCGTAAATTACGATTATTTATCTTTAAATTCTATAAATTGAGAGAGGTAGTTAACAGGAAAAATTTGATAATTATTTACAACGCACTAGTGGAATCGATCTTAAGATATTGCATTATAATATGGGGTGGTTGCTCGGAAACCGCAATTCATCCACTTCAGGTCTGTCAGAATCATTTACTCAGGGTCATCTTAAAAAAACCACGCCTTTTCTCTAACGAAGCTCTGTATAATGAAGCAAATTTATTTAATGTAAGGAAGATGTATATCTTTCAATGTATATTGTGGGCAAATAAACAAAAAGTATTCAAAAATAATCAGCATTATACAACTCGACAAGCTCATTCTTTTGCATTGCCTTTATTTAAGAAATCATTTACCCAAAAAAATCTATTTTACTTCGCTCCAAAATTTTTTAATCTTTTACCTAAAGAAATAGCTACCACTTCTGCCATCCATAAATTTAAGTCTAAAATTAAAAGTTTTATTAATACGAAAGGTAATATTTTCTTACAGATTTTATAAATAATATTTTCCTTCATTCCTTTTAACAATTTCTTTGGCATTTTACTCTAAAATCTCAAAATATAATGTAATTATAAGTTTAATATATCGCTTTCTACAAATTTATTTTTTTAAGGAAAAATTTCTAGGTGGTTAGTCACACACAAGCCCTAGGCTTAGGTGACAAACTAAAATTTATTTTTTTTTATTTTTTAATTATTAAGGTAAATGTGTCCTAGGTTTAATCATTAAAAAAAGAAAACTGATTATGTAATTAAAAATGTGTAATTAAACTACCAAATAAATAAAAAAAATATATGGACAGCCCCTTACATACTTGTATAAATGTAATATTTCGAAAATAAGTTAACTCATTCTCGATATATTACAACTATGGTCTGTTTCATCAAGCAAGAGAGTAAATTAAAAATAGCACAGTGAATATTTTCAAAACAGATTCGAATATTGGATCTGCGAATATACTGCGTAGTTTATTTTATAAAACATAACTATATTCTATACACAAACATGTTCAAACCTGTTGTAAAAATATTTACTGTGCGATTTTTAATTTACTCTCTTGCTTGATGAAACAGACCATAGTTGTTTGAGAAATAATCAAAAAATATTTTTTGTTCTGTTCTATCAAAGAAAAGAGTCAATATCTTATGTTTTTCATTCGTAATATTTAATTATTAATTATTTTATATTACAAAAATTAAATAAAAAAATGTTTTTAAAATCATTCCAAAGTTTATGATAATTATTAAACGATATCAGCCATTACGCAATGTTTTATATTAGCAACAACATATTTTTATCGAGTACCTATCAAATCGATAGCCAGGGACGATTCAAGCAAGCTTTTTTTTTGTGGTGATGACTTTTTTTTAGTCATCAAAATTTTTGGCAGCGGGGAGCGTTTTTTTTAGACTTCAAAACTTTTTTAGTGTGCAAACTTTACCTTCACACCCCGACAAAAACCTCGGGTCGTCCCTCTCGCGACAGTCGATAGTATCGATATTTGGTTAATTTAAATAAGTAACACCCCAGGCAGCACATGATATATTAAAGACGTATTTTTTAGATTTTAATTATGTCTGGATGCCTAAAGACATAAAGGATATCTTATGGACTTCTTTTTAGGGATGTTTAAAAGATATCATCGCTAAAAATAAATTAACCACAATAAACTATTAAAAAAATACCATTTTTTAAAAAAATCTTTTTTTGAAAAACAAAAAAAAATTAAAAAAAAATTTTTAATTTTTTTTTAATTTTCTTTTCCCGAAAAACAAAAGAATTAAAAAAATATCAAAAAAGAAAAAAAAACAAAAACAAATGACCTCTCATTCTAATTATTGCGCTTTTTATATTAATACGACCGTACCTAGCAACGTAAATGGAAGGGGGTATTATGTTGTAAAGTCGCATGTGCAAGGCGTCAGTAAGGCGTCTTAAAAAAGATGTCTTAAAGACGTTACCTTTTGTAACATACAACGTAGTTAAGACGTCTTTAAGATATATATACGGCGAAAACCGACCTTAAGACGTCTTGAATGACGAGCTACGACATCTTTAAGATCTCTTTAAGTCATATTTGTGCTCTCTGGGACATTGGTGGATTGTAATAAAAAATAATCAACTGTCCAAACTGCATTTTTTTTTAATTTATTTTCGCCGCGTATGTCAGTAAAAATGTTACATAACACACAACAACAAAATTATAAACTTATAAAATATTTATTGGATCACGTTTTTAACAATGACCTAGGCCTAAAGAGACGGATTCCTTGCAAATTTTATTGCACAAGGCGTGGTTAACAGTTCACTAAATCCTCTAAACAAAAACTAATTAGAGATGGAAAACCATAGCCAATAACCGGTTTTCGGTTAACCGGTTGCGGAAATTACATCAGACCGGTTTTGGGTTAAAACACGAAAGCAATAACCGGTTTAACACCGGTTTAACCATAAAGCTAAATTTCCTTTCATTTTTTTTATATTTTGTAAAAAAAATGTTACGTAACAAATGGGGGGTGAGGTGGGGGGTCCTGAAAACGTTACGCCGCGTTACATGGGGGGTAAAAAATCTCCAAATTTTGCGTTACGTAATACTTGAAAGTTCCCTTAGCACGCACGTGGCGGTGGAAGATGGAGCAAAATACCGTTTTTTCAAGCCAGTACTACAGAAAGTTTTGTAAGTCACCACTTTTATTATATTTTCATTTTAGCGCCATGTGGTGGTGGAAGAATAGGTCTGATCGATTTTTTTTTTAAATAAGTGCTTTAATTTTTGTAATAAATATTTTCTATGGTCAGGACTTTTTTTTTCTTAAAAATATGTAAACAACAATTGGCCTGAAATTCATTAGATGCAGATACAGACCTGTAAAAGAGTAGGCATTTGTTATTAAAACACGCCTGCTTCAGATATGAGTCGACTCGGACTCGACTCTACTCGACAGGACTCGAACGACGAACACCGACTACTAGAAAAAAAAAAAATAAACAATTCAGAAGTCATTTACAAAAAAAAAAAAAAAATACCCAACTACATCTTTTCCGACGTCAGGCATGCTCATTTTCAAAAATAAAATTAATTTATATACAGGGTGATTGGTTATTCGAGCTATTCCTTGAAAGAGGTTATACTATTATAGGTCATTTGCAACAAATTAAGTCCCATCAACTGGTGGTCGGAAATGAGCCCTCCAAGTGCGCGCACCGTGACTACATTTTGCTATCTGGGTGGTTTGGTTGAGAACAACATACAAATTCGAAATAAATTAATTTAATTAAATAATATTTTGGTTTTTGTTTTGTTTTAATTAGTTGTTTGTGTAAATAACAAAATAAATTTAAATATTTAATTAGGTGCAGTTTTATTTAGAATTTCTTACACATTTAGGTATTAGTAGGGGAGCCATGTTAATGGTATAGGAAAATAACGTTAGAGAGGGGGTGGGGGTCCAAAATGATCAAAATTTGCGTTACGTTATACTTGAACGTTCCCAAGTCCGTCAGACAGACTGTTCTACCGATTTTTCTGAACACAATAACTCAAGAACGAATAATCCGATCGACTTGAAATTTTCATGTAAAATCAAGTTCTACTAGCGGAAGATCTCTATTGTTTTTGAAAGTAATCTCTCCAAAAATAAAAAAAGTTATAAGGGGTTAAACTTTTTAAAAAAATACTCGAGAAAATATAAAAAAAGTTTGTTTTTTATTTTTTTTAATGTTTTGGTTTTTAAAAAAAGATATTTAAAAAAATGGAGATTTTATTTTTTTTTTAAGTATTTGGGAAAATTCAATGTACCATTTACTGTGAGTAGTATATAAGGGAGCGTTCAAGTATTACGTAACGCGCTAGGGGGGGGTGGGGGTCTCGAAAACTGTACGCCGCGTTACAGAGGGGGGTGGGTGTCAGTAAAAATGTTACGTAACACTTAAAAAATTATACACTTATAAAATGTTTATTGGATCACGTTTTTAACAATGATCTAGGCTTAAAGAGACGGATTTCTTGCAAATTTTATTGCACACGGCGTGGTTAACAGTTCACTAAATCCTCTAAACAAAAACAATTAGAGATGGAAAACCATAGCCAATAACCGGTTTTCGGTTTTAACCGGTTAAAACCGGTTGCGGAAATTACATCAGACCGGTTTTGGGTTAAAACACGAAAGCAATAACCGGTTAAAAACCGGTTTAAACCATAAAGAAAAATTTCCTTTCATTTTTTTTTAACTTTTTGTAAAATGTAACGTAACAAAAGGGGGGGGGGTTCTCGAAAATGTTACGCCGCGTTAAATGGGGGGGGGTCGAAAATGGCAAAATTTTGTGTTACGTAATACTTGAACGCTCCCTAATGGAATGCGTAGCATTACATATCTGCAAGGCTTGTATTTTAAAATTTGTTTTTAAATAAATAAAACCTACCTAATAATGTTAGAAAGATTCCATTGCATTTGTTGATATTAAGATAGTCCTCACTTAAAAGTTGTCTGCCCCACTACTAAATAACAGTTGGTGAGTACAGGGGAAAATGATCAAAATCACTTTGTGCATAAGCTTCATTTTATAAATTGAAGAGAAACAATCTCAACTTTTTAACTTATGTACGGCTTAGTTAAGATTTTAAACTTAAGATATCAACTCAAAATTTGGAACATAAATAACATAAACCAAATATTTTTTTGGTATATAGTATTTAATATTTTTATGGGACACAATTCAGACAGGATTTTTTTAAATAAAATAGCAAAAATTCGGTGACATAATTGCTGAATAGCCCCTAATTTAAAATAATGCATTGCATGCATGCAATGCATGGTCATGACCATCTTTCCATTAAGAAAATCCCCCTTGCCCTCGGCCCCAATTCTGCCTCCTAAAAATATCCCTATAGGGTACGTTAAAGTATTACGTAACGCAAATTTTGAACATTTGATCAAAATAAAAATTGAAAAGGTGTATTTGCGCGGCGTTTCCCCGTGTACCGGATAATTCCGCGCAGCTTGTGTGGAAATGCCGCACCGATATACTATAAGGCTTTACTACCCAGGTAGCAGAGCGTCTCGTAATAGTTGCCAAATAGATAGAGATTTAGCGTGAACGTGAAAGATTAAACTCTCGTTTAGAGTTCGTTTTTTCCGTAAAATTTTAAGCGAAACCGCCCACGCAACGATATATCGGAAATATAACGTATACGTCACAACTTGGCGATATAAAAACGTGAACGAAACGTGAAGAAATTATAGAAAATAGATACCGGCTTTTGACTTATAAACGTGAACGAAACGTGACGAAATTATAGAAAATAGATAGCGCCTTTTCACTTAAAAACGTGACGAAGTTGTATAAAATAGATACCGTTTTTTAGACTTAATAAAAGGCGCCATTTTCAAAATCGTACAAGTACTATAAGTACTGTATGGCTTAGTTTACACCATGGTGACTATATTTTAAGTTCATGTGCTTTTTATCTACCCATCTTTGTTTACAAAACGCTATAAACAGAGATAGCTATCTCTACCTAGGTAGATAAAAAGTACATGAACTTAAAATATATTTTGGTGACTATATATAGTCACCATGGTGTAAACTAATTAGCTTAAGCGTATAGCTACTAGTACTATAATACTTGAACCATTTTGAAAATGGCGCCGTTCATAAAGTCTAAAAAACGGTAACCATTTTATACAACTTCGTCACGTTTTTAAGTTAAGAGGCGGTATCCGTTTTTTAGAATTTCTATATAATTCTATACCGGGTGTTTCAGGAAGGTAGTTTACCCCCCTTAACTTTTTATTTTTTTTAGATAGGATCGTGAAATTTTTAGGAGCTAGATTATATTAACACGTTAACTGCCACGACCATTTCCGTAGAAGGGTCCCACAGGCCACGGCACTTTTTACAACAATTTTTAAATATGTGTTTTCATTTGAAATCCTTCTCCCCTGAACATTTTTTACAAAAGTATTTAGCTATGTAATTTTACGATGGGCCAACCATCGCGCCATAATAAACCCATGCCAACCGTTCTCCTGAAGCATACACGCACAGTAACGATGTTATTGTGCGTGTATATAAAATCATACACGTGGCGCACTGGACCCAACTAGCGTGTATATTTTTTCATACACATTGCAGTCAACGTGTTAAGTTTAGGATTTTTTGACATATGTCAACTATATAGTTATAATTTTTTTGGCACTTCCGGTTTCACCGAAAATGAATCGAACTTTCGATTTTTTAATGAAACGCCCCGTATATATTTACATATTTTGATTTAGAAATCAGTTCTGAGAACAAGCATGTGTCACTTGACAGTTTTTGACAGGTCTTGTAATTTTTATTTAAATTTTCATTTTAAATCTAGGGTGTTTTAATGCCAAGATTTTACAACCACAGAGCGCATAAATAGCATATATATTTATGCGCTCTGTGGAGTAAAATGGGCCGTGTCTGTCACTAACTCGCATAACTGGATAGAGTATAGACAAAAAATTAAGCGAATAAGCTAATTTAAGGCACTCTAGATTTAAAATAAAAAAATTAATAAAAAATAACATGACCTGTCAAAAATTGACAAGTGGCACATGCTTGTTCTCAGAATTGATTTTTAAATCGAAATATGTAAAAATATACACGGTATTCAATTTAAAAATCGAAAGTTCGATTCATTTCCGGCGAAACCAAAAAAATTCCAACTATGCCAAAGAAAATTATACATAATATATATTTGCAGGAGCTATATAGTTCCTGCAAATTTCACAAAACTACTTAAGAAAATAAAAAAGTTAAAACCACTTTCCTGAAACACCCGGTATATACCATTAAAGTTCTGTACAGACCTTGTTGTAAAAGTAATATCGAAAGGCCTTTACTAATTTTGACGCTAAGGTGGCTTTTAAAGAATTTGCACAGCATCAAGGTAGACATTTCCTAGTACACGTCCGTCTTGGTATTGATGAGGGCTATAATAAGTAAATATACTCGGTAATAAAAATGTTTAATAAAATCTAAAATCAAAAAAAGTATGACAGGTTTGGTTTATTAAAACAAACTTAAAAGCATCAACATCACATACGCCTATTTTTAAAAGGATAAATATAAAAGTCAGTAAAACTGAAGGACAAAAAAACAAAAATCCAGGTCAAATTGAGAATAAAAGGCAAACTCAAGGACAATTCCAGAACTGGAACACATTTTAAAAAATTTATTGATGGAATAATCTATTTTCTAATCATCGTACAGAGTGATATTGGTAGACTGACATTTTAAAAAATTCCAGGTTTTTCAGGACGCGTGGGAACTAAGTATTTTCAATACTTAGTTTTTCTTGCTTTTCTAAAAAAGAAAATAAAATTGTTTTCATTTTACAGAAATTGTTTGAGTTAGTCTTACTCTGTTCCTGTTGTAGGTGTGTTGAAATACATATTTCATGCTTGTAATTACTTCTGCTTTAGTACAGTTAGGGTAGCAGTCTAGAATGGAATTAATTAGGATTTCTGTAAATGCCATTTCGTTTAGGGCAGTCTTATCATGAATTCCGGTCCAGTTACACTGTTTTTGTAGCGCCACAGTCAAAAATTTACTACATTAATTATGTGGTTTTTAGGATTTGATAATGTTTTGCTGAAATAAAAATTTACATTAATGTAGAAGTTCCATGGGACTTCTTTGAATTTGCTGCAGCAAATTTCATATTTCATATTTTATGAATATTTTGGCCTGTCTATCCTAAACATACTTTTTAACCTGCTTTCACAGCATGCAATATTGAATTTTATCGAAAGTACCACCTAGGTGGTTTTACGTCTTCCGTTAAATTTCAATATATTGAGAAAACATCTCAATGTATCTTTTTAATATTGTTTTCCAAGTGGTCATTAGAATAGCAATTTTTCAGTTTACGTAAATGACCTTGTAATTTTTGTCAATATTACCGCAAATTTCAATCTCAATCGTACATGTGAATAGACCTGATTACAGAATTGCCGGTTTTTCTTTTAATTTTTTCTATACTCAATTGCGTATAAAACAAATTAAAAGAAAAATCGGCAATTCTGTATTATCTAGTTTAAGGTTAGTTTTTCGGAGGCAAAATTCGGTAGAAGTCCTCGATTAACTTGTTTTTAAATTCAACGTGCAAATTAATTCATTAATAAACAATTAAATATGTACTTACAACTTTTTATTCCACAAATACAAATACTTGCCACACTCGACCACGTCTAAACACTCGACACAAAGAAAATAAATAATGGCGTACGTACGCCATTAGTCACGTGATCACTTTTTTCTATCGCAATTTTACATCCAGACGTAACGGTTTGAATATTAAAATTACGGAAAAATGTAAATATCGTAAATACAGAAAATTTCTAACGATTTTACGTGCTTACGAATATTTGTCACGTTTTCGTGAAAAAAACGTCACTACCCTAATAAATTCGTGACGCTCTGCTACCTGGGTATTATTGAGTGAAGAAACTTAATTTAAAATAAAAAGGTACTTTAAGAAGTAAAACTGGAAAAATTAAATAGCGTGTCTAAATTTTGTATAGATCGATCAAAAGGCAAACAAGTTATAAAAAGTGGCCGGTTTTTTTGGCCCACCCTGTAGATCCACACACAGTTATTTCAAAAAAACTAAACTAAACGGCGGACGGTTGTAACAACCGTTGTAACAACAGTTTACCGTTGTATTAAGATATGGCACAAAAGGTTTTTTTTTAATATTTTAGACATTTAAACGCACAGAATTACCCGTTGCGCGGAATTCCCCACTTTCTCCTATATAGGTACCAAAAAATAATTCTGGGTTATGTTACTTACGTGTTCCAAATTTCAAGTTGATTAGGCAGTTTAAACTGTATAAATTGACCTTTTGCACAATGTGACTTTGATCGTTTTTTCCCTGCACGCTCCAATTACCAATAAAAATATGCTCTACACAGTTTTGTAGGTATTAGTATAGTTGCAGCCGCGGCTTCTCGTTTCAAAAACATGGGAAAATGCGGGCTTATTTTCTTTACCGCAACGGCTGTCATTTTGGGTCTGGTGGTTATGAGATTAAAGCCCATTTTTACAGTTCCAGAATTACCCAAATTGGAGGAAACATGGTGGGGCTCAAGATCGCCCAGTCACGAAGATAGTGCAATAAAGCCGTTTAAAATTAATGTTCCCGATAGTGTAAGTAAAATATTATATATTATTACCCTTGCGACCTTCAACTTACTCTGAAAACACTCTGAAAACAGAGTCAGAGTGAAAACATTCTGCTGCCAACGTGTTTCCAGAGTGGTTTTGTGCCATTTTGTCAGAGTTGAATCATAGTGGTTCCAGGCTTGATTCACAGTAGATCCAAAGTGGGTTTGGACTTTTTTTTTTAATCAGAGCGTTTTCAGAGTGTTTTCGTTTGGACTTTTTTTTTTTTAATCAGAGCGTTTTCAGAGTGTTTTTGTTTGGACTTTTTTTTTTTTTCAAAAAAAAAAAAAAAAGTCCAAACGAAAACACTCTGAAAACGCTCTTATTTTACTCTGGGAACGTTATGGATAAAGGGCACAAATACACTCTGGAAATACTCTGGTAACAGCATGATTACAAAATGTTATTAGAATGTTTCCAGAGTTTTTTCAGCGTGATTGTAAAGTCGCAAGGGTATAAAAAATGGTGCTTCTGCGAAGCCATTGCTCGCAAAAGGCTACAATATCTAGAACAGGTATACCCAAGACCTGCAGATATATCCCAAGTAGCCCCAAAAAAACTCTTAGGCTTCTTTGAAAGCCTAAAGTTTGATGTGGACTAAATTGCAAAGGGGATTCACAATAGATCTCATTGGTCGCAGTGATTTGAAAGGCAGTACCATGCCTCACAACCCCACTTATATTGTATTGTATATTGTATTGTATAAAAAATAGACGCATCGACCCGGCAACATAAGATTTGGTATGGGTGGCCAATCGATGCACCTGTTAAAATGACAGTTCAAGGTCATATTTTGCTAATTTTAAACGCCCAAACATATATGTTTCTATAGAAACGTGAAATTTGGTATGGGTGCTCTTTGAAACAAGACCATCCGACGTCCCTGTAAAAATGACGGTTTAGGGTTATGTTTTCAAGCGCCTCGATCTAAAAACATGAAATTTTAAATGGGTGCTCTTTGAAACAAGACTTATTTCGTTGATTTTGCTAAATTTTAAACGCCTTGAAATGAAATTGTATTGTATCTCGTGCTAAAATTTTTACGACTTTGGAGGTTTGATTTAAATCGCTATAACTAAAAGTTAAAGGTTAAAAACAGCTTTAAGTGTGTATCGTGGGTCAAATGATTTATAAGAAAGACTTCGCACCTAACATTTTGTATCACTAAGAAACGTTTTAAGCTTATACGTACTCGTCACTTCAAAGAATATTTTTCGTTTAATATAGTGTGTATTTCTCAGCTTGTGAGCTTAACTTCATTTATTCTTCGTCTATTAGCCATTAGTTGTTAAACTAATACCGTAATTACTTGAATTTCTTTGCTTAATTTTTGTAGATGTTAAAAAAGGTTCGGCCTTATGCACGAAAACAATTCAGAGCACACCCTCAATTTCGTAAAAAAAAAACAGTTTGAGGATAAGCCATAAATATTCAATGTATCTAGCCCAAAGTCCTGATATAAAACCCATAGAGAACCTTTTGCATAAGAGGTTTAGTCCAATACTCCAAAATATTATATTAAAGATCTAGTACCTAGATTGCAACGAGCAATTTCAAATAACACTTCCCTACAAATATTAATGATTTCTATTTTTTTAAAGTTTTATATGGATTTATTTAAAGTGTGCTATTTATATGCCTTTAGAAATATGCGATTTATTTATTTTTTCTGAGATAGATTTTATTTTTTGATTATTTTATCATATTTTAATATTATATACTAAACAAATTTTATAATATAGTTTGCCTTTTAAATTACTTTTTTGCACGACCAAGACTAAAACCTAATTTTACGCTTTCATTTTCGGGACTAAACTTGCCGTTTTTCTCCCTAGGGAATAAAATTCACGGAAACCTTTATAATATTAAAATATTATACTTACTATGTGCTTTGCTGGTTCAAAAATTAGGTTTGGTAGTGTTTTGTAATAAATTATCGATTTAAACCAATTTATTTGATTTTAACAAAGAAAGCCTTTAAAAATAACATTGTTATAACAATTTATACATAACTTAAAAGTTAGCATCTTCGTCCATTTTTTTGACGTTTGTGTCAACCATATTAAAAAACAATTGAAATCGCGATAGCCATGAAACTGACTTTTCGCAATTTACATCTTGATTAAATTACGAAAATAAAACAACCGATTTCAGATGCGTGGTTTTTAATTTTAATTTTATCTACCTACCTAAATTATGTGTGGTCCTGCAAAAAATAGTGTATTTCTGTTTCCCTCGCTCGCTACGCTCGCTCAGGAAACACTAATGCAGCGGGACTAAAACAGCCAGTTTAGTCCCTTGGTAAATAAATAACTATTGTTTTAACGACTAAGGGTATATCCACAGGCTCTTATGCGAGCCTAACATAACGTTATAAGCCTGCGCACAAGATACATGACGGCATATCAACCCAATCACGGCATCGTATGTTATGTATTATGCTAGTTGTGCCTTTAAGGCCTAGCCAGAGGCTCGCATACCAAAAATATATATTACGTGCTACTTAAATGACCACCACTTTATATCATTGATTATAAAATTACATCGGCACTTAGTGCTACTAAGAGTGCCGATGTATTGAAATCTTCGCTGAAAAGTCAAAATCTTTGACCACGTTTTTTTCACATTTCTTGACGTTTTAGACCATTCTGAGTCGAAATCATTAAAAAATTTTTTTACGTCCGTCTGTCTGTCTGTCTGTCTGGGTGTAAACTCTCTAACTCCATTTCTACATGAGATATCGACTTGCGGTTTTTTGCATATTGTTTCTTATCGTATTCCGAAGTTGATTAGATTTTGTGGGTAAAATAGGGTAAAACTACTATTTTTAGCGTTTTTTTTTTGTTTATAATTAAGGCAATTATTATTGTATTTGGTTAATTTAGCATTTATATAAAAGATAATTTTAAATTGGTCAAAAAATGTTATAAACAACGTTTTCCTAAAATGCATTGTTTTCGAGATATTGGCGTTTAAAGCAGTAAAAGGTTTTTTTACCATATCTCACATATTTATAACCCGATTTCAAAAAATTATATTTTAAATAAAAGCTCTTTTTAAGCCCTGTAAAAAATGTTACATACAGTTTTTATACAGAATTTAAAATCAAACAAAACACCTAGTTTGAAATTTAAAAACTAGATGGCTCTAGTGTACAATAGTGCCGATGTTTTGACAGGGTGCTTGCAACGTTTCATCTAGTTTGTTTTTATATTTTTAATGAATTCAATTAGTACTAAAAATAAGATACCAATTGAGATTTGACCTTTACTTTTTTATATTTTTCGAGTCGATATTTTTAAAGTTGTAGCTAGATAAGTAACTAGAATAGATAGCATAGCAACGTACCTTTTAATAAACATTTTTATTACATCGGCACTTAGTGCTACTAAGAGTGCCGATGTATTGCCGAAAGGTCAAAATCTTTGACGACGTTTTTTCACATTTCTCGACATTTTAGACCATTCTGAGTCGAAATCAGTGAAAAAATTTTTTGCGTCCGTCTCTGTCTGTCTGTCGGGGTGTAAACTCTCCAACTCCATTTCTACATGAGATATCGACTTGCGGTTTTTTGCATATTGTTTCTTATCGTATTTCGAAGAGCTGATTAGATTTTGGGGGTAAACGATTGGGGGTAAGGGGGTGAAAATAGAAGTTTTACCCTATTGTTTCTTATCGTATTTCGAAGAGCTGATTAGATTTTGGGGGTAAACGATTGGGGGTAAGGGGGTAAAAATAGGAGTTTTACCCTATTTTTACCCCCTTACCCCCAATCGTTTACCCCCAAAATCCAACCAGCTCTTCGGAATACGATAAGAAACAAATTAAGGCAATTATTATTGTATTTGGTTAATTTAGCACTTATATAAAAGAATTTTAAATTGGTCAAAAAATGTTATAAACAACGTTTTCCTAAAACGCATTGTTTTCGAGATATTGACGTTTAAAGCAGTAAAAGGTTTTTTTTTAGCATCTCACATATGGTTATGGTTATGGTTATGGTTATGGTTATTAGGGTGGAGGGTAGCTATCTACACGCACTTAGGCCACTTAGCTGGGCCCATTGTACTACCTCCCTTTGGTCGCAGCAATTTAACCTCTCAGCCATCCAATTCTTTGAATATATCTAAGAAGATGTCTGGGAGTGATGCTGCTTATACCGGCCATGTCGAGCCAGTACTCGTCTAGCATGGACCCTCTTATTAAGGCTAACGCTGGACAGTGACATAACACATGTTCCATTGTTTCCTCTTCCATGTAGCATCCTCTACAGATGGGGTCGACTGGCTTCCCCATGATGTTAAGATGCTTATTTAGTTTGCAGTGACCTGTTACGATGCTTGCAAACTGTCTTAGGTTATCCCTTTTTAGTTGCATACAAAAGCGTGCTGTCTTTTCACACGGAGTAGGAAGGGCTGCTCTTGCATGTTTACAGTCGTTTTTCGTAATCCAATTACGGGTGTGTTTTATGTGGGTTTCTTGACTAATGAGAGCTGTTTTAAAAGCGACAGATGCAGGGATTATGGGCTCTGGACCAATAGGTACAGAGCCTGAGCCTGCTCGTGCCAATCTATCAGCTTCTTCATTGCCTACATTTCCATTATGCCCCTTTACCCATGAGAGTGTAACAGTATTAGAAACTGCCGCTTCCTCCAGGGATTGGTGACATTCAAAACTAGCTTTGAAGTAATTTTGAAAGACTTGATTGCTAGTATGGAAGCTTTGCTATCCGTAAGAATAGTTATTCTTCTATTACTGATTTCCCTTTCAGAAATAGTTCTCGCAGCATTTGTAGCATCTCACAAATTTATAACCCGATTTCAAAAATTTTTATTTTAAATAAAAGCTCTTTTTAAGCCCTATAAAAAATGTTATATACAGTTTTTTGCTAGAATATAATGTTTTAAAGATACAGAATTTAAAATCAAACAAAACACCTAGTTTGAAATTTGCAAACTAGATGGCTCTAGTGTCCAATAGTGCCGATGTTTTGACAGGGTGCTTGCAATGTTTCATCTAGTTTATATTAATATTGGCGGATGGCTTAATAACTATTATCTAGGGCCAGTCGCTATCTAAAATTAAATACGTAATAGCGAGACGGGGTCATCTATTAAATGTAAGCAGGTGTGAACCTTAGCTTAAAATTAAATAACTGCTTACAAATAATGTCAGACTGGTGCTACAGAAACGGTTTGGTTCTAAATACAGACAAAATAAATTTAGTTATGTTTCACCCAATTAGAGCTAAGCCGGATTTTAGTATTTTAGTTAAATCTGTAGGTAAATCTGTGGTGGGAAATAATAACTGTAAGTTTCTAGGCGTTATCATTGAGCCAAACTCACATAAATAACCTGGCCAAACATTTGTCTTCAAAAAGTTTTTGTGTTCTCCAATTAAGACAAAATATTAGCATTAGTACATTATTAAACTTTTATTATGGGGCGGTAAACTCAATAATAACGTACGGCCTTTTATATTGGGGTACTAGCAAAATATTAATACAAATATATATTAATTTTACAAAAAAGAATCGTACCCCTATTGAAAATGACGGGTCTGCGCGGGTATTATACCCGGGGTATAAATGTTGCATAGACCGGACTTGAGCGGGTGAATTTCATTAACGTAAAGTGTAGAATTTTTAAGTTATAGACATTGGTCAAAATCAACATAATCATAACAAGCCATTTGACACATTTTAAGAAAAATAAAAAAAAAAAATTCGGACCAACCTAATGGCGCGGATTTTTTATTTTTCGTTATTTTATTTGAAATTAGCGGTATCAAAAATACTCGTATGCAAAAATTCAGAATTTTGTCTTGTTTTTTTTTCGTGGCTCACTGTGCGGTTGATTAAAACCCTTACGTGATGGACAAAAACCGGAGTTATATTCGAAATCAACATAACTAAATTACCCAAAATCAGCTGCCAGATGCAAATCAATATTCAAAAGTTGAAAATTTGTTGGCCTGTGTAATCAATATTTTACTGTAAACCTGGAGTTCCCTGCGCCTGGCTTAGATAGTCTGGGACACTCTATTAAAAAGACGTCTACCCTATCTCTATTTCATTTGTGCTACACTTTCCAGCCAACCAAATAAATACTGTATTTGTTTTTCATACAACAAATACAGTATTTATTTGGTTGGCCGGAAAGTGTAGCACTGAGCGGCACGAACGAACATAGCTAATGTGAATCTGTAGAACAAGATAATTCTACTAAAATTTAGATGGCGCCAGTTATTTCTTTAATAAAAATAGTATAGTTACACTTTTCGCCCGGCCAAGTAAATATTGTATTTTTTCAACAAAGAACAAATACAGAATTTGTTTGGTTGGGTGGAAGTGGGAGTGTATGTACGTCTTCTATCCTTTTTGGGTAGAACTTTTGTCCCTGTCTAATCTAACGGGAGAAATCGCCATTGTTAATTATTTACAGTACACGGCGAATTTCCAGTACTCGCGCCGCGTCGACTCTAGCGTTGACGCGAGGTTTTAAATATTTATATTTGTATTTATTTTTATCTTGATTTTTTTTAATGATTCTATTTAAACGAATAAGGTGGGAAAAAAGTTATCGACAAATAAAAATTAAAAACTTTCGTATTCTTAAAAGATAAAAATCGAATATCGTTTTTTTCATTGAAAAACACCTATATATACATATCTATAGTTAATATGTATAGTCAATATTGTTGCCTATGTTCCTGTTTATTTTCAACGTGGATGAGTCACGCCGACTACTAAGTATTAAATATTAAATTTACGAATTCAAGTCTGGAAATATAAAAATTAATTATCCATATAATAAATATTTATTTATTTATTTGATACAACCTAATAATAACAAATACTGCATGCAGTGGAACGCCCGATCAAAAAAAATCTTATTTCTACGAATTAAATGATTTTTGGATATGTAAAAACCTTGGACTTGAGTTTGAGTTTAATTATAGTTTAATTAATAATCATTTCAAGGTTTAATATAATAGTACTATTGTTTTTAATAAAATGATTAGTTTATTTCATTAGTGATAAATGAATTTCCTTAAAATAATAACGGACAAAAATTGAGAAAGTCTAGAGTTGGTAAATACGAAAATTTAAGCGATTTTCTCGTCAATAGAAATAAAGTGAATATAGGGGAAGGGGGGGAATGATGACCTCTAGGGTAATGGTGGCCATCTTATATCTCAGTTAGGCCATTCTTTTGCAACCAGTACCAAGTACAAAAAAAGTTAGATGAAATAAAAACAGACCCGATATCGTATTAAGATAAAAACTTACTCTTTAATTTCCGATAATATTTTTTAGATTGTTTCTGTTTTTTTTTTTTAAAATGGTTTTTAGTTTTTAGTTTTTTTTTGTTGGTATTTTATAACATATTATGTTTTTTAATATGGGCATAACTTTGGGCATAACACCAAGACATGCAGGAATCCGAATCCGAAAGACGTTTTCGACACGACTTTTGTTAATCTGACGCCTAACAGGGTAACGTCGTGTTTTTTTTTGTGTAGATTTAAAAATAAACTATTAAAAAATTCTTGTTGCATTATAAGTTTTTTTTATTAGGGATTATAAATTAAAAAAATACATTACATTACATTACATTACATTACATTACATTACATTACATTACATTACATTACATTACATAACATAGGCTAATCAAGTATATCGGTGTCGACATCGTGTCTATAAAATTTGTATAATTTTTTTTAACTCTGTAGTCTCATACAATTAACGGAGTTTTAAACAAAAGTGAGCAAGTGTCGAATGATGGGTTATTAAAACGGATAAAAAGATCAAACTTTCAAAAACGTTTTAGTCGCCAAAAAATAATTTTTAAAGTTAAATTTTCTTCTATACTCCGTCTAGTTATGCAAGATAGTAAGGGACGCGGCCTGTTTTACACCACAGAGCGCATAAATAGCATAATTATGCATAAATCGTAGTGTATCAAAAATTTAACAGATATCGGTACTGTTTTCCTGGAAAGGGCCTATCCAAAGACTCGCTAACAAGCATAGTACATAAGAATGCGATGCCAGGATTAGCTTGATGTGTCGTCGTGTATCTTGTAATGGTTGTTATGCGAGCCTCTGGATAGGTCTTAAGTTGTAATTGTAACCTAAGAATTTGACGTTTTCCTTGTGTTCAATATAATTTACGTTTGTACAATATGTAGAATATGCTAATTTAGTATGTGTATGAAGAATAAACCAAAAAAGTACATTTTTCAATACCATACAAAATAACATTAAGTATAACTATTTTTTTATGTAACTTTCTCTTCTTTTATTAGCTTTAACGACCGTTAATCATTGTCATAGACAAAAAATGTCACAATATTTTATATGTTAAAAGGTACGAGTTTTTAATCAATGATGTAGCTTAAAAATCGCGGAAATTTCAAACTTCTATTTTGCATAATTGGACGGACTACAGAAAATGCACTTCCAGCGTTGGCTGTTAGAAAAAATCTGTAAAATAAAGATTGATTGCTACTCTTGCGATCGATGATTTGGCTGATCTTGGCTGAGCTTGGCTGAGTACATACAAATTCTATTAAAGCCAAGAATTTTTAATAAAAAATTATGTGCAAGCTGTTAAAATGCTGTTATTTTACAGGTGCTACAAGACTTAAAACACAGACTTGAAATTGCAAAACCATTCCAAGCCCCACTGGAAAATGTTAACCATGAATACGGCATCAACACCAAATTATTAAAGACCATTGTTGAATACTGGAAAAATAAATACGAGTGGAGACAGCGTGAAAAATTCCTTAACCAATATCCACAATTTACTGTCAGTGTTCAAGGCTTAAGGTAATATTATCTAAATTCTATTATAACAACAAAAACACATTATTAACTCATAACAACGCATAATAATCCATATATTATAATAACTCATAAACAGAATATGACCAATAATAAATAAATAAATAAATAACCTAAAGTAACTGTTAACCTTTAATAAGTTATTATTATTATTTTTTTATCACAAGTTTTCCCGGTATTTACTTCCAACGGTTAACGGGGCATCACATGCCAACGTTACCATCGGCGGCTAAAACACGACTTATCCAGAGACCACAATCTCTGACTTATCGTTCTACAGGTTGATAATATTACCGCTGTTATTATTATTATTATTACCCAGATAGCACAAAGTGATACTATGGACGTCCAATGGACGTATGTTCATGGACGGCTGTATGTCCATAGGATGCCCATTTTTTCTCTATGGACGTCCCATGGACATCCGTTCAGAGTCCAGATAACACAACTGTGGACATCCATAAGGTGTCCGTTCAAACCATCCATCCAGCATCCATAGGACTTGCTTTTTTGCTTACTTAACTGGTTTATGCGACTGTAAAAAACTGTTATTTAACTTGCAATGTTTGTTGTTGTTTGTTTGTTTGTTTGTTTAGGGCAAATCTGCCAAAGGCTTTTTCGACCACTTAGATTATACTTAGTAAGCTAAAATTTGGTACACATGCTCGTCTGGTAATACAATTTTATACAAAACTTACCCCACCCCTAAAATTAAAAAAATCCACGAGATAATTTAAAACTAAAATTAGGTTACATACTTATCCAGTGATAATCAAATTTTAAAATAAATTTTACATCCCCCTTATCTTCCCATCACCCCCCATACGCGTATAAGGCTAAGTTTACCCTCTCTCTGTTTCACCCACGTAGAGTGCTTGAAATGGGCGTAAAATGGACACTGAATGGACGTCACTAATAGTCGTACAAAGGATGTAAATATATGGACGTACACAGTACATCCATTATTAGTCCGTGGACCAATGTACTTAAAAGGGATCTAAAATGAACGCCCAATGGACGACCGGTGCTATATGGGTATTATTATTATTTTTATTAATAATAATCTATAATACATATATTAATCAGGGTGTTAATAAATTAGCCAATCTCTACAATACGCAATGAGATATTAGGCCAATAACCCACCTCTAAATAAATGCGTTGTCAAGTTATCTTGTTAATTCCGAAATACAATTTTCAATAAACAATGTATTTCTTTACACTTATATTTTAAAAATAAAGTACAAAATTGAATTGAATGTTTTCGAAAAAAGTAGCACAAGTATAATACTTGAAGAATTTGATACAAAGATTTATCTTTAAAAAATAATTAAATTTTATTTTTTCTCTTGTTATAAGCGAACACATATAATGGGGCTGTTTACTTCTATTTGGGATGATTCATTTTTATATTTTTAGATTTGGTTAACGATATATCAATTATTATAAATCATTACATAAGCGAAATGTATGATTATAATATTAAATAATAATAATAATAATAATATTGTAATTATTACTTTTTCGGTTAAATGTAAATTCGCAGTCGTAAAAATAATAAATAGATCATGATGTTAATAATGATATTTTTCTACAAGCATACTAAAATGTTTATATTTTATAACTGAACACACTAGTTAGAAGTGATCTATTTTTTTACAGTAAAAAAATGAGTTAATTGTTGTACGCCGTAAAAAAAGTTAGTTAGCAAAACCACCACTGGCGGCAGCACTCTTTGACTTTGATGACAGCCATACTTCAAACTGGTTTGTTTATTACGTAAATAGGTGGTTGACTCTAGATTCTGCGCAAAATCCTTGTGTGTAATTGATTAAAAATGATTGAAGAAGATTATATGGTTTATGCACCTACAAATCTCTCCGAAATTGCAAATGCTACATGCTAGACAAGTAACCATCGAAATCGCTAAAAGTGTACAATTTAGCCTACGAAAAAAATTTTAAATGAGCTAAGGAAGGTTTAAGTTTATTTCGAAAGGGTTTTATTGGCCTATTTTAATAAAAAAAACATACTTTATTACTGAATAAATTAAATTTAAAAATTAATATTTAAAAAAATATATAGGATGATTGAAGAAAAAATAGTATGTTTCACTCAGAGGAAAATTTCTTTTTTGTACTCGTCTGTAGTTTCCAGACTCCGCTTCGCGTCGTCCGTAAATTCTACGGACTAGTAAAAAAAGCTTCACTTTTCCTCTTAGTAAAACAATATACTATTTTTAAAACCCTTCTATTCACTTCACTTCCATATATATATATAGGTATATTTGTCCTCAAATTTGCCAAATGCTTTTTCACCCACTTATTCTACTTATAGAGCTGAAATTTGGTATACATGCTTATCTGCCCTAACAAAATAATTTAATATAAAATTTTACTATATTAATTATATACAATTTCAAAAACTTTTCTTATAAATTAACACCCTCCCCCCCCAACATAGCACATGCGGCTAAATTAAAGTTACCCACTTAGACAGCTAAAGTTCGGTACATATGCTTATATCCGGTGACAATATAATTTTACATAAAATTTCTGTTTCACTCCCGGGTTGCTTCACACATTAATAAATTATAACTAAAAACTTGAAAATAAAACAAGATATACCAATTTACAAAAACGAATTTTTTAAAAGAAGGGTTTTGGAAATGTTGGCAAAAATAAAGAAATCACAAATTCCAAAACCTTTCTTTTAAAAAATTCGTTTTCGTAAATTGGTATATCTTGTTTTCTACTTTTTAGTTATACATAATACGTAATCAATAGAAGGGTTTTAAGTTTAAAAACTTGTTTTTTATATAGTTTTATTAATTCTTCATTGTTTTTTAGGATTCATTACATTCACATTAAACCCACAAATACTCAAGGCAAGCAAGTACGACCAATGCTTCTTCTTCATGGATGGCCGGGATCAGTCAGGGAATTTTATGAAATGATTCCATTGATGACAACTCCACAGAAAGGAAGGGATTACGTGTTTGAACTTATTATTCCATCCCTTCCAGGTAAATATTCAATAAGTTTTAAAACATTTATTTCAAAATCTCATATATGTTGGGCCATGAACTTCAATGTGGTAAAAAAAAATAAATAGATAATAAGCAAAACTATTTTTTCTCACTACCAACTAGGCGAGTTGTTGACATTGCGGACAGTAACGGAAAGTACTATATCGAGCACACTTAGTGATAGATAAAATTAATAAAAACAAAATCGTAACTAGACAGAAAAAACGATTTACCGCGCATAGACACAAGTGTCCAACATTTACCCAGTCAACACAAATACATGGCGGGAACATAGCAGGTACATAACCACTGTTCTATGTGATGTTGCAGACATGTAATTTTTATAGTCCATGTATAGTCCTTGGACTTTAACAATTCCGCCTCAAGTTATGTATCAGCTACATAACATGCTACATATCAGATACATACTAGGTACATAACAATAAAAGTAGGCGTTTCCGAATTTTACTTGTTATGGAGTGCATCATAGATTTAGACATGGTGAACATTTTTACGTCTTTTTGATAAACCTAATAATTAAAGTATATAAATATCTTTATATGTAGCATCCATCAGGCAAAATTCTTATACGATGTGCATTTTTACTGTGAAAGCAAACTTTCTACCAGGCTTAAAAATCATGGGCCACATAAAAAGCCAATTTTAAGAGAAAAAATAGCAAATAATCATTTTAAAAAAATATATATATTTTAATTTTTTGTCTAAAATTATCTAAAATCGGTTTAGTTGTCTAAAAATACATGCGTTTCTACTACTTAAGGGTAAAACTTTTATTATTAACAACAATTTTAAGAATATTAGTGATTCTAACCTATAAAAATTAAAATAATATAGACGCCATATTTAGTATTGAATTCATAACATTTTATGTATCGTGTATGTTCTCGTACCATATATATGATACATAACATGCAATATTGCATGTTATGTATCATACATATGTATGTTACATCTTATGTAATATGGCACATGTAACGTAAAAAATCTTTCTGTTATAGGGCATGTTATGTAGCATACATATGTATGTTATGTCTCATGTAATATGGCACATGTTACCTAAAAAATCTTTCTTTACCATGTTGCATCCATATATGTGCGGACTGGGTACCGCAGGGGGACATCTAGACACAGGACTACTATTTTTAATTTTATTGAGTGAATTCATAAAAAAACGATTTGTTCAATTGTCACACATATAAATGTCAAAAATATTATTAATAAAATAAGATTTTAACTTCTTGGTAGTGAGAAAAACGTAATGCGCAACTCGTAGGTAAGTTTTTTTCTGTCTTCGGTCGTGTTTATGGACCTCAGCTCCGCTTCGGTCCACAAAATACGATCTCACACAGAAAAAATCACTTACCTCTATAGAGTAGATCTACTAGGAGCGCAAATAACTATTTTTAACTATTCGTGGTTATAATGTATACATAGCCCTTTTTTTAGAAATACGTTGTTATGGTTATAATGATAATTATCATTATTGTTATAATTATAATAATAAATAGATTTAAACACATTCATTTGTCACAAATTGACAGATAGTTTAGAGTAACTGCATTAACTGTCATTATATATAGAACCACTTGATCTGGGCTTAGTTTGCTTGTTGGCTCTTGATCTGTTTTTGGTACCATGGTCTAATTTGGTTTATTTTTTGAAAAAAAAGTCTAAAAAAGAAACAGTCGATCAAGAACCAAATAATAAAGTACGACCCAGAAACAAAGAACAAAGTAAGCACATCTGTACTAACCCTATTTCTCTCCAGACCAGTAGGTAAATAATTTTCTTATAACCAAAGAAAAGGTCCTTCAAGTTATTATTTTCGTTTAGTAATTTCATAGAAGATTATAGTATTAAAATATTACAAATAAAATATTACATTATAATAATACTTTTGAAAATATATTTAAATATAACTATTAATTAATTATTAATAATAATGTAACGAAACCATTTTTTAGGGCGCCGTAACGTTTCGTTATCTCGGGGTGTTTAGGTTCGTTGAGCAAAGAAATGTTAAAACTATGCATACTAATTATTTATTAATATAAATAGATTCACTTTACTTCCATTTCAAACCATTATAAAATCTTCTTAAAACTAACTTTAAATATAATTTTATTATTCATAATAATAAAATAAACTTTTACGGTATATTTTTCAACTGTTCATGTTCAAGGTATAAATTCAATTTTTTCCCTACTATATTTTAAACAGAGCAGTACCTAATTGCCCCCCACTACCTTTTGGTATACAAGCAATAGGGGTCACTCAGATATTTCGTTACATCTGCCCCACAGATTGCAGGATGAGCATTATGTTTAACAAAATGGCATTTTGCAATCTACCGGAACGTAACGTATCTATTTAATTATTGACTAATTAATTAAGTAAATATATAATTTTATCTCAAATAATGTACCTAATATAAAACGTTTTTATTAACTTACTACTTATGATATAAATCTTAACTAAAATAATATATAATATTAAAAGTATAAACCTTAACTATTTAACTAAATATTATTATATAATATAAAAACTTATAATAATATAATATAATATTATATAATATATAAACCAATAATAACATTATATAATTTCAAATTATAAATTTAATATTACTTTTGTCAGTGTAAAAATATAAAAATAATGTAGGCAATTTAAATACATTTTTTACCGTGTATATCAATTTATAAAATTTAAAATCGCTATACTAACGTGAACAATATTTTTTTTCTTAATACAAAAAATGGATCACCGGGTGTCAATGACATTGAAACCATTTTAACTAAAAAACTTCAATAAATATACAAAATAATTCGCAAATAAATTAACCAAATCTTTCACGATAACTACTGTTAATTTTGAAATTAAGAAATAAAGAGCCTACCTATTTTTATTTTGAATATATATTTATTTATTTCTTCAGGATTTGTTAACCATATTTCTCCCGGAAAACAGTTCGTGCTGCATAAAGTATCCATATTTTGATTTCTCTGCTTTAGATGCTGGAATTTAGATATTTCAGATCTAGCCCACTTTTGGAAGCCAAGTTGTAACGAAACCATTTTTTAGGGCGCCGTAACGTTTCGTTATCTCGGGGTGTTTAGGTTCGTTGAGCAAAGAAATGTTAAAACTATGCATACTAATTATTTATTAATATAAATAAATTCACTTTACTTCCATTTCAAACCATTATAAAATCTTCTTAAAACTAACTTTAAATATAATTTTATTATTCATAATAATAAAATAAACTTTTACGGTATATTTTTCAACTGTTCATGTTCAAGGTATAAATTCAATTTTTTCCCTACTATATTTTAAACAGAGCAGTACCTAATTGCCCCCCACTACCTTTTGGTATACAAGCAATAGGGGTCACTCAGATATTTCGTTACAATAATAATAATAATTAATTATTAATTATTAGAAGAACTTTGATTTTTATTTTAAAAATTCACTGATAATCTGATAACAATTATATTAAAAAATTATTATTAGAACGAAACGTCAGAGTTTTAGTCTTATAATAATTAAAATTCTTATTGCTAATCTGGTTGAGAAGACATTTTTTATAGCCGAGCGTATTAAATCCCGACCTGCGTAGCAGCAATGGATTTAAGAGTGCGAGGCTATAATAGTCTTCTCTACCGTGGTTTATATATTAGTTTTTTCACTACTAGCAACTATTTAACTATTTTTATTCAAATAATAAAATAAATTATTAACAGAAATGATATTTATTGGAATTTTCATAAAAATCAAGTAGCCTTGATCAATGACATTTGCTCAAATAAATACTTTGAACTGAGGTTTAAAAATTTAGTTTTTTTAAATTTTTTTTTTCACAATTATTGATTGTATTAATTGGTAATAATTATAATTAATTATATTTAATAAATAGAAAGTTATTTAAAGCTATATTTTTGGGTTTAATTAGTAAAAATTGCACAAAGAACTGAAACATCTAAAGTGACAGAAATCAATTGTTTATATAAAATTTACTCCTACTAGGAGACAAAAAATTATTATTGCTATAGTTGAAGAAAATTGATTTCACAATCTGAAAACATGATATATAATGGTATAAAGCTAGTGTTGAAAAAAATATTTTATTTTAGGTTATGGGTTTTCTGAAGCTGCAGTAAGACCAGGACTTGGACCAGCAGAAATGGCCGTAGTTTTTAAAAATTTCATGCAACGACTAGGTTTTACGAGATATTATCTTCAAGGTGGGGACTGGGGTGGCATTCTAGTTCAACATATGGCTACATTGTATCCAGAAAAAGTTATTGGGGTTCACTCCAACATGTGTTTTGTAAACACTCCATGGTCAAATCTTTTGACCATGATTGGAAGTTTTTATCCACCCTTGATTGCCGACGAAAACCAAGTTGATAAAGTTTACCCTTTATCTAAAAAATATTCTTATCTTATGTTGGAAACTGGTTATATGCATCTGCAAGCAACTAAACCTGACACCATTGGTAAGTTTCATTCTGTTTACATCGGCACTTAGTGCTACTAAGAGTGCCGATGTATTGAAATCTTTGTCGAAAAGTCAAAATCTTTGACCACGTTTTTTTCACATTTCTCGACGTTTTAGACCATTTTAGACCAGTCGAAATCAGTAAAAAATGTTTTTGCGTCCGTCTGTCTGTCTGTCTGGGTGTAAACTCTCTAACTCCATTTCTACATGAGTTATCGACTTGAGGTTTTTTGCATATTGTTTCTTATTGTATGCCGAAGAGCTGATTAGATTTTGGGGGTAAACGATTGGGGGTAAGGGGTTAAAGATAGGGTAAAACTCCTATTTTTAGCTTTTTTTGTTTATAATTAAGGCAATTATTATTGTATTTGGTTAATTTAGCACTTATATAAAAGATAATTTTAAATTGGTCAAAAAATGTTATAAATAACGTTTTCCTAAAACACATTGTTTTCGATACATATTTATAACCCGACTTCAAAAAATTATATTTTAAATAAAAGCTCTTTTTAAGCCCTATAAAAAATGTTATATACAGTTTTTTGCTAGAATATAATGTTTTAAAGATACAGAATTTAAAATCAAACAAAATACCTAGTTTGAAATTGCAAACTAGATGGCTCTAGTGTACAATAGTGCCGATGTTTTGACAGGGTGCTTGCAACGTTTCATCTAGTTACTTGTTAAGTTTGCAAGTAATTCTTAATAGTCGGAGAGCTGGTGACCATTTTTATTTCATTGTTTTCTCCCGGCTGTATTTTATATGTCTTAAAGTACATTCAAATTAAGCTATTTTCAAATTGCTAGACTTCGAATCCGGTTCCTTTGGGTGCTTAAATCTCCAAATGGCAATGAGCTACCAAAAAAACTATCTTTAACTTGCAGAGTCAGAGTATACATTTCATTTAATACATTCAGATTAATCTATGTTCATAGTTATACACAATAATTCTGGGGCCAAGGTGTGAGAACAGTCTTTAAAAAGTGCCTTTAAAATATGTTATACTTAATTTTTTAAAGAACTGAGAATTTATGAAATGACATTTTAATTAAATGAAAATTAAAGACAGTTTTTAGTGTTGACAAATGTCAGATTAAAAAGTCTTTTTTTAACTCTCAGCCTAGTTAATAATTTTGAAAACCCGTGAAAATAGACTAATCTAAATGTAATAAATGTAATTTGTTTGACTCGATAAATTAAAAATAAATTTTTCGGGGACCCCATTTCAGCACCTTTTCGAGGATTCTAGCATACAAAGGAACCCGATCCAGGACCCTGCGATTTGCAAGTAGCGTACTAAAGTGTTCATATTTTATAACTGAACACACTAGTTAGAAGTGATCTATTTTTGTACAGTAAAAAAATGAGTTCATTGTTGTAAGCCGTAAAAAAAGTTAGTTAGCAACCACCACTGGCGACAGCACTCTTTAACTTTGATGACAGCCATACTTCAAACTTGTTTCAAACAAGTTGTTTGTTTATTATGTAAACAGGTGGTTAACTCCAGATTCTGTGCAAAAACCTTGTATGGAATTGATTAAAAATGGTTGAAGAAGTTTATACCTACAAATCTCTCCAAAAATGCTACATTAGACAAGTTACCATCGAAATCGCGAAAAGTGTACGATTTAGCCTACCAAAGAATTTAAAATGAGCTAAGTAAGGTTTAAGTTTATTTCGAAAGGGTTTTATTGGCCTATTTTAATAAAAAAACATACTTTATTACTGAATTAAATTAAATTCAAAAATTTATATTTAAAAAAGTATATATAGGAAGAAAAAATAGTATGTATATTATATTACCTATAACTAAACCCAAAAATTACATGGAAAAGTTATGTTTTATACCTAAAACATTTTTCGTTTTGTTTTACAGCCTTGAGAAAGTTTATATACAATAAACGAAACTAGTCGGCAAACCATATTGTTTTTTGTACGTTTCCAACACCCAAGAACCGCAAAATTAAAAAAAACACTATTTTTTTTTTGCGTTTCACTCAGAGGAAAATTGTTTTTTTACTCGTTTGTAGTTTCCGGACTCCGCTTCGCGTCGTCCGTAAATTCTACAGACTAGTAAAAAAAAGCTTCACTTTTCCTCTTAGTAAAACAATATACTAATTTTGAGTGCTGTATACAAATATTATATTTTTTTGTAGGGGCTGTGCTACGTGAAACCCCTGTTGGTTTAGCTGCGTATATATTGGAAAAATTCATCACATGGACTAATCCAGCTTACAAGGAACGGTTAGATGGCGCTCTCACCGAAAAATACACTTACGACAAGCTTTTGGATAACGTAATGATCTACTGGATCACTGATTCTATGACGACCTCAATGAGGTTATATTCTGAAGGTTTCAATAAAGCTCAAATGTCAAATGGTTTAGGAAAAATTCCAATAAAAATACCAAGTGGTTGCGCCAAATTTTCTTTTGAACTGGCCTACCAAACTGATACAATTCTTAAAGAAAAGTATGCCAACTTGATACACTCGACTGACTATGTTGGTGGACATTTTGCAGCTTTTGAATTACCCAAAGTCTTAGCTAATGACGTACATGATTTCGTTGACAAAACTGAAAAATTGCTGAAAAATCCTTCAAAGAAAGACTAACTTATAAATATTATTTTTACTTGTTACATATTGTAATAAATATTGTAAATATAATATTATTTTAGTGACCTAAATAAATATATATATATATATATATATATATATATTGTATCATTAGTTTTTTTTTCGACTAATTTAAAAGATAAACTTTTCGTCGCCTTCGTTAAAACTTAAAAATATAACTAATAATAGTCAGTAGTCGGCGAATTTCCAGTACTCGCATAGGCGCCGCGTCGAGTCTACCGTTGATGCGAGGTTTTAAAATTTACATTTTTTTTTATCTTGATTTATTTTAATGATTCCATTTTAACGAGTAAGGTGGGAAAAAAGTTATCGACAAATAAAAATTAAAAACTTTCGTATTCTTAAAAGATAAAAATCGAATGTGGTTTTTTTCTTTGAAAACACCGATATATATACGTATTTATAGTTAACATGTATAGTTAATATTGTTGTGGGTAACAAATTAGTCGTCAAATGTCAAATGTTTCGATTTATAAAAATTTCCCTCACAATTCGGCAATTTATTCCGTAAGCCTATGTTTCTGTGTTTATTTTCAACGTTGATGAGTCATAACTGAGTTTACGCCGAATACTGCTAATAGTCACATCAAATATTAACAAGTCATAAAGATATGTAATGCTTCGAATTGCATTATATACTATTCACAATGGATAGTATACTGCATTTCCCAAATACTTAAACCCAAGTTAAAATTATTTAAAATTCAAAATAAAATATTGCTGCCACCAAAAGTAGGGGAAGTCAGGGTTAACTGGGCTACAGGGTTAACTGGTCCACCTGGATTTTATCAACTTTTTTTATTAGTATTGGCGCCTTAGGGCAAATTTTAGTGATATTTAGTTAGAAGTATTGTTTAAAGTATTATGACGGACCGTGTTGTCCACGTGTAAGTTGTAGTAGAGAAAGTTAATTTTTTTCGATGAAAAGTGGGTATTTACCTTAACTTTTATTTTTTTTAATTTTTAGATAGATAGATAGATAGATAGATAGATTTATTCTTGCTAAAAAAATTACAAACGTCAGAAAAAAATACAGTAGAATAAAAAATAAAACATAAAATATTAAAAGTCTAGATCATTGAATATTCTTCAAGGCTATAGAATGCCTTTTTAATTAAATAAAATTTTATACGTTTTACAAAAACAGAAAATGACACACATCTAAAATTTGTAGGTAACACATTAAAAAATTTTATACAGTAGTAGTTAGGGCCGGTTTTTGACCTTTCCAGTCTTAATTGTGGTATACAAAGATCAGTCTTATTTCTCGTATTATGTGTGTGTTTTACGTTTTGTGGAAAGAGATCTGGGTTCTTTCTAAGATAAATTAGGCAATTTAATATAAACAAGCAAGGAAAAGTAAGGATCCCCAACTTGATAAAGTGTTGTTTGCATTCATCCCTATATCTCAAACCAACTATTCTAAGTGCTTGGCGTTGTAACCCGAAGATCCGGTGCCTACATGACAAGTGGCCCCAGGCTACAATACCATAGTTAAGCAGCGATTGAAACAGAGCGAAGAATGCATTTCGCAATATTGGCTCTGACAGAGATAATGAAAGTGATCGAAGCAGGTAAATATTTTTGCATAGATTTTTTGATAAAGCAGTACCATGGTTATTCCAGGTCAACTCAGAATCTAGATGTAAACCTAAAAATTACACACTTGTTGATAGATCTTGATCTAGGTTTCGCAAAGTAAAAATCATATTAACGGTTTTACTTTGATTAAGACTTAATCTCTTATCCAAGAACCACATAGAGGCTCTCAATTGTATGTCACGAATTTTAATCGATCCCGTTATAAAGGATTCATCTTGGACCCCGAAATTTGTGTCATCTGCAAATAATGTACAAGCTGCGTCCGACACAAATTCCGGTAGGTCGTTAATAAAAATTAAAAAAAGTAAAAGGCCTAGGATAGACCCTTGTGGTACCCCGAATCCCACAGGCCTGTCTTTAGACCGAGATCCGTTGAACAGTACCTGTTGGGTTCTACCAGATAAATAGGAACTTATTAATTTAACACTGTTGGGATCAAAATTGTAATAATACAGTTTTCTTATTAAGATTTCATGGGACACCCAATCGAAAGCCTTCGTGAGATCCAAGAATGTGGCAAAATTGAATTTTTTGTTCTCATAGGATGAAATTACAGTATCAATAAATTTAAGTATAGCGTCAATAGTCGATTTACCCCTGCAAAACCCGAATTGATCCTTTGTGAAAAAATCAAAAGTTTCGAAATAATGACAAATTTGGTCAAAAAGTATCCTTTCGAACACCTTTGACAAAATTGGAAGTAGTGAAATTGGTCTGTAGGAGTTGGTATCGTTTATATTATTATTTTTGGGCACTGGAACAACCACAGCACGCTTTAGTTCATTTGGAAAGATGCCTTCCACTATACAGTGGTTTATTATTTTGGTAAATGGCGTAATTATTTGATTATTTATTGTTTTAATAAGATCAGAGTTAAATCCAAAAATGTCTCTGCTTTTGCTATTTTTTAATTTATCTATCGCAGATCGGACCTCGTTAAGGGTCACGTATCTAAAGTTAAAATTGGCATTAACATTTGGCATGTTTACCATATGACTAATAGGGTCATTTTTAGGTATACCTAAAGAATCAATAACAGTCTGGGCAATGTTTGAAAAGTAATCATTAAACTCTTATTAATTAATACTTTTCTATTAATAGGAGGATCTAGACTAATATTTTACCTAATATACTGAGTATTTTATTAATTATTCTGTATAATTTCCGCCTTCTAATATCTTATTAAGTAATAAAATTTTATGATTTTATTCAGTGGTGTCACTCATAGTTAACTGGACCACTTGTCAATATTAGTTAGTTCGGGGTTAACTGGGTCATGTCCAGTTAACCCCGGACCAGTTAACCCTCAGATATATCTGATATTTAACATATTATGTTGTCTATTTTTATGTTAGAATTAAATTTTATTTGATTTTAAATCGTTTTTATTCACAATAATTACAATACATTACATTTTTGTTAGTGGACCAGTTAACCCTGAGTAGTGGTCCAGTTAACCCTGCCCTATGGGGTTAACTGGTCCAGCGGGGTTAACTGCTTTATCGTTAATAACTTTTTTTATATAAATAATATTTGTCTGAAGTATTAATATGTTCTAACTATAGTATTAATCTAGCTTTTGCTATAGAAAATATTTGAAAATTGTTTACAGGTTTTTCAAAAACTCGATATGAAAAAAAGCAGTCCACTTAACCCCGACTTGTCCTAAACATTTAAAAAAATAAAAGACAAAATTAGGTTCTATGATATCCCCCCCAAAAACAAACAAGCTGGGGGAGTTAAAAATCTAAATAAAGTAAAGGAAAATTCGGATTGATGTATATTTTTTAGGAAAATTAGTTTTATAACAAGGATCCTGCACTACCACTGCAGTGCACTGAAAAAAAAATCAATTTAAAAATAAAAAATAAAATTAGGATCCTCAATAGCGCAGTTGTTAAAGCAAGATAATATTGTTTTTTGCCTCCGAGTTCGAATCCAATCCCGGGCTACTACTTTTTTACCCGACTGACCAAGAAAGGAGGGTAATGTGTTTAACAGTCTATGTATGTATGTATGTATGTATGTGTGTATGTACCACTCTAAATACGTCCTAGACAAAATATTTTTGGATACAAATGTGTTTTTATTCGGTAAGGCGCCGCGCCGCGGCGTCAGGATTGCAATGGGGGACAGTACTTTAAAGAGCTTAAAATTATTTTTTTAACTATATAATTATTTATTTTTTAATATTTTTTTTTACATTTTTTTTTCTTCAAAATTGATGAAATTTTTAATATTTTTAAAACATTTATTTTGGAAATTTTGCATAAAAAGGTCCAACTAATAAATACATGTCATCATATATATTTTTATAGTTAGTCTTAAAAGACTAACTTATTATTTATCAATCATCAATCAACAAAATATTAAAAGTTTAAATAAAAAATCTTAAAGTAAAAAATCTTTTAAAAAATCTTTGAAATAAAAAATCTTTTAAAAAAATTTTAAAATAAATAATTACAAAGTTAAATAGAGAATTTTAAGCTCTTTAAAATGACTTATCACAGGACCTGGGATGTCATTTAAAATATTACACCCCACTGCCGCGCTAGCGAATAAAAAATTAAAGAATATGGTAAATAATAGTTTTTGTTGTGTGATATAAATATTTCAAACTTGAAGTTTTTATCTTTGCCCATTCAAAAATTACGACAGTTGTACCATTTAAAAGAATAACCATGTACAGTGTGATTATAAAGTGCCGAACAGTTTGAAAAGAAAATACTCTTCGTTTGAAGCAACGCCTCTGTTAGAGTTGTGTGTGACAAGCCCATGTGATTGCTACGTACAACACCTCGGTGGCCAGTAAAACGCACACAGCTTTCTTGCATTTTACTCATCACTAATGCCAGTTTTGAATTAAAAAGTGTTCGGAACTTTATAATCGCACGGTATATTCAATAGTTCTGAATCTATATTATAGAAGAATCAATTTAAATTGATAAAAATATATAAACAATAAATAATATTACAATAATATATATGTGTATTTTAAATTTGAGTTCAAGGTCCATTGTTATACTTAGGAATTATCAGTGATATATTTAATTGTTTACTCATTGATTACCATGTATTCACTATAGGTTTTTACGAGAGTGAAAAATCAAATTCCTTATTGGTGAAAATGCTGAAACGAAAATAATATTAAAGATACAGCCTGTTCCAGAACTCGCGTACAGAAATTTGAGGGTATATTAAAAACCTCGTTAAAAACCCTCTGGCAAATATGAAAAAAGTTTAAAAATAAGAACGCTTTAAGTGGACCAATACTGTTGCTGATGAATTCCCTTTAAAAATTGAATTTGTAGTTATGGAAGCATATTTAATTATTGCAGGTACATATTTTGTAGGTTGAAATGGTGATTAATGTGACATAAACATTTACTAATGCCATGTAGTGAAGTGGGTTTTTTCTAATATATAATATTTTTCTACTAATGTAGTCATGTCGAATTCTATCACTAATTTAGTGAAGTGGTATATATTTCGGTTATAGCCGAGCGGTTAATTATAACTTTTATTATAACTTACTCAGTTAGGTTGGCCATACAATCTTCTATCGTACTTAAAGTATACCCGAGCGGAGAATATACTTAACCACTTATCACTTTATTCGGGAGCGGGTATTCTAGGAGACGGCGCTTAGGAAACAGATAAAACGATTTCTTCTTAACTTAAGAATAATATATTAAATAAATGTGAATAAATTCTCCAAGAACATGAAAGATCAATTCTTACTTCTAAGTCCTATTTCTATGCAAAGCCCTTAAATTCTAATTTCCATTAAATATTAGTTTTCCATTAAATACTTCTAACTTAAAACATTCTATGTTTGAAATCCCAACTATTCGCAATCATTTTCAAATCCCAATTTATTTTCCACATTTTTCTTAGTGTATATTTAAACTGGTTCGTATAAGTCATTTAAATTATTTTACAAAATATTTTTCAAAGTTAATTAATATTCGTCAAAATTTCTATCAGTGTTCATACTATCAATATTTATAAGTGTCCAAAATTATTTTTATGTTTAAAAGTTTAAAAACTATTTTAAATTCAAGAATAAATCTCAAAATTAATTCTCACAGAAACTACATTTTCACTTTTGAAACTGGCGTAGAGGCAGTCTAACTAAAACTGGATAAAAATGAATCTTTTCATGAGTTTATATAGCTAATAAGAAGGTCACTAGTTAAATTTATTTGACAATGCTATTAGCGCAAAATATCTACAAAGATACCGCGCATATTTAATTACCCCGACAAAAGAGTTTCAGTCTCATCAATTTGCAAACTAATTGCTATTTCTGACATCTGAAACGATCATTTCACTCATAAATTAAATTTGTATAAACAATTAAGATTACTAGACAACTTTTAAGTTATACCGACAAGAATTACAGAGGAGGGGTCCGATCAAATGTAGGACACACCGAACTCTTCCGAAGCCGAATCTCGTGAAGCCAGATTGTATCATAGCGCAATATTAAAGAAATATTATTTTAAAATTTTAACTACATATAAAATATTCGGATCATAACAGCCAAAAAACCACCGCCGGATGGAGTGACACTATAAAAATTGAATATTTGATAGCCTCTGTCGGTTTTGTCAAAATATAATAAAAATTCTAAAATTGAAAGTCTCAAACAATGCACGCGTCAATAATTAAAATGTGTGTCAATAATTAAAATGTGTGTAATTTGTAGGTGATTTAACATCAGCAACAGGATTGGTCAGATTAAATAGCTTCCATTTTAATTAGTATTGAAGATGGATTTTTTTTGAATTTTTTTTCATATTTGCCAGAGGGTTTTTAATATACCCTCAAATTTCTGTACGCGAGTTCTGCAACATGCTGTATGTATAATACAAGGTTAAAACAATTATATAAAAATAAATTTAAACAAGATATGTAATGCTACGCGTTCCATTATATACTATGTTGTGTTTGTTCCAATACTTAAACGCAAGTTGGAATTATCTAAAACTCAAAATAAAATATCACTGTCAACAAAGGAATACTTACCCTATAGGCAGGGCTGGCTGAAAAAAAAAACACCTTTGGAAAAAGAAATGGAAAAACCATGGCGTTTTCCACTATGAAAAAGAGCGGAAAATACAGAAAAGGACACTTTCTATTCATTATTTGTAAACGTTTTACAATATTTTTATTTAAATTGGTACTTATAGGTTTTTGGGGTAGCTGAAAAATAATTATTATTATCTTGTCTTCCGCCCCCTGGTAGATTTTTTTTATTAACAGATTATAATCTGTTATTAAAAATTTTCTACTAGGGGGCGAAAGACAACATTTTTTAAATATTCAGTGTTTTTATTTTTGGAGTTTAAGGAGGAGGTTAAAGTTAATATTTTTTTAATTGTGACAAGAATTTCATAATTTTTTTTTTTTGAGCCTGTGAATCTGAAAACAAAAATGTCTGTTCTGGTTAATTCTTATACAGACCTTATAAGATCTTATAAGATTGTATACGACCAATAAGAACTTAAAAGAACATAAAATAGGATTTAGAAAAATTTATTAAGAAAATTTTCATAAAAATTCTTGTAGATTCCTATAAGATTAAATAGGAAAATATACTTAACTCTTATCGGTAGGTTTTAATCAGAAAATACAAATTAGAATGTGAATGAGTTATTAAGCAAATTGGTATAAATTTAAATAGCAGGTTTTAAAGAGAAAATTCTAATGAAGCACTAATAAGATATAAACATAATGTTCATATTAACTTAATTTCAGAGTTTTAAGGCGAAAATTTGGAATGAAAAAGAATTAATGAGAAAATTGATACTAAATTTAAATACCAGGTTTTAAAAGAAAATTCTAACGCAGTCCCAATAAGATTTAAACAGCAGATTAATTACAGTTTTAAGGCGAAAATACCTATGTCATAGTTGGCGTCACATGTTATTTCCTACCACTAACAAAACTTTTTAAATAGATAGTCACTTCTTGGAATGCTGTTGTTATAACCTACTAGTCAGCTAATTCGATACACATTATCGGATTGGTATGGATAAAGATATCTGGAGGCCCGGTTTCCTCACTTCCGGTGTCCTTAAGTTGTTGAGAATGGATTTTGTGGGGGTTTGGATGTCTAGGGGGATCGATTTTTTCCCAATTTTTTTGATATCTCTTCGCGTTTTCAAGATACAAGCAAAAAAGTGTGTGTGTTTAAAACCATTGATCTATTGTAGAACCAGGTTTATTCTTATAAAAACCAGCTTTACTGGTAAGAAATTGCATTCAAAATCTTATTAAAACTTCTCAAGATTAAATAGGAAAATTTTAATAAGAATTAAAATGAAATTTCTTTTCCAAAACCTGGTTCATTCTTATTAAAAGTTCTACAAAGTTTTAATAAGATCAAATACGAAAATTTTAATAAGAATTAACCAGAACGGTTTTACGTTTTATATACGTTTGTATGATAAAATTTTATAAAATAACTTTGTGAAAAATATTAAATTTAAAAAATAAATAAAATTTATCCACATTAGAAATTGTACGATAGCCTTTATTTTTTTTGTGGTTTATTGGCATATATTTATTTTATTTATTTATTTATATTTGGTGTAGGTACATAGTCATGGAGAGCCCCAAATAAGCTTTTGGCTTGTGCTAGGGGCTCTCCATTGATTTTGATGAGAATACAAAGTTATAAAAAGTTGTAATTACGTAGCAAATTTTATAGTTCTATATTCTAAGTATTAACTCCAGTCCATTAAAAGTAATTCTTTTTTATCCATGCCTAATTTTTCTTAACTTCCAAGCTGCATAAACCATAAATTTTGATAAAAAAAGTTTAAAAATAAATTTCAAAAAATGACTTTGACAGGTGCTATAGTACAATAACTTGTGATAGTGGTTGTTTGTGTAAATTCAGTTTGAAATTTAGGCGACCATTCTGTATATTGTTATTTAAATAATTTAGAAAAAAAAAGACGATTTTCTCAAAGAGTGATGGATAGAAAATTTTAATTTTAGTCTCACTTTACTCAGTACCTAAGCTTTGTTTATTAACATTCATAAAAACACTTAATTCGGAATTTTTATCTGAATTTTTTTTTCGAAGCACCGTGTATACAGTTATCTTAATGTTAGGGGAGAGTTGGCCAAAACGGGATAGCTAACGATATTTGGTCTGAAATTCTGTAATTATGCTATTGATGTCTACTATTTTTTAACTGTAACTTCCCCATTGACCCATTTCTATGTTTAGGTATAGTTATTGCTGAATATCTTGACGATAACATAGGAAAGTCATATTGAAGAAAAAAAAGTAAAGTATCCCGTTTTATCCACCTGGTCGGGTAAAATGGGATGGTGAAACCTCATTTATATCGATTAACACTACCAGTCGTCGGATGGCGCTGCTTATTTTGAAATATTGGCCGGTATCCCGTTTTATCGGACTATCCCGTTTTGGCCAACTCTCCCCTATTATATATGGAGTACCTACTTTTGCCTTAAACACGTAGAAGTTACAATTATATAATATAAATATGAACTAGGTTTGGACTTTACGCGATATAGTCTATATCGCGTTTTTACTTTTAGTAATCAGTCATCCAAATCCAGTCACCATGGGTATATCACTGCAAGCTTACGCTTATATAAGTATAATAGTAGTGTTAGTGGGCTTAGAAATAAATAAAATCCTGTCACCAGGACCCCGACCGGTCCTTGAAGAGGATTGGTGGGGACCTGGTGATTCCTCCAAACAGGATAGAAGCATTAGGAGTTTTAAAATAAATATTTCCGATAAGGTAAAATAACATAATTTTATATTTTTACTTTCGCCAAGTCTTGCCTTAGTAAAAAAAAACTGAAAAATTTGTATTGCTTTTTTTACGTTTCTCGACAGAAAAGTTAACTGTGCTCATAAATTAATAGGTAAAGCGTAGAGTGAATATACAGGGTGTTTGGTAGGGAGTATGCCAAACTTGGCAAGAATTGGGTCATTTCCTAACAACCAAATCAAAATAAAAAAAAATAAAATAAAATAAGAAAATATAAAATATATATATATTTTTAACCGACTTCCAAAAAAGGAGGTTATTAATTCGACGTGACTTTGTTTTTTTTATGTCTGCACGGAAAGAAATAAGTGGGCTCTGCGCTATACATTATAAGATATTTGGTAACAGTGGCAAATTATAGTGATTTAAGCTATAGATTATAAGGGACACAATAACTAATAATGTTAAAAATAAATTGGAAACGATTATATATATTACAGACACGATTATATTTATTACAGGCACTATTATAAAATTACAGAAATTTTATTATATTATAAAAATTATTAGCACGGACAATAATTAAATCTATTTAAGCTATAAATGCCATACTATTTGTTATATTTTATTATTCACTAAACAATTAAAGTATTTCATATAAATTTTTACACTGACTGCCATAATTGTAAGAGAAAGCCTTGTATTTATATAATAAGCGATTATAATTTGCTTGGTATGTGTGTTATAGCGCTCCTAGCTATATTTTTTTTTTCCGTGTGTTCCCGCATAACTTTGAAACGGATGAACAGAATTTAATGAAACCTTTTTCAACTTAAAGAGGACATTCATGAGGTGAACCCGTTTTAATTTGACGCTCGGATAATGCCGGGTAAGCCGGATAATTAAGATAAATCTATTTTTTTTAACGCCATTTTACTTAAAACTGGCCTAATTTGGTTCTAATGCCAACCAAATTTTTAGAAAATGATCGGATAACTCGGATAAGCCGGATAATTTGATTAAGGGGTCACTCAAATGTTATGGCAGGCTAAAAATATTTTAAATACCGCTAAACTTGATTCTGTGGACCTGTAATATTAAAACAACCATGGTTGCATGCATGAGAAAATTATAAAATTTGTGAATATGCCATAAGGCTTTATTTAATTATTACATTTAGTTAAAGTTTAATAAAGATTTTCTTTAGTATTTCGTTTAAAATAAGGTTGATTGGACTCTTGGGCGCTGAAATTAAAATACTACTAAATTTATTTTTTAGAATTTTTTTAGATGATGACGGCACAACGCACTAATAGCCTGCCGAGATGGAATAACAATTATAATTTAGCTTAGATGACGTTACAAATCTACAAGTTCTGTGTTTCTAAAAAGTAAAAAATTAGTAGTAAACAAAATTTTCCATTTTTCTACCCCAGGGCCAGAGGGATTTTTTATTACTATGCATACCTCATATATGAGGTACATAAAAAAATATCTATAAAAAAAATAGTTTAAAATTTTTTATTAAACACGTTTTTATCATGATAAATTAAAAATAAGTACCTGTTTATGTTACACTTTAATATTGTATAAAAACAAATTCAAATTTATAACTATTATTTCAAGTACTTTTTAAAAATTACACAGTCCCACAAAAGAAAAAAAGTGGGCTGTGCTGGGGTTGAGACCTAACTATTCTTATGTATTTTGGGATGTTGAATACGAATCTGTCATAAAAAAAGCATTTCGTGGGCTTATTTTGTTTCTACACTGAAAAAACTGTCTGGACCCACAAAAAAAAGTGGTCAGTGCTGTGGTTAAGACTCATGGATTCTTATGTATTTTGGGATGCTGAACACGAATCTGCCATAAAAAAGGCACTTCATGGGCTTATTTTGTATCTACTCTGAAAAAACTGTCTGGGCCCACAAAAAAAAGTGGTCTGTGCTGGGGTTGAGATCCACTTATTCTTATGTATTTTGGGATGCTGAACACGAATCTGTCATAAAAAAGGCACTTCATCGGCTCTTTTTTTCTACACAGAAAAAACAGCATGGGTCCCACAAAAAAAAATAGTCGTCTGTGCCGGGTTTGAGACCCACCTATTCTTATGTATTTTGGGATGCTGAACACAAATCTGTCATAAAAAAGGCACTTCATAGGCTCATTTTTTTTCTACACTGGAAAAAGTGTCTGGGGCCACAAAAAAAAAGAGTAGTCTGTGCTGGGGTTTAGACCCACCTATTCTTATGTATTTTTAGATGGTGAACAAGAATCTGTCATAAAAAATGCACTTCAATGGCTCATTTTTTTGTTACACTGAAATAATATAAGATTTTTACCATTTTAGACAGTTTTTTCAGTGTAGCAAATAAATGAGCTGATGAAGTGCCTTTTTTTATGACAGATTCGTGTTCAGCATCCCAAAATACATAAGAGTAGGTGGGTCTCAACCCCAGCACAGACCACTTTTTTATTTTGTGGGCCTGTGTTATTTTTAGGAGCTAAAAGATTTAAAACACAGATTGGATAACCACAGACCTTTAGTACCGCCACTAGAGGGAGTTCAACAGCAATATGGTATGAACACAATCCTTTTAAAAGAAGTCGTCGACTTCTGGAGGACTAAATACGACTGGAAGCAAAGAGAAGTCTATTTAAACAAATACCCCCAATTTTTGACTAACATCCAAGGGTTGGATATTCATTTTATAAGAGTTTCTCCCACAAAAGTACCAAATGGAGTTAAAGTTTTTCCTTTGATACTTTTACATGGGTGGCCCGGCTCAGTAAGAGAATTCTACGAGATGATTCCCATGCTGACAACTCCTAGAGATGGTATTGTTTTTGAAGTTATTGTTCCATCTTTGCCGGGATTTGGGTTTTCACAATCTGCTGTAAGACCAGGTGGGTACTAGGGTGGGTCAAACAAACCGACTATTTTTTTTTACTTTATACTCTGAAAAATCGGTTGCTAGACACCTCTAGAAAATTTTCACCAAATATGAGCTCTTAATTTTGATAAAAAGGTTCTCCGCTTTACAATTTTCCATTTTTTCCTCAGTATTAGAAACAAAAATTAATATCTCTTTGTTCGTTAAATATTCTTATAGGAAATCGAATGCTCTACAAAAAAGGTCCCTTACAATTTTTTCGCAAACCTCACCGTTTAAAAGATATCAAAGGTTAAGTTTGATTATTTTAAGAGACATTTCTGTTTTGCTTTTGACTTTTATAACTCGCTTACAAAAAAAATGTTATGAATTGCGCAATTCATAGTTTTGTAGGAAATTAACTGCTCTACAAAAATGGTCTCTTATGATTTGTCGATTAAATTAAGCGTTTAAAAGATATTCATCGTCACACTTCAATGCTTACTAATTTTAATAGTTTTTGATGAATAATTCGAAAAATTTCAATTTAATTTATGAGTTTCACGAAAATTAATACAAATTTGAGTTTCTATCGTAAGAGTAACTCTTATATAAGTTTCCCTTTCGAAAATTTATTTAAAACTTTTTTATTTTAATAATATTTTCATAAAATTTATCTTTATAATAACTTATTATTTTATTATTATTTTTTTCAAAATTTAATAAATCATTGACTCTGAGTTAGAAATAATGCACAATTTTTTCTTTTCAATATAACCAAACATACGTAGGACTAAAAAAAAAACTAGAAAAATAGTTTAAAACATTTCTCTTTTCATAGGAACTAAAATTTGTATAAATTTTTGTGAAACTCGTAAATTAAATTTAAATTTTTCGAATTATTTATCAAAAACTATTAAAATTAGTATGCATTGAAGTTTGACGTTGAATATCTTTTAAAAGCTTAATTTAATCGACAAATCATAAGAGACGTAGAGCAGTTAATTTCCTACAAAACTATGAATTGCGCACTTTAAAAAAATATATTACTCCAAATTAATTGCACACAGAAAATTTCGTTGTATTTTTAATACTGAATGTTATTTGTTAATACATATTTTTTATTTATATAGCCACCATTATTATTTAATACTTTACTTGTGATATTAAATACTTCAATGTGTGTATTGTATACAATATGTTGTCATAGTAACATAGAGAGCGTGCTGGTACATTTGGATCCCCACCCAACATGTGTTTATTAATACTGTAACATTTGGTAAATTATATCAGAGTTATAGTTTGGTATACTTTAAGTTGTAGTTGTTGTGTTATTGATCTAGTTTAAAGTATGTTACAGTATTTAGTAAAATAACAATCGGTAAATAATACCAAAATTTTGATTAGTAATAATACAGAGCAAAGTAAAAAAGGATCGATTATTTTATCAGTGTGTAATTGTGTGTGGTTGCAATCTCTAAATTATTACTAATCAAAATGTTGGTATTATTTAGCGATTGTTAATTTTTCTGAATACTGTAACATACTTTAAACTAGATCAGTAATACAACTTAACAACAACTCAAAGTATACCGTACTATAAGTGTGATATGCTTTACCAAATGTTACAGTAATTTTTACTTTAACATGCTAGTATTAATAAACACATGTTGCGTGGGGATTCAAATGTACCAGCACGGTCTCTGTGTTAGTATGACAACATTTACTATACAATACACATATTGCAGTATTTAATATCACTAGTAAAGTAATTAATACCAATGGTGGCGATATAAATAACAAATATGTATTTACAAATAAAATTTACTATTAAAATTACAATGACATTTTCTGAGTGTACAAGGTGTTATCCTGTATTTTTTCTTGCTCTTTTATTTATATCTAGCGGTAAACCTTTTTATCGTGCTCGCCACCCCAAAATTGGTAAAATAAGCCGAAGTTTAATGCATTACATGGACCCCCAGTTATGTACGCGCATGTTTTTAGCATCTTTTATGTATCACTATTAGTGATTAGCATCCCTGATAACACACTTCATCCTAAGAAGGTTTTTTAATCGTTCCCTTGAAAAGGTTCTTAGCATAATGCTGTAAACATGCTAAGCATGTTCTTAAAAGGTGCACTGCTGTAGTAGCATAAGTGCTTCTACTCTAAACATTCTTAGCATGATTAGAGTATTTTGCTAAGAATATTCCCAATACATATTCTTAAAATATTCTAATGGGAATATTTTTAGAATAATGCTATAGTGCACATGCTAAGCATGATTAGAGTATTTTGCTAAGAATATGCTCAAATACATATTCTTAAAATATTCTAATGGGAATGTTTTTAGAATAGTAATATGGCGTTATATTATTTTAATTTTATTAGGTTAGAATTACAAATATTCTTAAAATTGTAGTTAATGACATAAGTTTTACCGTAGTAGTAGTTGAAATGGATGTATTTTTAGACATAAAGTCATTATTATATAGTTTTAGACAAAAAATTAAAATTATTATTTTTTGAAATGATAATTATTTACTATTTTTTTCTCTAAACATTGGATTTTTGTGTGGCGCATGATTTTTATGTTTGGTACAAAGTTTACTTTCACAGTAAAACTGCATATCCCATATGAATCTTACCTGATGGATGCTATATCTAAAGATTTTTATATACTTTAATTATTAGGTTTATCACAAAGATGTAAAAATTTTCGCCATGTCCAAATTTATGATATCACTCCATAAAAAGGATAGAGTATTATAAAATAAAATTGAAAGAAAGAGAAAAACTACATTAATGCAGAATTCTGAAACGCCTACCTACTTTGTTTGCGCATGCGCAATATTCAATATTGTTACTTAAATGCATCAAATTAGAATATTTTTAGAAGCATGCTAAGAATATTCTTAAAAGTACATGTACCTACTTCTAAGAATATTCTTAACATGCTTCTTAAAACATTCTTATTTGATGCAGAGTCTTATAAGAACCTTCTTAGGAACTTTCAGCACGATTAAAACGGTATCCTTTGCATTTCTTTAATCGTTCTTAGAATATCCTGAGCAAAATAGACATGCTTCTAAGAAGCATGCTGTACTTCCGGCTATTTATTTTAAGAATATTCTTAGAAGGTTTTGGTGCTATCAGGGATAGTTGATGGACCAGAAAAGTAACTAACTATAACACTGTTTATAGGTTTGGGAGCAGCTCAAATGGCTGGTGTTTTTAAAAATTTAATGATCAGATTGGGATTTAACACATTCTATACTCAAGGAGGAGATTTTGGTTCAATAATCTTACAACATATGTCAGTATTATATCCTGAGAATGTACTCGGTTTCCATTCCAATATGTGTGTCATATATACTCCAAAATCTTATATTTACACAATTCTCGGATCAATTTATCCAAAATGGCTTGTTAAGGAAGAACATGTTGATAGAGTGTACCCCCTGAAAGAAAAAATGAACAGAAGGCTTAGAGAAACTGGATATTTGCATTTGCAAGCTACTAAACCAGATACATTAGGTAAGTAATTACACAGGCCTACACTTGAAAACTGTTTAAACGATTTTATTGGATAATTGTAATAAAAACTTTTCGCAAAAAAAATGAACCTACTTCTAAGTCTCTAAAAAGTAAAAAAAATACTTTCGGTGCCAACTTCACCATTCCAAAAATTAATTACTAACAATTATTTTTTTATTATTTTATTATTGTTTCCTGTGAAATTGGCACCGACTTAAGTATTTTTTTTTTACTTTTCTTTTGCGAAAAGTTTTTATTTTTTACTTTTTAGAGACACAGAACTTGTAGATTTGTAACGTCATCTAAGCTAAATTATAGTTGTCCTTCCATCTCGGCAAGCTGCTGACGTCACAACGCACTGTTAGGGCGTTGTAACGTCATTATCCTAAAGATAAATTTCTAAAAAAATAAAAGTAATATTTTTATTTCAGCGCCCAAGAGTCCAACCAACCTTATTTTAAACAAAATACTAAAGAAAATCTTCTTAAACTTTAAGCGTTCAGTAATAATCAAATAACGCCTTATGGTAAAATCACAAAATTTATCATTTCCTCTTGGTATTTTAATATTGCAGATACATAGAATCAAGTTTAGCAGCATTTAAAAGATTTACAGTGTGCCATAATATTTGAGAGACCCCTTAATCAAGTTATCCGACTTATCCGAGTTATCCCATATTTATCTAAAAATTTGGTTGGCAGTAGAACCAAATTAAGCCGTTTTTAAGTGAAATTGCGTTAAAATGATTAGATTTATCTTAATTATCCTGCTTACCCGGCATTACCAGAGCGTCAAATTAAAACGGGACCACCTCATGAATACCCTCTTTAAGTTGCAAAAAGTTTCATCAAATTCCGTTCATTCGTTCCAAAGTTATACTGGAACAAACATAAAAAAACAAAGTCACACGTCGAATTGATAACCTCCTCCTTTTTGGAAGTCAGTTAAAAATAATATACATGTTAGAAAAATTCCTCGAACCGGTCGATTTTCATTTTGTCGAAAACTACAAAATTCGTTCGTTAGGTTTACATAAAAACAGACAGATAGAGTGACATACAGACAGACAGATGGATATTTCTTTCTTTCAACTTTTTGTTCATATTTTCTCGACAATTATTGACATTTTTTGGTCCCCTAAGTGGGTCATAAAAAATTCAGCTGAATTAAATGATCAGAAACTCGAAACCATGTACAGGGTGATCCAGAATTCCCGCCCTCGTCATTTTTCTCGAAAATAGTAGTTCTTTTTTGTCTGCGCTCATTTATTTTCTAGTTATAGGCTATCAAAATTTACTTAATCAATTGTTCCTAATTTTTTAATCATTGCAGATATTCAAAATGTTTTAAATGTGTTACTTTTAACTTCATAAATACTAATTAGTTTTAGTATGCAAACAATTTAAAAAAGGTCCTAAGCGCGATATCAACTATAATTATCCATTTTTTTAAAACTGAGATACTTCATTTGTGAAATCACAAATATAGTAATCCAGTTTTTAAATAATGGATAATAAGAGTTGTGATGGCACTTAGGACCTTTTTTAAATTGTTTGCTTATTAAAATTAATTAGTATTTATAAAGCTAAAAGTAACACATTTAAAACATTTTGAATATCTGCAATGGTTAAAAAATTAGGAACAATTAATTAAATAAATTTTGGACGGAAGGACCTCGGTCGATAGCTCTTTGACTTGGTCAATAAAGTACTGTATCTATCTAAATTTTGACATCCCATAACTAGGAAACAAATAGCGCAGAAAAAAAAAGACTTGAAACTGAACTATTCTAATTTAAAGATCTTTTAATTTCATAAATAAAAAAAAATTTACCATTGGGAAAAAATATAGAGGTCGCCACAGGGCCAACGAGTATTGTTATGAAAGCGTCATAATATGACGCTTTCATATTATACCATATTATGGTATTTAACTTGTAGTATAGGTGAGACTATAAAACAAGTTTCCTGAATTTTTTTAGTATCACCATTTTCGAGAAAAATGACTAGGGCGGTAATTTTGGATCACCGTGTACATAAAATTACAAGGGGGATAAAAGAATAGATTACACTATTTTAGATTTTAAGCTTTCACGGCCATTAAGATATAAAGAACTTTCACTTTCGGGTTTAGACCGTGTTAATGGATTTTCACTTTCCGACGTTTCGTCTCTTACTACTAGAGACATCTTCAGGGATTAATCTGAAACTAAGTTTCGAATCAACTTGTGTCACTATTTATGACGAGTTGTGGTTATTCACCCGTGACGAGGTTTTTCCTATCAAAGACTTCCATATTGCAGGTAAGTGGTAACCAGTGTCCCGATTGATATTGTTAGGATGCTTGATGATTTCTATCGATTCCCGTATCTTCCTTGGCATTTTTCTGTTTTCTGTTAATATTTGTTTTGTTTCAGACAAATTGATTTTATGACCTGTTTCATGTACATGTTCGGCTACTGCCGATAAGGAAATTTGTTTCTTTCTTATATTGCGCTCATGCTCTTGAAGTCTTGTAGAAATTTTTCTCTTAGTTTCACCTATGTAAACCGTACCACAGGAGCAGGGTATTTTATATACGCCTTCTGAACTCAGGGGTATTTTGTCTTTTGTTGAAGTCAAACATTGACCTAATTTTTGGTTGGACCGAAATATAGGCTTAATATTTTTTATTTCTTCAAAAGTTTACCTATTTTATCCGTGATACCGCTTACATAGGGAAGTATAACTTGTGTCTGTCTGTCATTGTCACTATTGTCCTGCTGTTTGGGTCTGGGATTTCTGTATTTGTATATGGTCTTATTAATGTCTTTTTTGGTATAACCGTTCATGGTCAAGGCTTTGGTTAGTTTAAGGAGTTCTGTGTCTAGGGAATTCTTGTCTGAAATCATGAAAGCCCTATGAACAAGTGAATTAACTACCGAGCGTTTTTGAGAGGGATGGTGATGTGAAAATGCGTTTAGGTATCTGTCAGTGTGGGTTTTCTTCCTGTATACCGAGTGTCCTATTGAGCCATTTTCCGTTTTGTAAACCAAAACGTCCAAAAAGGGAAGTGATCCGTTGTTCTCAATTTCCATCGTAAACCGTATAGATTTATGTTGGGAATTGAGGTGATTTAGAAAACCTTGAAGGCTTTCCATGCCATGGGGCCAAATAGCATAGACATCGTCTACGTATCTGCGCCAAATTTTAGGTTTTAATGGAAATGACTCAATAGCTTTTTTCTCGAAGTATTCCATGAAAGCATTGGCCGCAGGGGGTGATAATGGGGATCCCATTGCGGCGCCTGACACTTGTTCATAGAACTCTCCCTGTATCAGAAAATATGTAGATGTCAGACAAGCTTCAAATAATTTACATAACTTAGGGTCAAGATTTCCAGTTGTAAGTAGGTCTCGTATAATATTTATTGTATCGGGAACAGGAACGTTAGTAAATAGAGATTCTACGTCGAAACTAACCATTATGTCCGAGGGGTCCAGGGTCACTGTCGATAAGGTTTGTACAAAGTGTGTGGAATTTTTTACATAAGACCTCGTTTTTCCAACTAACTGATTTAAGATTTGGGCAAGGTGTTTGGCAAGTTTATACGTAGGGGAACCTATTGTGCTGACAATTGGTCTAAGAGGGGCACCGTCCTTGTGAATTTTAGGTAAACCATATAATTTTGGTACGCGGGAGTCTCGGGGGGTTAGATTATAAATTTCAAGAGGTGTAAGGGAGGATTGTTTAAGTAATTGTGTGATTTTTCGTTCAAATTTTCCAGAATAGATTACACATTATTTTATGTCTGATTCAAATAATTATAAATTATTGTGTTTGTCGTGAGATATAGGATATTTGAGGGAAAAAAGAGAACCAAATTTGTAGGTTGCCTACGTTTCGTGACCTTTATTGTCACTTCTTCAGGGCTGTAACAATCAGAGAATATAAAATTACAATTATTACTAATAAAATACTATAGTATAGCAACCGTACAGTCTATCAATGTCACTCTGCACGATGAGAAGAAAAATAAAAAAATAAAAATATATAAAATTGATGGATTAATCATTAATCATATACACTAAATACATGAGGTGAAACAAAACAAAGTTAAAAAATAAAAATAAAGTAGAAAAAGTAAGAACTCACCAATCTCAGTGATTAACGTCTTTTTTAATGGGCCCCATCTTAGAGGTTATAATTTCAAAAATAAAATAAAATAACATCCTGGGAAAATGGGCACGGAAAATATGTGTATGGAAAACACAAACTTCGACTCACAAACAGAAAACAAGAAAACAAATGGTTTGTGTAAAGTTTGTGTGAGTCGAAGTCTTTGTTTTCCATACACATATTTTCCGTGCCCATTTTCCCAGGATGTTATTTTATTTTATTTTTGAAATTATAACCTCTAAAATGGGGCCCATTAAAAAAGACGTTAATCACTGAGATTGGTGAGTTCTTACTTTTTCTACTTTATTTTTATTTTTTAACTTTGTTTTGTTTCACCTCATGTATTTAGTGTATAGGATTAATGATTAATCCATCAATTTTATATTTTTTTATTTTTTTATTTTTCTTCTCATCGTGCAGAGTGACATTGATAGACTGTACGGTTGCTATACTATAGTATTTTATTAGTAATAATTGTAATTTTATATTCTCTGATTGTTACAGCCCTGAAGAAGTGACAATAAAGGTCACGAAACGTAGGCAACCTACAAATTTGGTTCTCTTTTTTCCCTCAAATATCCTATATCTCACGACAAACACAATAATTTTAACATAAGGATACGACTAGCAAACAATAATTATAAATATTTTTTAGGTGTTGGCATGTCAGATTCACCAGTCGCCCTTGCAGCTTATATTTTGGAGAAATTTGTTACTGGTACAAACGAAACTGGACTAAGTTTGACTGATGGTGGATTAAAAAATTACTGGACCTATACCAATTTAATTGACAATATTATGTTCTATTGGTGGACTAACACTGGAACAACTTCATTCAGATTGTATTCGGAAACATTTAACGAAAAACATATGGCAATGGGAATAACGAGGTAAGGACTGAAACTACACTTAGGGGCTGTCCATATATTACGTAAAGCAATTTTTCAAAAAAAATTACCCCCTCCCCCCCCCTGTGTAACAAACTGTCACATTTACCAACACCCCCCCCTCGCCCCTGTGTACAGCGTAACAATATAAAAATTTGTATTTTTTTTTCTAACATATCTTGATACAGAATTCCGCATAATGCAAGTCGGTAAAAAGACAGTGTAAAAATAATACATATTTATTATAATAACACATGTAGCACTTAATGTACTTAAACGAAAAAATCAGTCAAACTTTAAAAAAATATTCATAATCAATATCACACAGGGAAAAAATACTAGGTACCTCTTTTTACACTAAGTGTCACATATAACACGTATATTGTTTATGTACAGGTACACAAAATAGTACACACATTGGTGTTCTGTGAGTATACATTCCGCGCGAAAATGTATCATCGCCGATGGTTCATCGGCAAGATCACACAAGAACAGGGCCGTAAGATTTTTTTTTAATATCAATGCCAACAGTTTTTTTGCTGATTACAATATTATTTAAATATGCATAGTTTCGTCAATTTTTGTGTAAAAAGAGGAATTATGGGCCACTAAATAGTAATTTATATAAAAATACATCTGCCAAGCTTAGGAAATAAACATTAAATTTATTAAATTCCGTTACGTAACGTTTACCTAGACCCCCCCTCCCTCCTGTCACGAACTGTAACAATTTCTCTGACCCCCTCCCCCCCCTAGGCGCGTTACGTAATATATGGACAGCCCCTTATTTACTAAATACTACCCAGAAAACCTGCTTAAGAGTCTAGTATATAGCATCCTAAACTTGCTTTTATATAGCAACAAAAATGGAAAAAATTATTGAGACGTTCAAAATATTTTTCAAAAGTTGAATGAAAAATGACACTATAATTGTAAGTCTAAAAGCATTCATAATTATATCGAAATATGTATGCTATTTTATGTTAATTTAAGGTCTTATTCTCTACGTTCATGGTCTTATTATTACCCAGATAGCACAGGTTTATTCAATAGATATCCCCAGAATATCCGTCTTGGGATTTCCGACATCCCCAGGATGTATGATTTTGTCTATATATATCCGTAGGACATCCTCAGGATATACTTTGTTACTAAAGCCGAGCGACTTCCGAACCGTATATCCCAAGGATGTCCCGAAGGTATGTCCTGAGGATATACTGTATGCCTGTCTATAGCTTCTAATTATTTACACCTGTCCCCGACAAAAGTGGCTATTATTGTTTTTTATGTGAAGTATTGCTATTATCAGCTATTATCAGCTAGGTGCAAGTTGTTGAAATTTGAGCTAATAGTTTGGGAGATTTGTACATAATTAGTAACTTACTTATCTACGAAATATATTTTCCGTTTTCCGTGGGTAATACTGAAGAAATTGTCCAATAGAGGAAAACACAATATAAATATTTTATAATAACTGTGGAAGAAACTTACACATATAAACAGACCACAAACACCGATAATAACATCCGCCATCAAAGACACGAAAAACACGGTAAAATAATAATTTCAAATATCCTTAAAATGAGTTTTTTGAAGTTGCAGAGAGAAGATCGCTTTTTCACAAGAAATAAAAAGGGATATATCACACAACCCTCATTTCCATTTAAAAAATGTTCTCCCTTGCCCCCCTGCCTTTATTGTACCACCTAAACATATCAAATATATACCATTTTGTGCTCCCATATAATGGAATGCGTAGCATTACATATTTTTCTTGATATTTTCACGGCCTGCTTATCCCTTTAATGTGCGTGTTCATATGAGCACAGCCAACAAATGTTGTGCAATGGCACAACAAGGTTCTATTTTTAGTTGCCTAGGCAACTAGAAATACATAAAATAAAACAGCTGTTTTATTTTAGTACATATGCATTTCTGAATAACAAGGCTAAATTATTATAGGAATAGCTTTAAAATAAAGATGGTTTTGTCAATTTAACACTATATTAAAAGTGAAAAAAATTGGCAAGAAAAAAATAACTTCGTCCTCAATGGGTTATTGATAAATTGTGGTTTTAAACATTTTATTTTTTCAACAGAATGCCAATTGAAATCCCAACTGCCTGTGCAAGATTCTCAGGTGATTTTTATGGTCCTGAAGTGCTACTCAGAGAAATCCACAAAAATCTTCTACAAGTTACGGATTATGAGGGTGGACATTTTGCTGCCTTTCAACTACCTGCAGTATTAGCATCTGACGTGTTCGAAGCAGTAAAGAAATTTGAAGAGTTTAACAATAAGAAAAAGACTGAGATCAAATAAAAACATTAAAATTTTTTTTTTTTTCATTTTGTGTAATTTGTTTTAGAAAATAATATTTTCACAAATAATAAAGCATGAAGGGGAAGTGTATTAATTTTAGGTAGATAGATAGCCGTTTGTTGTTATTTAACCCGGCGTGTGTGTGGTGGGGTGTAATTTACCCCAAAATTAAAAAAAATATATAAAAAAGTATTATATTTTTCCTTGAAATAATCAGTTTTTTACATTACTTTAATAACATATTTAATATAAAAATAAAAATCATATTTTTATTTTATTGTTTTAAAGAATCACATAACTCGATTCTAAAGAAAGCATATTTACAAAAAAAATAATAGAAAATTGGAGATATAAACTAAGGAAAAATTAATCTTTATTTGAAATACAAAAATAAAACTTGATTTATCGAAATAAAATAACATAAGAAAGGACAAATAAAATTATTTTATAACAAACAATATATTTATCGCTTGCTTTAATTTAAGAGGTGATTCTACATCCAAAAATATGAAAAAAAGTTTCTATAAAGGTTGGTCCGGAAATGAGCCCTAAGGGAGCTACGGCCCTTCGAAGATGACGTATTGAATGGGGAACAAAAAAAAGCACCAATAAAATTTTAATGCTGCAGGGTGATTCTTCATTTAAAACTGAGCAAAAAAGTATTATACACCAAAACACCTAAATTTAATATTAAAGGAGTAATAGCCTTTTAAAAAGTAACGTTTTTGGTGGCACAAAATGTTACTTCCTCTTAATTGCATTTTTTTTTGTTAACGGTTGCTCCTACAAGTGTTACACTATATGATATTTTATATGTATTTTTACTCTAGAAATCTATATTTTTTACAACAAATCCAAAAAACATACACATAGAAAAGTTTGGGGCAAAAATGTTTTAAGCCTCATATATTTTGTCCGTCTGGGCACGCCTCTGGATAAATTAAAAAAATAAATTAACATAAACTTATTGCCCTTATTAATACTAGTATACATGCAAAAGCTCGCCGCTCTAGCTTAAACGGTACCCGAGTTATTAATTAAAAACCTTATTTTTATTACAATTTTAAAGGGCCCTAGATCCCTTAGGGCTCATTTCCGGACCAACCTTTATAGGAACTTTTTTTATATTTTTGGATCTAGAATCATCTCTTAAATTTTGGCATGCCAGTTATGGATCACCCTGTATACCAAGGTAGAGAGGACATTTTTTATAGCCAAGCGTATTCCCAGTCAACACAAATACATAGCAGGTACATAACCACTGTTCTATGTGATGTTGCAGCCATGTAATTTTTATAGTCTATGTATAGTCCTTTGACTTTAACAATTCCGCCTTAAGTTATGTATCAGTTACATAACATGCTACATATCAGATACATGCTAGGTACATAACAATGAAAGTAGGCGTTTCCGAATTTTACTTGTTATGGAGTGTATCATAGATTTAGACATGGTGAAAAATTTACGTCTTTTTAATAAACCTAATAATTAAAGTATATAAATATCTTTATAATATAATAATAATAATATATACATATTATGTAGCATCCATCAGGTAAAATTCTTATGCGATATGCATTTTTACTGTGAAAGCAAACTTTCTACCAGGCTTAAAAATCATGCGCCACAAAAAAAGCCAATGTTTAGAGAAAAAATAGCAAATAATCATCATTTAAAAAAAAAATATATATATTTTAATTTTTTGTCTAAAATTATCTAAAATCAGTTTAGTTCAGTCTAAAAATACATGCGTTTCTACTACTTAAGGCTTTTATTATTAACAACAATTTTAAAAATATTAGTGATTCTAACCTATAAAAATTAAAATAATATGTTCTCACACCATATATATGATACATAACATGCGATATTTCATGTTATGTATCATACATATGTATGTTACATCTTATGTAATATGGCACATGTAACGCAAAAAATCTTTCTGTTATAGGGCATGTTATGTAGCATACATATGTATGTTATGTCTCATGTAATATGGCACATGTTACCTAAAAAATCTTTCTTTAATATGTTGCATCCATATATGTGCGGACTGGGTTAAACCCCGAACTGCGTAGCCGCAAGGGATTTAAGAGTGCGAGGATATAATATTCTTCTCTACCGTGGTTTATATATAATGTTTTTCACTACTAGCACTATTTAACTATTTTTATTCAAATAATAAAATAAATTATTAACAGAAATGATATTTCTTGAAATTTTCATAAAAATCAAGAAGCCTTGATCAATTGTTCAAATAAATACTTTGAACTGACGTTTAAAAATTTACTTTTTCATAATATTTAGCTAATTATTGATGGTAATAATCATAATTAACTATATTTAATAAATAGAAAGTTATTTAAAGCTATTTTCTTGGGTTTAGGGGAGAGTGGGGATGTTTCGATCTCTTAATGTTTAAATCGTTTTATAAAATATTTAATAAATTATTTTATTTTATTTTTTTATACCAATCTATAGCTTAATATGTTTTCTATTAAATAATATAGTACAAGTTGTATTAATTTAAAGGATAATTAGTTTTATAAATTAAAATAAAAATAGTTACATTTGGTTGAAACATCCCTCTAGGGTGGGAGGTTTCAACCAGATGGTGGGGATGATTAAACCAGGGTAAATAAAATTATAAATTTTATTAAAATATTTAAAATTTATTATTAAAACTTTATAATATAGTTCTAATATACTTATAAAAATATGAAACCCACTTTAAAAAAATTATTAGACTAATATTAAAAGGAACCAGAAACTATTTAACTAATATAAAAAAAACAATACAAAACTACCTAGTAAGTAGCAGGTAATCTGAAAATACGAACCAATATTAAAAGTATATTGGAAAACTAAAAAAACGGATTGGATTTTTAATATTATTTTAATTTTTTGAATGTTCCATCCAGTGGTCGAATCATCCCTATATGCTCATATTTTAAATAATATGATGAAACCCGGTAAAATAAACGAATTAGTTCAGTGCATGAAAATGAAGCCAATAAAACACTTGTTTAATCATATAAAACCGATTTTGAATAGATTTTACCACTAGAAAAATATCAATAAAAAAATGTAGAACCAAAAACTTACCTGATTTTTACAAAAAATTGATTTTTTCGTAATTTTTCTTAGACCTTTCCGAATTTGACCAGACTTTAACTAGGCACTATAGTCACTAAACTTATTAGTTGGCACTACTGGAAGTACGCAAAATTTAAATAGTTTTTAAATAAAATCAAATGGTTGAATCCTCCCACTGGTCGAAACATACCCACTCTCCCCTAATTAGTAAAAATTGCACTGAAACCTCTAAAGTGACAGAAATCAATTGTTTATAAAATTTTCTCCTACTAGGAGAGAAAAAATTATTATTGCTATATGTGAAGAAAATTGATTTCACAGTCTGAAAACATGATAAATAATGGTATTTTCTAAAGCTAGTAGTGAAAAAAATTATTTATTCCTCATATGTGACAAATATGGAAATAAATTGTTTGTCAGGAATATATAAGTCATACAAATGCAAAGTTTTGTAATAAAAATTAAAATTTATTATGCTAGTACTACATTATATGTTTACAAATAAAAACAGAAATACATTTTTCTCAACTTGTTATATCACAATTAACCTACTTATATATGTAATTTTATACTCTTTCATATGATGTACCTACAATAACAAATAAACTTAAGATGAAACGGTTCCACCGCACTTAGATTCTGACAAAACGTGCTGATATGTGTGAAGATTTTGATTATTTATTTAATATTTTTATAATCAGTTTGAATTTATTTTCGCTTTTCGGTTGAATGATGCAGGGTTATTCTATATCAAAAACTAAGAAAAAATGTTTCTATACATGTAGGTCGAAACATCGCTTTTAAGGCTACTATAGCACTTTAATGGTGCATTTTTAGGAGACCATACATTGATAAAAAGGATTTATTTGGATATGGCCAATCAAATTATTTGGTTGTAAGTAACAAATTTCAAATACATATTTAGTTCATGTAAACAAATATTTTAATTTCAAAATGATTTATTAATGGGAACAAAATAGTTTATTTGACAGAAATTAAATTTATTTGTCACGACCAAATAATTCAATTGGCCATATCCAACACAAATAAACTGTTTTATCAGTGTAGCTCCCTTAGGATTCATTTTTGAAAGTACCTGTATATGAGGTTTTTTTCTTAGTTTTTGATGTACATTCACACTGCATCTTTAAAATTTAGGTTTTGAATATTTTAGCATTTAATTTTTCGTCCTCGAACCGTGAAATTTCACCTTCAACTGTTTTTTTCTGGAAAACGGTTAATCCTACAGTATTACAACAAGAGTACCTTTTTTATGCATTTTGACCTGAGGAATATTCCAAAAATAAAATTACAAAAAAGTTACTAAGAAAAAAGTTTGGGACAAAAGACTGATAAGTTCCCACCGTTTCGCACACCCCTGGTTAAAGTAAGTACATAAAAATAACGTACGAAGATGGGACTTATTAGGATTTGTTCAAGTGCAAAACCTCGTTGCTATATCTGAAAGGGTTCCTGAGTTATAAAATAAATACCGAATTTTTAGCCACTTTCAAAGGGGCTTACCTACCTTTACGACGCATTTTTAGACATGTTTATAGGAACTTTTTGTCATGTTTTATGATGTAAAATGACTCCTTAAAATTTCGGACCCTATTTTAAATACACTGATAAAACAAATAATTTTGATTTATTTGGATATGGCCAATTAAATTATTTGGTTGTGAGTAATAAATTTTATTTGAGTCAAATAAATATTTAGTTCATGTAAATGTAAATAAATATTTTAATTTTAAAATCATTTATTAATGGGAACAAATTAGTTTATTTGACAGAAATAAAATTTATTTGTCACAACCAAATAATTCAATTGGCCATATCCATAATTATAATTATAAAAGTTACAGGGGCGTATACAATGGAATGCGTAGCATTAAATATCTTCACGGCTTGTTATGAAATAATAGTTAAATTTTTTTACTAGTGCATGTTTGCAATGCTATTATTACATAGATATACAAATTAGTTCAGATTATTAGTATTAGTTGTACACAAACTATCAAAACAAGCACACATAAAGAAAAACTAAAATAGTTACAAAAAATACTTTCACTGTTCTACACAGGGTTAACCAAGAATTTTTTTAAGAATTAACATATTAGGCCCGGTTTTAAGAGGAATAAAAGTAAAAATTGGCATCATTGTCAATCAAACTATTTCAATGCTGTCCGTCCGCAGGGAAAGTCCCAAAAAGGTCTATAGGGTCGGATTCAGGGGAAAAAGCTTCCCCGAGGTCCGAGGTTAAGGGGCCCCGGCCTAGATAGTTTCTTTTAGTTTATAATAAACCTCGTAATAAACAGTTTATACTTTATTTATACTTAAAAAAGGCTATCAAATTTTATTGTATTGTAAAATTTGAGTTTTAGAATATTAAATTTAAAAAGAAAACGTCAGAAACAGAAAAAAATTCGCATGCGGTGCTTGCTTAGTTAATTTAGTCGCTACGGCCCTGAGTGCTTATGATAGAGGAAATGCGCCTAATTTCGGATGGTTTCCAAATTTCGGATAGTAGTGTATTTAAAATACTGTCTGCAAAGGTAAACAGAAACCTACTTTTATGTGAAGCCAAAAGTCAAACTAAATCCATCCTGTAATATGATAACGGTAGAGCATCTCCCCTTTAAATGGCAGCACAAATCGTTTATATTGCAAATGGCAGTTTTGTGCTCAGTTGCATTATTATGCTTGTTTATTTTATAAATAATCGTTATAAAAGTTCGTGATTCTGTCTTTGGTAAGTTATGATGTTAGTTAAGTTGATCCACTATTCATAATTAAGCAATTTGAAAACGTAAACATTCTACAAATTTCTAATCTAAAAAGCAGAAAATTGCCTAATTTCGGATAGACCATTTTTGTGCATTTGATTCCCAATTTCGGATATCCGCAAGGTAATTATTATTCAGGATAACCAACCATTAATTATTATTTTTATAATGATACAACAAACTAAGATAAACAATTTTGAAAAAACGAAAATTACCTAAGATACTAAGATATTCGAAATTGGGAATCTAAAATTATAGTTCCTATAGTATTTCGTAGAAAATCGCTTAATGATTAAATTATGTCTTAAATGTGAAGGAATAACAAGAAACATAAGCAATGGTATCCAGATCTACTCTTCAAAAATTTTTTTCGGATATGTCCGAAATTAGGAGCCCTTTTTCAAATGCACAAAAATGCGCTGATTTTTTTTAACCGTGTTTTTTGGAAAAAATAAACTGTAATAAAAATGCTTTTATAATAAATCATGGTTCGCTATAATAAGTTGTATCTGGTTATATAAAAAAAATATCAAAAAGTAATACCGAGTATTAAATATTGAATACATAGTAAATGGTATCCGAAATTAGGCGACTTTCCTCTACTTCTTTCAAATTTCGCAAATTACACGTTTTTTTTTTAAGTTTTACTATAGGGATGTATAATATATGCATAAAGAGTTCTATACATAGTAACGACGTTACTTTTTTTATGTATTTATATGTACTTCTAATAAACTGCGCAACTTGTAAGTTTTTTCCCTTTTAACAACGGCAGGCATAGAGTCCCATTTACTAATCCAGTGATGTGCACTAAATAAGCATGACCCACTTAGGCCTTAACTAAAATTAATATATATTATGTATTAAGTTAGGTACTTGAAAAATTACATGTTATTGCTGGTAAGCTACAAATAGAAACGCGTTTGAGCAGTGGAAGTAGACAAAACTTCTACAAGAAGTGCTGAAGAATTACGAATGTTTATCACGCCAGGAATTCTACAAAACTTTATTTATTATACTTCTTTTACACTTCGCAAATAACACGTTTTTTTAAGTTTTACTATAGGGATTTATAATATATGCATACGCGATATCGTAGATAAACCTTTTATAAAAGTTTCATGGTAGTTGCGTTGAGAAAACACAATTTAGCCTTTTTTTATACATTGTTATCACAGAAAAACGTTTTATAAAAGTTGCATAGTGCTTGCACTGAAAAGTCACAATGTACCCCTTTTAAGAATTCTTCAGGATATCTGCTACCTCATGTGTTTACTGGGTTGTTTAGGGTGAATGTCGGCTAGCGTGGTACCACCATGGTGGGATGTAATCCACACCAAACTTTAAAAAATCATATAAAAAAATTATGTGTTTTTTCTTAAAATAATCATTTGTTTAAATTACTATACTGCCCTACTACCCTAAAAAGCAGTAACTCCATGTTTAATAAAACTGAGATAATGGCAAAAACTGTAAATCGTCTTAGCCACTTCCTTGTGTTATAGCTAGAATCGAGAAAGTGGGTGTATATAACTTTAGGTTTAAAGTACCTTTATTATAACACAAGCACGCAATTATTAATTATGTGTTTAAATAAAAAAAATGGCACTTACTGCTTTTTAGTTTAGTATCTCGTAGTCAAAATTTTTTAGGTATGCTAAAATAATAAGCATTATAATAATTTTTTAAATTTCCTTTTAAAAATAAATTTTACTTTCCCCAAAGAAAGTCTGGATTTAGTAAAAAAATTGAAAAATTTGTATTGCTTTTTTTCACGTTTTTTGACGTTTGGATATCAAAAAATTTGTGACCACGATAACTCGAGAACGCTTAGAGCTAAAGACTTCAAATTTGGACCATAGGTTGATTATCCAAAGTTCTGGGCTGGGATTGTTTTTGATAGAATTCGGTGTGGGGTAAGGGAGTAAAAGGGTAAAAACAAGTTTTTTCAAAAACATTGATTTTTTTTTAGTTTTTCGAAAAATAAAACTTTTTTTGAAAAATTGAAAAAAAAAAAAATTAAAATTTTTTTTTTCATTTTTTTTTTGTTTTACAAAATAATTGTTTTAATGAACAAAGACTTACAGGAAAAAGTATTATTCTGTTGGCAGCAGTTTTTTTTTGTCTATTTCCGGAAAACCTAGCGTCATACAAAAGCTATAATAATGCAAAAAGAAACTGTTTTATTAATTATATATTATTATTATATATTTATTTATTTAAGATATAAATTTATAATAATAAACTACAATGTACAGACCCGCCTAAACAATGTTTGTGTGCGGTGTCATAAATAAGATATAATATTTCTAAAAAAATAAAACTTTAGTTTTAAGTTTAAATAAATATAAAAATTAGTTATATCCGAGGGTTTTGCGAGAACATTTTCTTTCATATGGTTGATTGGATGGTAAGTTAGGTAAGATATAAGAGTTATAATCAGAGGTAAGTTTTTTATTTAATGCTTTACATTCTTCTAATTTTATTTTAATATATTACGTAATAAAAAACTGCCTGTCCGATATGCCACTAATATTTTCTTTCATAATAAAAAACTTATTTGGAGTTACTGCTTTTTAGATTAGTAACTGTCCCTTATTTTGAAAATACTGCAATTCTCATATGTTTATAACTGCATAAATAAAACTATTTACTCAAATTTGATTGGTTCAAATAGTCCATGGAAATGCACAACTAAATGTAAGGTTAATTAAAAATCCAAATAAAATTGGAGTTACGGCTTTTTTAGCTTAGTAGGGCAGTATAGCCCTAGGTTCATTAAAAAAATCCAATTTTTACCAAAAACAATCCCAGCCTAGCGTTCTTGAGTTATCCCGCACACACAGACCGACAGACACAAATTTCTTTTTGACGAAAATCATTTGTTTTGGATATAAAACGTTCAGAAACGCAAAAAAAGAAATGTTTTGAGTTTTTTTACTAACGCAAGACTTGGGGAAAGTAAAACATTTGAATACACAATTAACGTATTTTTAACAGTAGGTACCTACCACCGTTACATCTTGTTACCTATTCAACTATTGCTACCGTGTGGTTGCAGTTAGGTATATCTTTTTTTATCATATCGTTTTTAATACTTATATAGATCAGTTTGAATAAAATGAAATTTAAATCTTTTGTGTTCACTACCTTCGCTTTGGGCGTTATGTCTGTGGTTTATGACTTTTATCAATTGCTGAAACCCATCAAAGTGCCAGTTTTGGAGGAAACCTATTGGGGGAGGGGACAACCCAAACCAGACGATACAAGAATTATACCGTTTAAAATTGAACTAGGAAAAGACGTAAGTTTATACCGAATAAGTAAAATAGAAACAAAAATAAATATACGGTTTAAGCAGTAGCCGGCGTATTTCCAGTTGTATACATGTAGTACAGTTGGATCCGAAAAAAAAACAAGAAATAAAATCTAGTTGTGTAAATTGAATAATTGTTTACAAACAATGCAGTTGTCAATGTTGACAATATTTGTCAAAATTATTTATAATAATTGAGGAGGTGAATTTCAAAACGCAGTTTTTGACTTTTTGACATAGCAGCTTGTCACTTAGTAAACAATACAATTTGATTGTCAAGTAATTGACAAGCTGCTATGTCACAAAGTCAAAAACTACGTTTTGAAATTCACCTCCACAATTATAAAGTACATAATCAACAAAGTATTTAATATAATTAATTTAATTAAGTACATAATTAAAAATGCATTAATTAAATGTTTAAGAAAGCTCAAGCTATTGGGTTATTGGAAGCAGAATGTGAGCAAGTGGACTTTTGCTAAGATTGAAAAAAATGGATAGAGGAAGAAACGGTTAAAAGGCGTGCAGGCTCGGGAAGAAGGATGTGAAAATTTACTTAATTACACTAGGCAACAAATCAAAACTTTTTTTTTGCCCCGATCGGAAAGTAAATTTTTCTTACTAATTCGAGGGCGTAAAATCCGAATCTGACCTTAGAAAAATTCCAGCACCTAAAATTTTTGAGATATAAGTTCAGGTAATACTTAATGACGTTTTTTTTCAAAATCTTTAAAAAAAAGAGTAGAATTTTAAAAATTTTAGTGTACATTAAAAAAAATACGAGGAATTCAAAAATCTATATGTTAAGAACCTACTGTCAGAGTAAGTACGCGAAAAAAAATTAAAAGTTTAAAATGAAAGTGCAGAGTTTACTTAATTGGTCATTTGTGGCAAAACTATCAAATTTTTTTAAAAATTTTATAGAACTTAATTTGTAGATTATAAAATTCTCTACAAAAATATTTATACAAATATTTTTTTATTTTTCTTAGTTTGTTCCTACAAAGTAAATAAATGAAAAAGATATAAAATTAAAGTACACAGTGCAAACTTTTTTCCCGAACCCAAAAAATATAATTTTCTTATCAATTTAAAGGCGCAGAATCCAAATTTGACCTTAAAAAAAATTCAGCACGTCTTATTATTTAAATTTTAGTACATGCAATTATGCCAATTTAAAAATAATTTATAAAACAAAATATTGTGTATTTTTGTTTGTTTTTTTAATGGTTCTACATCATAAAAATGTTACTTTATTACATAAGAATCATAATACATAACATTTTTTTAGTTCATTTTTGACCCCCTAGTAATGATTTTTGACAATTTTTAGCATAAGTACGTGGCGATAAGCTTGTCCCCTTATGCACCCTTCTTCTTACCCTCCACCCCTACTTAGTTTTGTCACATTATCCATTTTTTTTTTAAATATTTTTTTTTCATAATATCCCTATTTATTCTACCTATGAATTTAAAGTTTCTATGTTTTAAGTTGGGTATTTTTTAACTAATATTAAGTCGCCGAATCCAAATTTGTCCTTGGAATATTTTTGTCTCCCATGATTTTAGAACAAAAGAGGGATAAAATAATGATTTTTTAACATTTTTATCTTATTTTTCTCAGAAAACTTAGGTAATAGAAATATTCTGAGGCCAGATTCGGTTTCAGCGACCCAAAATTAGTTAAAAAACATATGACTCCAATCGGGGCAAGAAACCGTGTTGCCTAGTGTTATTTAAGAGAACACCCTTTACGAGACGCAGTGCAGGCTATAAACGATACAAATTTTCGAAATGGAAAACCACCGGCCGCCGCCGCATTGATAATTCCGAAAATTGGAAATTTTTATGCAGCAAAAGAACCTTTTTTTAAACGAAAATCATAATTTTCATAAATTATATATTTCGTTACTAAGGAGTTCAAAGTTTTAGTTCCCATAAAATTCAGTAAATATTGTGTTTAAATTTTTTATATGATTCTAAATGTTTTTTTAGTTTATTATTTATTATATATTTTTATAAATATTTTAATATTTGACATTTATATATTTAATTATTTGGTATACAGATTCATGAAGAGCCCCAAATAAGCTTTGATATTGTTCTAGGGGCTCTCCATTAATTTAAAAAAAAGAAGGAATATTAAAATAAAAATAACCATTTTGGGGAGACTTCTTGCTTCTGCAGATCTGTAACCTCTATATTTGCTAGTTTTCCATTCCAGCTTCATGTAATAACAGCAGTTACTGTTATTTAACATTATTCGCATTCGCGCATTATCTGTAATAACTTATTAGAGACTACTAATCTCGCTACTAATAAACTTAAGGAAAAACCGACAATACGTCAAATTATTCTATCCTCTTTCTTAAAATCATATTTAAACTATAAAATAATTAATAAAATTGACATTTTGGCATATTTAAAACTTGCATTTTTTGTTGGTCCAACTCGAGGTCCAACTGTACAGTCTTCAGGTCAACAAAAGAGGCTTTACCAAGAAATAATTCAGGGAGTTTTGATTTTCGGTTTATTGGGTAGGGTTAATGGCCGCAAATAAAAAAAACAATTTTGCGACGTTGAACTCTATTTGGAAATGTCATTATTTCAACGTGTTTTCAAAAAAAAAAATCGGATTTTTAAAATATCTCTTAAACGTTACACTATACGTTTTTAGATTTTTAAAAAACTAAAATTGTTCTTTATCGTCGGTTAGGCATGCCCCTGAGAACATCTTGGGTGAAAATTTTAAAAATCTATCTGGCACTTTCTTTTTAATTTAAGTAAAATGATTTTTTTTTCTTAAATAATTCACACATTTGTGCCCCAGTAATAGCCTTTTAAAAAGTAACATTTTTGGTGGCACAAAATGTTACTTCCTCTTAATTGCATTTTTTTTGAAAACGGTTGCTCCTACAGTGTTACACTATATGACATTTTTAATGTATTTTTACTCAAGAAATCCACATTTTTTACAAAAAAAACAAAAAAAGTACACATAAAAAAGTTTGGGGCAAAAATGTGTTAAGCCTAATACATTTTTCCGCCTCTGGATAAATAAAAAAAAAAATAATTTAACATAGACTTATTGACCTTATTAATACTAGTATACATGCAAAAGCTTGTCGCTCTAGTTTAAATGGTACCAGAGTTCTTAATTCAAAAACTTATTTTTATTACAATTTTAAAGGGCCGTAGCTCCCTTAGGGCTCATTTGCGGACCAACCTTTATAGGAACTTTTTTTTTTGATATTTTTGGATGTAGAATCACCTCTTAAATTTTGGCATGCCAGTTATTGATCACCTTGTATAGGCATGTAAAATCTTATCGTTTCAGGTGATTTAGCCCAAAATAGGATACCCTCCTTTATCGAAAAAATTACACTAGCAACTATTTCATAAATAAATCGTTATGTATGTATGTATGTATGTAATATGTTATGTATTTGTGACTTAAATTTAATTTAAGTTTTACCATAAAAATCAAAATTATTACGTGACTATAACTATAACTATATACCGGGTGTTACAAGACCAAGGTACACCCTCCTTTTTTTCTTTATTTTAAAAGTTAGAGATCTCAAATTTGGGGGGTCTTTTATTACCATAAAATGTCAACTTTTAACATAAACTATACATTTCAGCCCCTTCCGGTTTAACCGGAAATGATACCAACTTTTGATTTTTAAATGGGACACCCTATATATTTTTTCATACTTCAATTCTACGCTTTATTCTGAATACAATGATACCAAAAAAGTGACATTTCCGATGTCAATGTATTTTTTAATTTAATTTTTAGTTTATATCATAGGTAGGCCATGATTACTTAAAATTACTAGAAATGATCTAAGTAATCCTAGAAAAATACATTTACGCTAAAAAGAACATTTATAACTCAGTTGCACCATTTTAAAGTTTTCAAAAATGGTTTTTGCTCAAAAACTCAATTTTTTTAAATGGCACCATATTGGTACACTGGTACAGTCAAAAAGTACCGCCTTTTTGGAATCTACCAATATCCTTTATTTTAATGTAGGATAAATACAGCCGTTTTTATAAATTAAATCAATGATAATAATCATATTTTTAATTATTGCGTGATTTTAGTTAACAAAGTTGGCTTTGACAAATAAAAAGACAAAATACTGCTTTCTGCTTTCTGTCAAATTTAGTGTTATTAATTTTTGAACGTTTTTGTAGCATACATAATTTTGTTTATTAAAAATGGTACATTATACTAGAGACGAAAAAATTGACATGCTTTTAATTTATGGGGAGTGCAGGAAAATTCTCTACAAGCACAGTTACTTTACATTGAAAGATATCCGGAAAGGCAAGCCCCCTTGACAGCCTAAACTGCTTGACCGCTTATTAGAACCATTTTTAATTACAGATTACATAAAAAACCGAAACAAATCAACAAAATTTAACCTGACAGATAAAAATAAAGGCATCCTGTCTTTTTGGTTATCAAAGCCAGCTTTGTTAACTAATATCACACAATAATCAAAAATATGATTATTATCATTTATTTTAATTTATAAAACCGGCTGTATTTATCCTACATTAAAATAAAGGATATTGGTAGATTCCAAAAAGGCGGTACTTTTTGACTGTACCAGTGTACCAATATGGTGCCATTTAAAAAAATTGAGTTTTTGAGCAAAAACCATTTTTGAAAAGTTTAAAGTGGTGCAACTGAGTTATAAATGTTTTTTTTAGCGTAAATGTATTTTTCTAGGATTACTTAGATCACTTAAAAATCAAAAGTTGATATAATTTCCGGTTAAACCGGAAGTGGCTGAAATGTACAGTTTATGTTAAAAGTTGACAATTTATGGCTATAAGAGACCCTCCAAATTTGAAATCTCTAACTTTTAAAATAAAGAAAGGGGGGTGTACCTTGGTCTTGTAACACCCGGTATAGTTATATATAACTATATATAGTTATATATGACATTTAATAAAAGTTTAGAAATGCAAAACTAAAGTGCAAATATTATATACTTTATATAGAAACAAGCCGTGAAGATATGTAATACTGCGCATCCATTATATATTCTGCCGTGATAAGCTGAAAGGTCCTATCTACATAGGTTTGACATACACAGATAGGACCTTTCAGTTTAGAAAGGCAGTATTATTCAGTAAATGGTATATTGCATTTCTATTACCTAAAAAAAAACATTAAAAAAAAGATCTCTATTGAAAAACGAAAAATAATTGAAAAAAAAACAATAAATAAAAAAAAAAGTTTTCAAAAAAGTTTTTTTTTTAATTTTTCAATTTTTTGTTCATTAAATTTTCCTTCTGCGAAAAACAAAAAATAATAAAAAAAATTCAAAATCAGATTTGTAGTTTTTCCTTTTTCTTTATTCTACTAGTGGGTAGAGTAAGATATTGCTCATGAGAAAATTAACCTGCGAGGCGTCAGCCAAGCAGGTTAATTTTCGAGAGGGCAATATCGGTTTACCCATGAGTGCAAGGTTTTATCCAATAAATAGCTTAGAAATTCATATTTTTATTAAAAATTTTAATGACATTTACAAGAAAATAATTTGACAAGTGACAGTTGAGTGGGTAAAATAAATAATTATCCACTCAATAAAGTAAAAGCCACGGGGGGTTATTATTGAGTTTATCTATTTAAAATAAAGCTAGTAATTGTCTCATTATCTGTATGTATTGGATAAAATATATTATCCTTTAAAGCAAAATTGTGCTTTAAATATGAAAGGTAAGAATATGGTATGCATAAAAGAAGAATATATTCTCTTCGTTATAAATCACCATATTCTTCATTTAAGACAATATTTTTCTGTGTGTACGAACATGATATTTTATAGCAGGGGAGACCGGGGCATAGCGGACACCCTAAGGCAAAAAAAAACACAAAAAATGTATTTATAAATTAAATGTATTATTTTTTACAGTATACAGTAAAACTTTAAGGTTTAATATACCGTTATTTGAGAGCGTTTTTATGAATAGTTTTTTTTATATTTTTTTATGTCACTGTGCTAAAAGACCCCTTTACCCCGGCACCAGGGGTAAAATGACCACTAATATGGGCTAATGTGGTTCCTTAGAAAATTTAAATTATAAATAAAAGTTAAATATAGAACTTATGTGTATCTAAAATAAAATAAACATGCTCAACACTTCATATATAAACTCTAACCAAACATGGTTAAAAAAAAAATTATAAATGTTTTTTTGACCTGTCTTTAACTGCTGTTATAGCTCTGCTCATGTTTTCAGAGCTCCAGGACTGTTGCCTACTACTTCTCTTTCGATTTCTAGCCAAAAAGGCAAAGTGGTCACATCCAGTGACCGCTTTTCCCCGGTTAACACTTGTTTAAATATAAGTATTTACTAAAATAATATAAAATCTAGGTTATATTCGTTTTAAATAGCTTATTCTCTATGACATTTAGTACCTTAATATTGGTGCATTTTTTTTTTATTTTTTTATTTTAATATACATACATTATTATTAATTTTTAATATACATTAATATTTTAAAATATACATATATTGAAGATAAAAATGGAATATATATATATATATATATATATATATATATATATATATATATATATATATATATATATATACTTGGGAAGAAACATATGAGCTTGCAGAACGTGGTCTATTGCTTATTAAACAATGGTTAGACTCAAGTCTTCTCAGTCTTAACGTGGATAAAACTAGCTTTCTAACGTTTTCCTTATCAAATGCTGGTCAACCTTATGTTGATTATTTAAAAATTCATAACTCAAATTGTGGAAACGTTTGTAATTGCTCTTGTATAAAACGTGCAAATAAAGTTAAATACTTAGGAGTTATAGTTGATCAGCATTTGAAATGGACCGAACACTCAAATTATATTAGCGCTAGACTGAGAAGGCTTATCTATAAATTTTTTCAAATAAGAAACATTCTGTCCATAAAGCTATTACGCATAGTTTACAGCGCCTTAGCCGAGTCCTTGATTAGATACTGTATATGCGTCTGGGGTGGTATGTTTAACAACTCAATTAGTGGCCTTGAAATAACTCAGAACACGCTTATAAAAATATTATTTAGAAAAAATCGGATTTATTCTACTGATCTTTTATACAAAGAAACAAATCTACTGTCTGTTCGACAAATATTTATTTTTTGCACGGTACTATGGACTCGCAAAAACATAAATAGTTTTGTAACTCCCTCTCACACTTACCCCACTATGTCGAATTGTAGTAAAAACTTAACTATCCCACTATATAAAAACACTAATTCACAAAGATCAATATTTTATTATGGACCAAAATTTTACAATCTCATTCCTAGTGATATAAGAACAATAAGAAATTTAAAAACAATTAAATTTAAACTAAAAACATTTATTATAAACAAATACTCAGATTTAAAACAAGTTTTTATTTAAAAAAAAATATTTTCAGCATGTGTCTTCTTTTTCTGTCGCGCTCACTCTCTCGCTCACTCTCTCGCTAACTCTCTCGCTTACTCTCACGCTCACTCTCACGCTCACTCTCCTACTCTCTTTATTATTTTGTATGTTTAACTATAATATTTATCCTTTTATTATTATTGTACTTTTCTTTTTAATATTTATCTTATTATTATTGTACGTTTACTTAGAATTAGTTTATTAACTTTTTTAAGATTTTTTTTTTTATGTAAATTTGATGCCGCACACAAACTTAGTTTAGGCGGATCTCCATCTTGTTATTAAGCTTATATTTTTTTTTTGTAATAAATAATAATAAATAAATAAATAAAAAAAAAAAATAAATAAATATATAAAGGACTTATCTTACATCAGGGTACCATAAAACAAGTTTTTACGTAAAATGTCTTAAATGAGTAAAAGTTTTTCACTGCACGCTTTGATAACAAAAACATAATGGCATATCGAGTGATGGATTTTTTGTTCTTTCACTTACCACTTTAGACTTAATAAGGGGTGGTGACCACTTCGCCCAGTATGACCACTATGCACTAATCTCCCCTACCTACAATATTTTCTATAAATCCAAGTTTTTTTTGGACAACCCTATTCTAGAGTAGAAATAACACCAAGAAATACCCTAGCACTGGTAATAAACCATTTAAATACACAATGAACGTATTTTTTACACATCGGTACCTATTCAGCTAGCGCGTCGTTTTAGTTAAACCTTTTTAACACATCGTTTTATATCAGTTTTGTTTAAATGGCATTTAAATCTATTGTGTTTACTGCCTTTGCTTTGGGATTTGCATCTGTGCTTTTTAACTTCTATCAGTTGCTAGAACCTATAGAAGTGCCAGTTTTAGAGGAAAGCTATTGGGGATGGGGTCATCCCAAAGCCGATGATACAAGGATTATACCGTTTAGAATTGAACTAGGAAAAGACGTAAGTTTCTACCATAAAATTGAAATAAAATAATATAGAAGACTGTCTGTATGTCCGTAAAACATTATTTGTTGAATATATACTTGATGCAATGGGTAAGCCGTTTAATAATGAAGTAATTTACACGTGTTTTAAAAAGGCCTTTGACACTGTTAACCATAAACTACTCATTAGAAAACTTAAAACATCGGGGTTTAGAGGTTCTCTTTTACGGTGGCTTGCAAGTTATCTTAAGGCCTATCCAGAAGCTTGCATAAGAACATAAAATATAAGAATGCGATGCCGTGATTGGCTTACAAGATACATGGCGGCATATCAAGCCAATCACGGCATCGCATTCTTATGTACTATGTTGTTATGCGAGCCTGTGGATATGCCCTGATTAACAGAACTCAAATTGTTAAATTAAAAAATTATTTTTCTAAAACAATAGATGTTACTTCAGGTGTGCCCCAGGGAAGTCATCTAGGCCCCATTCTATTTTTATTTATTATTAATGATATAGTCACTAATTTTAAAGATTGCCATTTTCTACTTTTTGCCGATGATTTGAAGTTATTTAAAATTGTTAAAGATGAAGATGATTATCTTACTTTACAAAGGAACCTAGATGTTCTTTCCCTGTGGTGCAAATGAAACCGTTTATTTTTTAATCCTGAGAAATGTAAATGTAATTTCTTTCAGTCGCAAATTTAGCAGAATCGAATTTTCATTTTATCTAAACAATGTTGTTCTAGAAAGAGTTGATAGCATTATGGATCTAGGTATAACTTTTGATAACAAACAAACTTTTAATACTTACAATGATAATATTGTAAAAAAGCATATAAAATGCTTGGTTTTATATTCTGTAACACGAAGGGCCACTTGCACCAACTCTTAAACTGGGATTATCTCAACAAAACTGAGTTTAAGTTTAAAATACTGCATTCTGATTGGTTGACCATCCATTTAATCCAAGTTTAAATTTAAACCATCTTTGGTGCAAGTGGCCCTAGAGAGTTTAGAAATCAAATTGTCATGAAAACGTTATACTTCTCTTTATGTAGATCGGTTTTAGAATAAATATTAAAATTGTGGCTTGGTTACTCAGTGAAAAAGAGAAGAGTTGACTATAAAATATATCAAAATATCATTTATCCAATACATACAGATAATAAGACAATTACCAGCTTTATTTTAAATAGATAAACTCAATAATAACACCCGCGTGGCTTTTACTTTAATGAGTGGATAATTATTTATTTTACCCACTCAACTGTCACTTGTCAAATTATTTTCTTGTAAATGTCATTAAAATTTTTAATAAAAATATGAATTCCTAAGCTATTTATTGGATAAAACCTTGTATAGCACTCATGGGTAAACCGATATTGCCCTCTAGAAAATTAACCTGCTTGGCTGATGCCTTGCAGGTTAATTTTCTCATGGGCAATATCTTACTTTACCCACTAGAACCATAAATTACTATTGTTCTTAGAATTTTAAACATGGTGAAAACCCAAAAAAAATTCTAAATTCTAAATAAGTCATCAATTTAAATATAAGTTTTTAAAAATTTTAGAGCAAAATAGAAAAAATTGTATAAAAACTCATAACACGTTTTTAGCGCAGTAGTACTTTAGAAAACTCGCCGCAAGCGGCTCGTTTTCTAAACTTGTACATGTGGGCTAAAAACTTATGTTATGAAACTAGTACTTTAATATACTATTATTAATACAAGAACAACATTGTATAAAAAATATTATTAAACATGTTTTGCTTATAAGCAAACATAAATGTTAATATTTGGCAAAACCTATATATCATGTAACTTAGTCCCTTTTTGCATATAACGTTTTAATGCAAAAGGAGACATATTTTTTTAACTATTAAAAATTAAAGGTCTTTTTTTTAATTTTTATACTATTCACGCGTAAGCGCTAGAATGATATTATACGGTAGTTTCGAATTTCCCAAAATCACCAAAACACGTCATAGACAAAAAATTGTTGGATATAAATGTGTTTCGTAAAAAATAAGAAACTTCCGAAACTCAAGAACGAATAATTCGAAATGGTCTATATCGGTTAGTTTTTTTTTAATCAGTTTTATTAATTTCATTATAAAATGGAAAACACTGAATAGAGGACTTTCAGAGTGAAATTAAATAGTTGATTTTACGAGGTATTCTACCTTGAATCGGAATATGTTAATAAAATTATTCTATAACTCAGCATTTTTTAAAAAAAATGAGGTAAAATTTGGGAAAGATTTGGTTTTTATGTAAGTTTTGACTTTTTTTTCTGCTTTATTTATTGCAAGCGAAAAGCGGCATTAAAATTCTGAATTCATATTCCTGTTCAGCATCAGCGGTAGAAGTGCTGAGCGAAGCGAGCAATTGCCCGGTTACAACCAAGTAATTTGTTGTTTGTTTGTTTGTTTTAACCTCGTACTATTCTACTTAATTAAGCATCCCCTAAGTCCAGGACTTGTGTGGGCTAGTAGTAGAGGGAACCACCGGCTTATACTGATTTTCGAACCAGTTTTTATAGGGAGTGTCCGCTTCACTTATGTCTTCGCCAAATTTCAATTATTAATTAACTGAAAAAGGCAAATCGGCGCCAGTGAGAATCGAACTCACGGTAATTGTAGTAGACTTGTCATGTACAGACGCGGTAGACCACTACACCAATCCATCCATAAAATTACTGGTCGCCCCTATAGGGGCACAAAATTTATACTTGTTTGGGTCGGATTTGGAAGGTAATGACGTTTTTTTGTGTCCTCAAGGAACTTTTTTTATTTTTTGCAGGGGCGCTAAATGCCGGGTTTTCGGTCCTCTATAAGCCCAGTTTTATATGGTATGGGTGCCATTACTTATAACCGAGATATTGACAATAGAAATTTCTGGAACCGCCGCACTATGTTACCAAACAGAAAAAAAGTGTTTAAAAATATTTTTTTGGTGAATTAAATCCTAAATGGTTTACATTAGATAAATACATATTTTTGAGTCAAAATTTAGTTTTAACATTAAAATTAACCCCTAATTCTTACGCCCCTGAATAAATGTATTGTTCCTGGAAAATATTTAATTAAAACCATTCAATATATTAGATTACGAGCAAAAATTCATATTAATAGCTTAGACGGTTTCTGAGATAATAAAAAAAATCCAATTTTAGGGTCCTCTTTAAACGACTTTGTTTTCGCCCAGAGGTATTTCAGAAACCAGGTTTATATATTTTTTTGTTCATATGTGTTAATTTCAGGGCTCCCACCGAAAATTTTCAGATTTTTTTTTATGATTTTATGACAACTTTAGGCATTTTATGAAAAATTTTATGACAAAATAATTGGACAAAAAAGCGCAAATCTTCCATTTTAAATCCTTATTCTACAGCACTTATCTCTAGCCAGGGCCAGACCGAGCCAGTCGAAGTCCCGGGATACTTTTTTCCCGGGATTCCTATTTTTCCAAAACATAATTTAGTTACGGCACTTGTACAGGGGGCTGAGATGACGCCCCTCCTAAAAAATGGTCGTCAGTTCTTCATTAGCTAAATTAGCGCCGCAGAGGAAATTTTTTACGAACTTTTTTTTTATTTAATATAGTTTTACAATCTTAAATAAAAAAAAACTGTAGAAAGGCCAAGCGCTGCAAGCAAAAAATTTTAAAATTTGGATGGTCTATTTTAATTTTAAAACAGAATTAAAAAACAAAAACAAAAAAAAACTTCTCTCCCAGGTCGCTCTAAAGTAAAAAGTATGAGTATTTTGATGAAATTTGATGACTTTTATGACAGTAATTTTATTTTATGACGATTTTAGGACAAATTGTGTCATTTTATGACATTTTATGATTTTATGACAAGTGGAAGGCCAGTAATTTAGGAGCATTAAAAAGATAAACAATTGAATAAATTTTTTGATTTTTTAAAATAAAATTTCAAGCCTACCTGGAATAATGCTTATTTTCCACATAAAAATGCTTATTATTTTTTTGTTTTATTTCAGCTATCTAATATTTGCATATTTTAAGAATTGTGTATATTAGAATATTTTAGTGTTTAAGTTTTAAATGTGCACTAATGCGTGAGCAATTATTTTCAAATTTTATCATATAAAATATAAAAAAATTGTATTTTTTTATACAAAAATGCTCATAACTTCATTTTGGCTAATTTTGGCTATCTATTCATTATACACTATTTATACTACTTCTGTAAGAACATGTTGCGCGCGCAACTATTTGTAAATTGTATTTGCGCTTGTCATTATGTTTATGTTTGTTTGTTTTTAACCTCGTACTATTCTACTTTATTAAGCATCCCCTAAGTCCAGGACTTGTGTGGGCTAGTAGGAGAGGGAACCACCGGCTTTAATTGACTTTCGAACCAATATATCTAGGGAGTACGCCTTCGCCAAATTTCAATTATTAATTAACTGAAAAAGGCAATCGGCGCCAGTGAGGTTTGAACTCACGATCATTAGATCAGTGTCAGGCTATATCGATGCCATTGACCGCTGAGCTAAATCTCCCCAATTAAAAAAATGGCCTAAAGCTTTAATACAAAAGTAAATGAAGCTGAAGTTTGCAACGTTTTTTTGCAACGAAAATTCGAATACTATATTAAAGTACTAGTTTCATAACATACGTTTTAAGCGCACGAGTACAAGTTTAGAAAACAAGCCGCTTGCGGCGAGTTTTCTAAAGTACTAGTGCGCTAAAAAAGTGTTACAGAATAAGTGCTTTAATATACTATTTGAATTTTCGATGCAAAAAAACGTTGCAAACTTCAGCTTCATAAAAGTAAGACTTAAAAATTAATTTTACCTTAAATATTATGTTTATTCAATTAAGCTATGTTTGTACAATGATATTACCAAATCTTAGTGAACAAACGTATGTTAAGAACAAATGCTATTTTGGTATACACGCATCAGTATATGCTTTAAAGTTAAATTTTGCATCGGTACAGAAAACCTACTGCCGTTTAGACTCTAATTAACTAAAAACAAAACCGCTGCATTTTTATAACGCAAAATAGTCTAGTTATTGTTTTTTGGACTATTTTATGTTCTGTTTATAAAATTCGTCTATCCTTTTTGGACACCAAAACAAGGCTTGGGCGCCGTTGCACACAGGCGGAATTTTCTAAATTCATGGCCAAAACCCTTAATAAGCTCCAATTCATACCAAAATTTATATTTAGGGGTTTTTGGGGCTGCTGAATAAAAATTTACCATTCAAATTAATTTTTACAAAATGGCGGATCCAATATGGCTGCCGCCTATATAAAATTTTCAGATTTTTTACTAAAAACCATTGTATAGAGGTTTTTGAGGTCGCTGATTACGAATGTAATACTTATTTTAGTTTTTACAAAATGACGGATCCAATATGGCTTCCGCCTATATCAAAATTTGCAGATGGTGAATATCGAGGTGGGGCAAGGGGGTAAAATGTGATAAAAATATTTTTTTAAACATTTTTTTTATTTTTTCTTTTCGTTTTTCAAAAAAAAGAAATTTTTTTCGAAAAAAAAAATTTTTAATTTAAAAAAAAAAAAAAAATTTTGAAATATTTTTTGAAAAATGTTTGGTTTTTTATTAGTTTCTTAATAAACCTAAACCTACAGGAGAAAGTATTATTTTGTTGGCAATAGTATTTTTTTACTGCAAAAATACCTGAAACTAAGTCTGCCTGTATTAGACATTTTTTAGGTTTGGGGAGGGAGGGGCGGGGGATATTAGCAGCAAACTCTTCTTTTAATAATTAGCAAACACATTAATCTTCTCAATCAAGTGTAAAAAGTTGTTTAATGCTGATTAATCTGAAACTTTTTGCCAAGTCGTAATACAAGTTTTAAAAAAAGCAACCAAATTTACAGACTAAAACTTATGACTTCCCCTTTTAAACTCAATAATCAAAAACAATACTTTTTTGTAAAAAATAAATAGGTACATACCCACGGAATTTAAATTCATTTTAAAAAACTGCTTAAAAAAAGCAACAACTTTGATATTTATATTAAAAAAACTTGATTTTTCGGGAAAAATAACGTTTCAAAATTAGTTTCTTGAAACCCGATTTTTGAACTGACATTTTCGGTTCATTTGTTTTGATAGAAAAACGACTTTGGCACCATCTATTGGTACAGTTCATAGAGAAGATAAAAAACGATAGAGGCAACTATTTGAAGCAATTTCGCTTTCGAGGGTTTTGGCCATGAATTTAGAAAATTCCGCCTGTGTGCGTTGTAATGAACCATGTAATTCCTTAATTATTCATAGGTAGAGGAAAGTCGCCTAATTTCGGATACCATTTACAATGTATTCAATATTTAATACTCGGTATTACTTTTTGATATTTTTTTTTATATAACCAGATACAACTTATTATAGAGAACCATGATTTATTATAAAAGCAATTTTATTACAGTTTATTTTTTCCAAAAATCACGGTTAAAAAAAATCAGCGCATTTTTGTGCATTTGAAAAAGGGCTCCTAATTTCGGACATATCCGAAAAAAATTTTTCAAGAGTAGATCTGGATCCCATTGCTTATGTTTCTTGTTATTCCTTCACATTTAAGACGTAATTTAATCATTAAGCGATTTTCTACGAAATACTATAGGAACTATAATTTTAGATTCCCAATTTCGAATATCTTAGTATCTTAGGTAATTTTCGTTTTTTCAAAATTGTTTATCTTAGTTTGTTGTATCATTATAAAAAAAATAATTAATGGTTGGTTATCCTGAATAATAATTACCTTGCGGATATCCGAAATTGGGAATCAAATGCACAAAAATGGTCTATCCGAAATTAGGCAACTTTCTGCTTTTTAGATTAGAAATTTGTAGAATGTTTACGTTTTCAAATTGCTTAATTATGAATAGTGGATCAACTTAACTAACATCATAACTTACCCAAGACAGAATCACGAACTTTTATAACGATTATTTATAAAATAAACAAGCATAATAATGCAACTGAGCACAAAACTGCCATTTGCAATATAAACGATTTGGGCTGCCATTTAAAGGGGAGAAGCTCTACCGTTACCATATTACAGGACGGATTTAGTTTGACTTTTGGCTTCACATAAAAGTAGGTTTCTGTTTACCTTTGCAGACAGTATCTTAAATACACTACTATCCGAAATTTGGAAACCATCTGAAATTAGGCGCATTTCCTCTACTAAATAAAACTATTTGTTTACTAAATATTACATAGTAATTAGGTAAGCAGGGTATTCTTTTATCATCGCAATTAACTTGTAGCTTACACTGATACCTACTATGAAATTTTCAATTAAACTTTATAAATGATAATGTTATGTTCCATTTATGCGTTTAATTGCATACCTGAATATGTGATTAAACATTAACTAACATTAAATATTAATATCACTTAGTATTATAATATAATAATTATTGTTAAGGTATAACATACAGCCTGTTCCAGAACTCGCGTACTGAAATTTGAGGGTATATTAAAAACCCTCTGGAAAATATGAAAAAAATTAAAAAAAAAATCCATCTTCAATACTAATTAAAAAGGAAGCTATTTAATCTGACCAATCCTGTTGCTGATGTTAAATTACCTAAAAATTAGTTTTTTCCTACTTATTAGTAACTATGGTTGCATTTTAATGGTTGACTCGTGCATTGTTTAAGACTTTCAACTTTAGAATCTTTTTAGGTTATTATATTTTGACAAAACCGACAGAGGCTATCAAATATTCTATTTTTATAGGGTCACTCCATCCGGCGGTGGTTTTATGATACCCGTCTTAGACGGCATTAACAAACTGCCGCTGCAACTCCATTCAGCGCGCTGAATGTAGTGTTTTTTTTATTAGAAACTCAGATCTTTTAATTGATTTACTGGCTATAAATTCTTAATACAAATTAATAAAATAAAAATACAATAACTGAATTCCTTGAATTAAAAAAACCATCTCTTTGAAACTCAGACTCATCCGTAAAAAGAATGCTTTTTACAAAGTTTTCATTTTCTTGATGTTTCTGCAACAGCCATGTGCAAAATTCGACTCGTAAAGGATAGTCCTCCGGTGTCAAGCATTGTACTCGAGTGTAATGAAAGGGATGCATTTTTTCATCTTTTAGAATTCGTTGAACAGAGGTCTTAGACATATCAAGATTTCTAGCCACAATACTAAGGCTTGTTTCAGGTTCTTCTTCAAAAGCCTGAATGACAGCTTCTTCATTATCAACAGTTCTTGAAGTTCGCGGAGCGCCTCCAATCTCTTTTTTGTTTGGAATTTCCAGAATTTCTTGCCCTTTGCACCAATCTTAAAATAACATTTCTGCTAGGATGTTCTCTATTGGGAAAACGAATAGAATATTCTACAGATGTAGCTGAAGCACTCCGGCCACACTCGCCATATAAAATTAGCATTTCGCAATACTCTTCTGAAGTAAACATCATGAAAGTTTGGATATTTTTTTATGACATTAATAAATATTTATGTCACATTAATCACCAAGTCAACCTACAGAATATGAACCTGCAATAATTAAATTTGCTTCCATAGCTACAAATTCAACCTTTAATGGTAATTTACAATCAGCAACAGTATTGGTCCACTTAAAGCGTTCTTATTTTTGAATTGAACGAAGATGAATTTTTTTTGAAATTTTTTTCATATTTTCCAGAGGGTTTTTAATATACCCTCAAATTTCGGTACGCGAGTTCTGGAATAGGCTGTATATCTAGTCCGCAGAGCATTCCCTGATCCATCACCCTCCATGACTCTAAAGCTTTACAAGACATATATCAGACCACTGGTCGAATATGCGCAACCCATTTGGAGCCCCTACTTCATTAAAAATATCGAGGCAATTGAGACACCTGTCCTATGAAGCTAGACTCGAACAGCTTAATCTTCCTACCCTAGCACACCGACGAATACGTGGTGATCTGATTGAGACCATTATAGGTGTAACTTGAACATTTTTCAGACAAACGAAAACTTAGAGGTCATAGTAGGAAACTAAATAAGGAAAAATGTGCGAAGCTGAGTCGTAAAAATTTCTTGTCCAACAGAGTGGTTTATATGTGGAACAGACTTAGTGAAAGTACGGTCAACTCTGCGTCAATCAACCAGTTTAAAAACCGATTAGATTGTGAGTTCGAATCGATCCAAAACTACTTTATACATTACGTTCTGTGATAATATGTTCTGTGATATAACTTTATTTAACTTACTGTGATACATCTTGAATTTTTACAGGATTTTTTTTTAACTTTCAGTATATACTTTACAGACTAAATGCAGTTGTCTCATCGTCGTTTACGGCGCTTACTATTGCTATATATAATAATAATAATAATAATAATAATAATAATAATAATAATAATAATAATAATAATAATAAGGTAATGTAGTTATTGGTGGTTTTGTTCCAGACAAGGGCGTAGATGAGGGGGGGTACTGGGGGTAATTAACTCCCCCATAGGCGGGGGCGCCAATTTTGTTTGCAGTGCGCCAAGTTTGGTAGAAACCGTCAGGGACACAGTTTTTTTTCTTGGCATTTTTTGGGGGGCAATTTTTTTTTGTAGGCGCACAAAACTTTATTTTAGGGTGTTTTTTCTTTTGCTATGGGGGCCAAATTTGAGGCTTGAAAGGCCGGCCCTGGGTATTACCCCCAATAGAAGAAAAAGATCTAAGCCCTTGGTTAGAGATGAGACAAAGCACATTTGATACCCTTGACCGAAAATTAGCGCACCACACGTCACGAATTATAGACCGACTGACCGGAAAATAGTATATTAAAGTACTAGTTTCATAACATACGTTTTTAGCGCACGAGTACAAGTACTAGTGCTCTAAAAACGTGTTATGAAACGAGTGCTTTATACAATTTTTTCTATTATGCTCTAAAATTTAAAAAACTTACATTTAAATTGATGACTAATTTAGGTATTTTTGTTTTGTTTTGGGTTGGCATTAGATACAGTTTACGCTATGTTTAATATTCTAAGAACAAATGATATTTTGATATATTTTACAGTCATCTCCTCTTATTTCACTGCAATTAACCAGTCCACAATTTTAACACGGTAAAAAAAAACCCAACACACAAAATTTTGTAAAAAATTAAACTTTAAGTCGACATTGACATTTGCACGCAAAACGTCAAGAGATAGGCTTTTGTATGTTGCCAACCCAACAGAAAAAAAAGTAGAGACCTCTTATGGGCCTATAAGAACACGCAAAATGCGTGTGATTATGAGCTTATAAGAGTCGCAAAATAGAAAAAAAAAACTTTTAACACCGAAATATTTGATAAATGCACTATATTTATTAATTTAATTTATTTAAGTTATTATACAATTTCCAGAGCCACAAAACGTCCTACACAAAAAATTCTTGGATACAAATGTGTTTCATAAAAAAATATGAAACTTTTTTTGTCCGTCCGTCCGTCCGTCGGTCCTTCTGTCTGTCTGGCAGTCTGTCCGGTGTAACGTTTTTTAGTTATCCCCCCCTCCCTAAAAACAAAAAAGTAATAACGCCCCGTAATTTACTTTTATTATATGGATCAATTCTACCAATTTTAAAAGTAATGGGTTGTTAAACTTTTTTAAAAAATAAAAAAACTATAATTTTAAATTTTTTTCAAAATTTATTAATTTTTCAAAAAAAGATTTTATTTTTAATCTATTTTTTTTTGTTTTTTTTTTGTTTTTTTTTTGTTTTTTTTTTTGAAAAAAAAGTCTTTCAATTTTTTTTTGTTTCTTACTGAAAGAAAATTATTTTTTTTAAGTGTTTTTTTTTGTTTGGGAAAATTATACCAAATATACCATTTACTGTGAATAGTATCTATTGGAATGAGTAGCATTACATATCTTTACGGTTTGTATGTTTCATATAATTATGGTATAATTAATAAAACATTCACAAAATAACAAGAAAGCTAACAAAAACATGTAAAAAAATTAAACAATTATAATTGTTAGTTACAATTAAAAAGTACAATTTAAACAAGGGGTTAAACGACGTATTTGGCAATATACCGTTTTTGCGTGAAGTCGGTAGTGTCACATTACTACACCTTTTCAAGTTGTAAATCAGAAAGTGTGATATTAATTTCAGACAGTGTAATTTGATATTCAGATTTTTAAAATAAATTTCAGAAAGTATAAATTGTAATTCAGATTTTTAAATTATATTTCAGAAAGTGTAAATTGTAATTCAGATTTGCAAGTTATATTTCAGAAAGTATAATTTAAATTCAGATTTGTAATATATATTTTAGAAAGCGTAAGTTGAAATTCAGAAAGTGTAAATTATATTTCAGAAAGTAGAAATTAATGTTCAGAATGTGTTATTTTATTTAAATTTAGATCTGTAAATTCAATTTCAGAAAGTGTAAATTCATTTTAGGAAACGGTAATTTGCAATAAATTGAAATTAAAAAAAAATATTTTTTACATAAAATTAAAAATTTAACAAAATTAATTTCTAAATGGCTAGGTCACTTCATTATATTAGATACGTATAAATTATAAATTAACAAATAAATTTAATTTACACTTTCTGAAATACAATTTACTCTGTCATAATAATATAAAGTTATAATTTCTGAAATATAATTTATACTTTCTGAATTTCAACTTACGCTTTCTGAAATATAATTTACACTTTCTGAAATTTAATTTATACTTTCTGAAATATAAATTGCAAATCTGAATTACAATTTACACTTTCTGAAATATAAGTTGAAAATCTGAATTACAATTTATACTTTCTGAAATATAACTTGGAAATCTGAATTACAATTTATACTTTCTGAAATTTAACTTGAAATTCTGAATATCAATTTACACTTTCCTATTTACAACTTGAAAAGGTGTAGTGTGCATGACTCACACTTGACTTAAATATATCAAAATAATGATTTTGCTGTTACAAATTGCAAAACGGGGTGGCCTATTTTTGCTTTTGAAAATTTTCAAAATTTCGGAAAGCCTTGTATTCGTGCAAAAATTTTCAATTTTTTTTTGTGTATTTTGCGTTTTATGTCGATATAAATCAATTTCGAGCAAAAAAAAAATTGTCGATCGGTCGGTCGATCGGTCTGTCCGGGAAATCTTGTGGGCACGATAACTTAAGGACGCTTTAAGCTAGAGACTTGAAATTTGGAATGCAGGTATGTTACTAAAAGTTCTCGCTCGGGATTGTTTTTGGTGAACATTGATGTGCGGCAAGGGGGAAAAATACATTTTTTTTACAAAAATTTGAAAATTGATGTATGGGGGTTTTCATGGTTGCTGAAATTGAATCTGATAATAATTTTTTTTTAACTTCACCCCCACGGGGGTCGGGTGGTATATATTTTTAAATATTTTCAACATTTCGTGAAGATTGGTATATAGGGGTTTTTGTGGTCGACGAATATAAATCTGATATTTTTTTCCTAATTTCACCCCTGAGGGGTGGGGGTAGTTTTCGTGAAAACTGGTGTATTGGGGTTTTTGAGGTTGCTGAAAGTGAATCTGATAATAAAAATATTATAAATCCACCCCCTGAGGGGTGAGGGGTAGTTTTCGTGAAAATTGGTATATTGGGGTTTTTGAGGTTGTTGAAAGGGAACCTGATTATAACAAAATTCTAACTTCACCCACAAAGGGACAGAGGGTAGTTTTCGTGAAAATTGGTATACTAAGGTTTTTATGGTTGCTAAAAGTGAATCTGATAAAAAAAATCTATTTTACGAGTGGAGGTGAAAAATGGGAAAGCTCTTTTACTGAGCAGTGTATTTTGTACTTGGGCTAGCAAAGAGTATACCGGTTGTCCACCAGGTTCTTGACAAGCTTTATTCCCGTTATTTGAAAATATAGATTTTTTTGCCAAAAATAGCATTAAATAAGAGTGCTAAAGAAACCGTGTTGCTTAGTGTAATTATTTATTTTTTTTAGATTCTTAACGATATATATCTCAGACTGAACCTAACAAGACCCCTAACACCATCGTTAGATAATACCCAAAGTCAATATGGATTATCCAAGGACTTACTTAAGGATCTACTAAACTATTTAAAAACTAAATATGATTTTAAAAGACAAGAAAAATTTTTAAACAGTGTACCTCAATATAAGACTGAAATACAGGGACTAAAAGTACATTTTATCCACATTAAACCAAAGATTAAGGGTAAAAAAGTATTGCCGTTAATGTTGCTACATGGATGGCCTAGTTCTGTTAGAGAGTATTATGAAATATTAGATAAGTTAACCAATGTCACCACAAAAGATAGTGTTTATGGGTTAGAGCTGGTTATTCCCTCCTTACCAGGTAAGCCAGGATTGTTTAACTTGGATGTATATACCGTGCGATAATAAATTGCCGAACACTTTTTAATGCAAAACTGGCATTAGCGATGAGTAAAATGCAAGAAACCTGTGTGCGTTTTACTGGCCACCGAGCTGTTGTACGAAGCAATCACATGGGCTTGTTGCGCACAACTCTAACAACGGCTTCAAACGAAGAGTATTTTCTTTTCAAACTGTTCGGCACTTTATAATCGCACTGTATAACACAAAAAAATATAAAAAATATTAATACTTTTCATCGAGAATCCAAACTCAAAGCTTAAATTTCAACTACACCCGAAAATTGATGAGAGTCCCTATTTGATATTTTTAAAATTTACTGAATATACAAAAACTGTATTCGATAAATAATTATAATATTTATTAACAATATATTAATTTTATAAAGCCCAAAGCAAAAAATCAAAAAATTGTGTAATTTCTGGAGTTATGATATTTGTGTTTTTTGTTACAGGGAGCCTTCAGAGGCCAAATGATTTTTTTAATAAAACTGGTGATATATTTAAGGTGATTATAAAACAATTTAGACATAAATCGTACCAAAAATTTAAATTAAGTAAAGGACAATGGGCATTTTGGGCCCACCCTCAACTTTGCTCAACAGAAACGAATTATATGTCTTTGGAATGGTATTTTTATGTAGATTAATTATTTTAATTCAAAAACATACCTTAGGTACCGGGATTCCGAGTTATAGGCCTTTGAAAGTAGTACTTTACGTAATAACTTCATGCAATAGTTTGCTGCTTAAACAAATTATAGGCTGTGTAGAAATAACAAAATGCTTATTTTTAACCCTTTCATTCTTTATACACTGCTACTAAAACCCCCCCACACAATAAATAATTTTGATTTTTTATTGATTTTCCTTATTTTTTTCAATCTAATTACCTATGATTGGTATAAATAAAAAAATAAAAGAATGGAGTTTAAATGCATAGATAAGATAAATGTTAGTGTCAAGATTTTGACTTTGGCGTTTTTAATGATTAACTGTAAAGGGTTAAGTAATTTTATAAAAAAACCTTTTGAATTTAAATACGCAATAATGGATGGAATGCGTAATTACTGTAGAATGTGTCGGCGAGTATAATTACCATAATTACCATGAAATTTTGAAATCTGAAGAGAGTGTAAATTCAGCATCAGTGATCTAGGCTTACTCCCACACTAAATCCCCATTCAAACTAATTCCTATTACGACAAATGAGCAATAGGCACTAAGCCTGTCTTTCTTTTAAGTACCTATACCAAACAAACTACTAACTAACTTACACTCTCTAACTTAGTAAAACTAGAAAATTTTGTATATAATTATTAGGTAGATTACCAACTTCAAAGGTCTATAACTCGGAATCCCGGTACCTAAGGTATGTTTTTAAATTAAAATAATTAATCTACATAAAAATACTATTCCAATGACATATGATTCGTTGCTGTTGAGTAAAGTTGAGGGTGGGCCCAAATCCCTTATAGAAATGCCCATTCTCCTTTTGCTATTTTTTTAAATATCGTAAAATTTAGAAAAACGGGTCTCTGGAGCCTCCCTAAGATTTTAAAGCCAAAAAAAAGGGTATTTTTTTGAGGCAAACTACACATGATTAGACCCCAGCGATCATCAGTTTCGAAATTCGGGGGAGGGGGGATCACTTCGGTCAGCTGGACAGTGTAGCAGTAGGAAAATGGAAATAGCTTCTTAGTGGTAAATTATTCCAAATGATTTTTTTAGTGATTTTGATTTAGGAAGTCTAATTTTTAATAAGCATAAAAATTGTCAAAATTTCAGTACACGGTTGCCACATAACTTACAGAATCGACACGTGTCAACACAACACTTTAATTGAGGAGCGCCTATCTGCAGCTCTTTATGCAACATTTTGATAAACTGACCGTTTTTCAATATGTTATTTTAAATAAAAAACATTTTTGTACAAAAAAAACACCATACAGACGCCAAACCAACGTTAACGTAAACCAAGGCCCCCTCATTAAAAAAAAAGACCAAACAAGAAAAAACCAAAACAAAATCCTGCATAGAGAGCTGCATTTAGGCGCTTGTCTTTAATTGGAACCAAAATACAGAAGTGTATCTTCTGAATTCAATGGTGCCCAAAATCTAAATACACTTGTGTGTTTTGTGTTGGGAAAGTTTTTGTTCATAATAGTATATTAAAGTACTAGTTTCATAACATACGTTTTTAGCGCACGAGTACAAGTTTAGAAAACGAGCCGCTTGTGGCGAGTTTTCTAAAGTACTAGTGGGCTAAAAACGTGTTATGAAACGAGTGCTTTATACATTTTTTTATATTTTGCTCTAAAATTAAAAAAAAATACATTTAAATTGATGATTGATTTAGGGATTTTTGTTTAGGGATGGCATTACAGTTTTTGCCATGTTTAAAATTGAACAAATGATATTTTGATATATTTTATAGTCATGTCTTCTTTTTTCACTGCAAGTAACCAAGGCACAATTTTAACACGGTAAATAATAACCTAAACACAAAATTTTGTAGAAAATTAAACTTTAAAGCGACATTGACATTTGCAAGGAAAACGTCAAGCGATAGCCTTTTGTCTGTTTCCAACCCAAAAGAAAAAAAAGTAGAGACCTCCAATGGGCCTATAAGAACACGAAAAATGTGTGTGATTATGAGCTTATAAGAGTCGCAAAATCAAAAAAATTTATTTACATTTAATGTAAGGAAGTGTTTTTCATTCAGGTGATGATTCGGTATCGTCACCCAAAAACATCTACTTTAAGTGGAAAACATGTACTTTTAAAAGTTAAAGTCTTTAACTAAGGTCCACTTGCACCAATGATGGTTTAACTTTAAACTTGGATTAAATTGACGGCCGACCAATCAAAAGGCAGCATTTTTTATTTAAACTCGGTTTAGCTGAGATAATCCCAGACCAAAAGTTGGTGCAAGTGGCCCTAAGGACACTAAGTCTGTAAACTCTAGTTTCATTTCCTAGTGGCTGCGCCACAGATCAGATCAGTGTCCTTAACTTTAACCCTTCCCTGCTGAAAATGACAGGTCTGTGCGGGTATAAATGGTGCATAGACCCGTCATTTTCAATAGGGCTTCTAAGCATTTATAATAAGAAATGTCAATACAAAAGTGGACACAGTATTTTATCTATGTAGATTCTTGGACCAGTCTTGATAAAAATTAAAATTTTACTTTATGACTTTTACTATTTTTTTTTTAGGTTTCGGATATTCGGAAGTATCTTTAAAAAAGGAGTTTACAGTACCTAACATGGCGTTGGTGTTGAAAAAATTAATGCACAGACTTGGACATGAAAAGTTTTACGTACATGGCGGAGATTGGGGGGGCATAGTGGGATCAACTATTGCTACTCTGTTTCCAGAAAACATCTTGGGTAAATTGTTTATATTTTTCATCGAGCACTGGATATGTTGTTTGTTAGGGAAGGTAGGTTGGTGTGCACACTACTTGCGGAACCACGCACATACCTATCCTAACAAACCTACCTACCTAGGGCTCTATTTCTTAAGTTAATAGCTTTATGGCTAAAAACTTTCTTAAAGCTTTAAAATACCGCATTATCTGTCTTTTATTATTAGGGAACCCTTAAGTATTACGTAGCGCTCCTAGCGTTACGTAATACTTGAACATTCCCTTAGATCACATCCCCTCTATACAGGGTTATTCAGAAATAAGTTCGAGAAATTTAAGAGATAATTTTACGTTAAAAAATATGAAAAAAAGTTCCTATAAAGGTTGGTCCGGAAATGAGTCCTAAGGGAGCTACGGCTCTTTAAAATTGTAATAAAAATAAAGTTTTTAATTAACTCTTTATCCTTTAAGCTAGAGCGACGAGCTTTTGCATGTATACTAGTATTAATAAGGGCAATAAGTTTGTTCTAATTTATTTTTTTGAATTTATCCAGAGGCGTGTCTAGACGGACAAAATATGTTAGGCTTAACACATTTTTGCCCCAAATTTTTTATGAAGATTTTTTTTGGATTTTTTGTAATAAATATAGATTCCTCAGTAAAAATACATAAAAAATGTCATATAGTGTAACACTGTAGGAACAACCGTTTTCATAAAAAAATGCAATTAAGAGGAAGTAACATTTTGTGCCACTAAAAATGTTACTTTTTAAACGGATAAGGCTTATATCTCCTTTAATATTAAATTTAGGTGTTTTGGTGAAGAATACTTTTTTCTTAGTTTTAAATGAAGAATCGTCCCGCAGCATTAAAATTTTATTGGTGCTTTTTTTGTTCCCGATTCAATATGTCCATTTTCGAAGGGCCGCAGCTCCCTTAGGGCTCATTTCCGGACCAACCTTTATAGAAACTTTTTTTCATATTTTTTAACGCAGAATCACCCCTTAAATATCTCGAACTTATTTCTGAATAACCGTGTATATGTTATACGATCTAATATTATTAATTATAATAGTTATTAGTATTAATACTAAAAATATGATTAATTACACAGGTTTACAAAAAAAAAGTCATAACTATTTGACCGGACCATGGTATTCCTAGGCATTTTGGCGCCCTGAATCAGATCCCGGGGTCAGTTTTGCCCCATCACGTCAGGAAAAGGAGATTTCAAGGTCATTTGAAGGTCAAAATGGTGATTTTTTGCGGCCCCGGGACAAGATCTCAATGTTCAGAAAGTATTCAAGACCTACACAGTTACCCGTGAAGTTAACAGGTCGCTTGAGGTATTGTCCGGTCAAATAGTCCTGACTTTTTTTTTTTGTAAACCTGTGTTATTAGTATTTTTTTTATTTTTAAATGTAGTTTTATTAGTCAAGAACTGTTTTCCCGAAAAATATAATTACCACTTTTGTTGGAATGACACAAATTAATGTTTCTTCAAAATTCTGGTATAAAGCTCATGGGGTTCCAACTTTGTACAGTTGAATAACACTGGCACACAAAGAAAAAAAATCTCGAGTGCGGCAGACCAGACTAGTCAATTCTTACCAAACCAGTCAATTCTTACGTATTTTGGATCGCCGAATGGAATCCGAGGTCAGAATTTAAAAGTTAGCGTTCAAAATGGCGGATCCAATATGGCGGATTATTTTTTTATAGTTGCTCGGATTTGCTTGAAACTTGGTACTCGCGGGTTTTTGGGGTCTCTGATTACGAATCTGGTGCCAGTTTTCCAAAATTCAAAATGGCGGATCGAATATGGCGGATTAGATTTTTAAAGTCGCTCGGATTTTTTTTTGTGCCGTTGTAGTGAATCAAACCGCAGATATTATGAATAAATGTATGTTGGTATAATTCGTAAAGTTAAATACGAGAATACCGTATAATAAAAATCGTCTATACCTAGGGTCACTAGATCGGTTGTAGCTTTATCTGGTTTGTCTTATAGTGTGTTTTGGTGCTTGGTTAGTTTGGGGTCAAACTAACCAAGCACCAAAACACTAGACAAAGTAACAACTGATCGTCTGACTCTACCTCTACCTAAATTATTTTACTTTCATTACTATCAGTTTTAAAATGATTATAATATATTTTTTTCTATTTTGCGCGTGTTCTTATAGGCCCATAAGAGGTCTGTACTTTTTGTTCTTTTGGGTTGGCAACAGATCTGGCCTATTGCTTGACGTTTTCCGTGCAAATGTCAATGTCGCTTTAAAGTTGAATTTTCTACAAAATTTTGTGTTTAGGTTATTTTTACCATGTTAAAATTGTGGCTTGGTTAATTGCAATAAAAAAGAGAAGAGATGACTATAAAATATATCAAAATATCATTTGTTCTTAGAATTTTAAACATGATGTAAACTGTAATGCCAATCCAAAACAAAAATCCCTAAATCAGTCATCAATTTAAATGTAAGTTTTTTTAAATTTTAGGTCAAAATAGAAAAAATTGTATAAAGCACTCGTTTCATTTGGACTTTTTAGCGCACTAGTACTTTAGAAAACTCACCGCAAGCGGCTCGTTTTCTAAACTTGTACTCGTGCGCTAAAAACGTATGTTATGAAACAAGTACTTTAATATACTATTAATTGTTAATTTTTAGGGTTCCATTCAAATCTATGCTTGTCGCTGACATACAAATCGTTTTTGAAAATGTTCTTCGGAATTGCTTTTCCAAGCCTGGTGTATCCCCAACAACATAAACATATGTGGCATCCACAACACTTAAGATTTATATACAAGGAGGGTGCATACTTTCATTCCTTTGCTTCCAAACCGGATACTATTGGTAGTTTTGCTTTTATATTTATTTATTTTATTTATTTGCATAAAAAATATTACAATTTTACAGAATTTGAGTTTAAATTAAAAATTATATTTAAAAAGATACCCTCATTAATTTAAAGGGGCTATTTTACATCAGAAAATGAATGAAAAAAGTTTCCATAAAGAAAGACCCCTTAAATAAAAAGCGCATTTTTCACGGAAAGAAATTAGTGGGCTCTGCGCTATACATTATAAGATATTTGGTAACAGTGGCAAATTATAGTGATTTAAGCTATAGATTATAAGGGACACAATAACTAATAATGTTAAAAATAAATTGGAAACGATTATATATATTACAGACACGATTATATTTATTACAGGCACTATTATAAATTTACAGAAATTTTATTATATTATAAAAATTATTAGCACGGACAATAATTAAATCTATTTAAGCTATAAATGCCATACTATTTGTTATATTTTATTATTCACTAAACAATTAAAGTATTTCATATAAATTTTTACACTGACTGCCATAATTGTAAGAGAAAGCCTTGTATTTATATAATAAGCGATTATAATTTGCTTGGTATGTGTGTTATAGCGCTCCTAGCTATAATTTTTTTTTCCGTGTTGGAGTCCCTTTGAAAGAGGTCCATAACGTCCCGTTTTTGGACATACGTTTATAGGAAGTTTTTTTCGCATTTTTTTAATTTGAAATCACACTTTACATTATTGAGGCTACTTAAAAATAACCTATACGGGAAATTCAATAAAACCTGCAGTGACTCAGCTGCGAATGTGTGGTAAAAGGTGAAGATCAAAAAGTCCAAACCAATTCGGGTGCGTCTAGCGTAATTTCGTCGAAGCTTCGCAAAGTTATAAAGGAGTCACTCCAGGTTTTATTGAATTTTCAGTATAATGTGTCTAAAGTCCACCCTCTTTAACTTTTAAACGGCTTAAGATTATATTTCTTTACATTTTTGGATTCGCCTTTAAAATTTCTTTTCATTGATAAATATATCACAAATCTATATTTGCATTAGAGCCATTTTTCATAAAAACTTGGCGGTCATATGACGTCCATATTGAAATAATTCTGAAACTTGACATTTCAAATCTTTTAGTAGTAGGCTAAGAATTTACTGTTTCTGTGAAACTGATTTTCTTTTATTTTTATGAAAATGGTGTTATTTTAAAGTTTTTTTTTTAAATCATCAACTTTAAAGCCATATTGTGCTAAATTTTCAAATATAACGACCTATTTTTTATTTCGTTAAATTAAAAACTCCGGTATAATCTACAAGAAAAACTTACAAACACCCTAATAGGGTTGACCATTTTCGGGGAAAATGGACATATTCATACATTTAATATAGCTCCCAGCTGAATATGCAAGGAAAAATATTTTCTTTTACAAAAGAATGAAAATTGCTTTTTAAGGTTGCCGAAATTGAATCTGGTAATAAAAATTTCACCCCCGCGGGGGTGAGGTGGTAAATATTTTTAAATATTTATAATATTTTCGTCAAAATTGGTATATAGGGGTTTTTAAGGTGGACGAATCTGAATCGGATAATAAAATTTTTCTAATTTGACTCCCTGAGGAGCGCGGGGTAGTTTTCGTGAAAATTGTTATATTGAGGTTTTTGAGGTTGCTGAAAGTGAATCTGATAATAAAAAAAATACTCAACCCCCTGAGGGGCAAGTTTTCGTAAAAATTGGTATACAGGGATTTTTAAGGTTGCTGAAAGTGAATTTAATATTAAAAAAAAACTAACTCCATCCCTTGAGAGGCGGGGGGTAGTTTTGGTGAAAATTTGTATATTGTGGTTTTGAGGTGAATCTGATAATAAAAAAAATCCACTGAGGGGCGGGGAGTAGTTTTCCTTGAAAATTGACATATTGGGGTTTTTGAGGTTACTAAAACTAAATCTTTTTTTCTAAATCCACCCAGAGGGGCGGGGGGTAGTTTTCGTGAAAATTGGTATATTGGGGTTTTTGAGGTTGCTGAAAGTGAATCTGAGTAAAAATCCATTTCACGCGCGGAGGTGAAAAATGGAAAAACTCTTTTACTGGGCAGTGTATTTATCATAAGATGGATATTTAGCAAGATAACCGCACACCCCTAAAACTCAAGATAGAGGACACCCCTTACGCAAATCTCCCGCTGAAAAACTAACTGTTACTATCCACTACTACCCTTTAAAATAGCATCCCGTGCACATTTATTGCAATTTAACATAGGAATTTCTCGTTATTTGACTGGGCTATGAGTGAAAAATCATTAATATAACTTTTCCTACGATCCCTATGAAAATGACATTTAGCACACTCTTTTGTTCTTTAGAAAACGCCTTATATCACACTTGTATGATATTTTCATATCACTCTTGTTTGATATTTATGTATGTAGGTTTGCCTAATTTTGTTTAGATATTTCAGTTGTAAATCTACGAATTTTACTTACCTCGTTTTATATGCCATTTTTCACCTTTCATTACAGACTTTTTTGATGTCTTTTATGTTTTTCAATCCAAATATTTCTGTTTTTCATGTCGAATATAAAAACTATAGTTATAACCTTACTATTTTGACCCAGGTCAATATAACTTAATGGTTTATTAATGTCTAGATTTTATAAAAATTACTTAATTTGTGATTTAGTTACCTTACATTTTATAAAAAACATCAATATTTCTTCATGAAATTTAAAACATTGTAGAATTTTACAGTCTTATATGGTAGCATATCCATAGAAATCAAATTTAATTAGTAAACTGTCAAATTTTCCTTGATTTAAAAGATGCTTGCGGTTAGGCAACCCATTAAACAGTTCCAGCTTCCATAATGATATGTTGTAATAAATATGAAACCAAGAAAACTAAAAGTAAATAAAAAACATATTTCCTGTTGACATATCATACATATATAAATTTGTAAGCTATTTTGTTTTGCTTTTCTCAAAAATTCTCAGAATAAGTAATAAAAATTAGAAAATATTAAATTAAGAATTCTTAAAGTTTAAACTTTATATTTTTTCGGAATCGTAGGAAAAATAGTGTAAATAACTCGTTGGAAAGTGTATTTCTTACACTCGTGGGGTTTCCTTCCCACTCGCTTTCCACACTAGTTATGTAATATACTATTTTGTAGTACCTACCTACATGGATATGTTGTCCTTATTTCTCTGTGTTCGTCGTGCAATTAAAGAGTGCATTAAAATCATGAATCTATATTTTAGGAGCCGGACTGGACCAGTCGATCGAAGGACTTCTGGCATACACGTTCGAAAAATTCTCAGTTGGTACAGACAAAAACTATGTAAATGATCCTATGGGTGGAATTCAAGAAAGACTAAATTACGATATTCTTCTGGATACTATCATGTTTTATTATTGGATTCCAAAGACAGCCACTACATCTGCTAGAATCTACGCACAAAACGTTAATATTGATCAATTTTCTATTGGACTTTACAAGTAAGTAAATTATTTCGAGTTTTACGGGTAAAAAATCCCACGGTTCGTGTTAAACATGTTGTCTTTGCGAGAACAAATTCAAGGTGTTAAACGACCCAGTCAAACTTTTATTAAGGCCAATCAAAGGCCTTTTAAAGTTTTGCCACACTTGATTGTGGGCCTACGCCTATAGGTTCACAGCGGCTGACAGTTGCCCCCGGCTCGGGTGGCCGGCAATTTACTACATACACTACTACATATGGACAATGTCCATGTCTATTGGACATATAGGGATGGATACATTGTATCTATCCATATATGGATAATCTGGTGTTCAATATTATATATATCTTTAATTATATTAATTGGCATAGTATAAAAGACGAGAAAATCCATACTAATCCGATGATGTACATGAAAATAGCAGGCTATAGCCTGAAATTACGCAAACTGAACAGTAGTGTTCAGTAGCTAGTTATAACTAGCTACTGAACACTACTGTTCAGTTTGCGTAATTTCAGTAAAAGACTTTATAAAGTCATCACTTTTTTAGTGGTAAGAAACAGTATGTGGCGCCACCTATAGCCTCAACATTTACATTTAAATCTGCATGTGAACTAATCTGTAGCAGGAGAGTACTGTGTCAGTCAAAACTGATTTTACCGTAGTGGGTGGCGTTTTTTAAATGTTTGTTTATATTTTTCTTTCTGTTCTTATCTGGTCTATATTTGACTATATGTTACCATTCAAAAAGTCTATGACTAAAATGCCTTTTACGCTATAGGTAAGTACATCTATTAATTTTATTTGGGAAAGTTTCGTGTATATATGTATTTATATATGTGAGATATGTACTGTTTACATTTATTTTTAAGTGTACTTATTACGTAATTTTCCTATTTTAGTCAACCCTGAGGATGTTTACAAAGAATAAACGAAACTGTCGGTTTAATTAACAAAGTTTTTGGCCTATATCCCACAACTCAACCAATTTTATAAATATTTGAGGTCGTTACCAGTTTTTAATCATAATTACAATTATTATTGGTGGCTTAGATCTGAAAGGCCATTAATATCCCACAACAATTTCACTTGCGATGGTTTGTAACAAGTAACAAGAAAAAGGCGTTTGGACTGTTTCGACTTAAAACAAAGACTTAAAAACTATGTCTTTATAATTATGGATAGTTAAACTATGTTTAGTATAAATATGAAATTTTATTGAGAACTTTATGCCTGAGACTTATTCAAACTAAAAAATTATTTTAAAAATTTCATTAAAATTTTCATTTTGTAAATTGTATATTCTCTTACGCTATAGTTGTACCTTCCCTTCTTTTTGTTGTAGACTTACATTATAAAGTGCCGAACAGTTTGAAAAGAAAATACTCTTCGTTTGAAGCCAAGCCTCTGTTAGAGTTGTGCGCGACAAGCCTATGTGATTGCTACGTACAACAGCTCGGTGGCCAGTAATTAATATTTATTACCTTTAAAGGTAAATTTTCCTGAAAAAAAAAAAACGTGATAGCACGTTAACTTCTAGACGAAATCTTTGAAGGTTACAAGGTTATCTGAAGGAAATCTCTAAAGATTACCTCCTTTTCGGAAATCTTAGAAACTCGATGTAATCTTTGGAGGTAATTTGGAGAAGAGGTGTACAAAATTTATAAAAAACTCGCTTTTTTGTTTTGAGGGTTTTTTTTTTCAAATTATGTATGATTTTTTTTTGTGGCTTTGGTTAATTGTAATATTGGTATTATATTATTCACAGCGCCTGCGCTAGAATAATATACGGTGGTTACGAAGTTTCAAAAAATTGCAAAAATCGTCCTAAACAAAAAAGTCTTTGATATAAATTTATTTCATGAAAAAATAAGCAACTTTTTTTTTTAATGTTTGTCCGTCCGATGTGACGATTTTTGGGAGCACGATAACTCAAGAACGAATAATCCGATCGACTTGAAATTTTTAGTGAAAATCAGTTTCTATGAGGGGAAGATATTGTTTTTGAAAGTAATCCCTCCAAAAACAAAAAAAAAAGCTGAAAGAAAATTCCGATTAACGTAACTTTTTCAGGAAAAATTACTTTTGTTATAAGGATCAATTCTACCAATTTTGAAAGTAATCCCACCAAAAACAAATAAGTTATGGGGGGTTAAACTTTTTTTAAAAATTAAAAAAACTATAATTTTCAGTTTTTTTTTTGTTTTTCGCAAAAAGAAAATTAAAGAAGAAAAATTGATTTTTTTTTCTGAAAAAACTTTTTTTAATTTTTTTTTAATCTTTCGTTTTTCGGAAAAAGAAAATTAAAAAGCTTCAAATTTTCAATTCAATAGACTTCGTCTCCTTAGCAAGATTTATTTTTCCTGAAAATTTGAAGTTGTTTACTTGTGTATTCAGCTAGCGTGCGGACATAAAAACGTGACATACCAACGGGCATTTTAAATTTTTTTTAAAAACTGTATATAACACATACTGGGACAAAAAAAAAAGAATTTTGTCCACTTTTTTTTTCGGGCTCCAAAGTAACGTATAATACTCTTCTGCTGTGAAGCTGCGGGTAGTATAATAAGAAAAAAACTCTAATAAATTAAATAATTCTTATATTTAGTATTTTGTACATATTTACATACTGTTATTCTGATTTTGATAATGATCGTATTAAACCTTGAAAATAATGGTTATTAGGCTGGAATAAAGTTATTTTTTCTTAATGTAAAAAATACATTTGCACGGCGCGTCAAGGCCTATCCAGAAGCTTGCATAAGAACATAAGAATACGGTTTCGTGATTGGCTTACAAGATACATAGCGGACATCAAGCCAATCACGGCATCGCATTGTTATGTATTACGTTCTTATGCGAGCCTGTGGATATGCCCTTATAACGCTAAACAAAACGTTAAACTTGGAAATTACACAACTTAAAAGGGGTATAAGCAAAACGCGTCATGTCCATAGTGTACCTACTAAGGTTGGGTTTTCCGTGACACGTTTTGTTTTAATTATAGAATAAATATCCCAACCTAATAGGTTTATGTAAAAATAATTTATTCTAAATTTTAAAATGTACAACCCAATTCATTTAAAATAAAAAAAATGCAAATACAAAATTACAACATAAAAACAACAATGCATTTACAAGTAAAATATAGTTTAAAAGCTGGTGACCATTTTTATTATGCCATTTTCTCCCGGCTAAATTTTACAATGTCTTAGAGTACATTCTAATTAGGCTACCTGCAAATTGCCAGACTGAATTTCGGTTCCCTTGGGTGCAAGAAGCTCCAAAAAGGTGGTGAAAGGAGCTACACTAAAAACATGCGCACCCCCTGGATTTTTAGACATATATTATTTTGTTTTTATCAATTTTAAATTGTTTGCAAACACAATTGTCCTTCCTTATAATTTACTTAAAACCTTCTGAGCTGTTTAGAAAATGATTTATAAAAGTATTCGCCTGCGGACCGATAACCGAGCCGAGTCCGATTCCCGGTCATAAATTTTAAATAAAAGTTTTTTTTAAAACATTTCTTTATATTAAATTCTAAGCCTAGAGGGTGCGTGTCATTCAAAATTATAAAAATTTCATCTGCGGCGCTAAACTGGTTGACAAAAAAGTGATACAACAATTAATATATTATATTCAATAATTTGCATGTAGCACCTAAATATTTCTAAAACTGTTGGCCTGCGGCGCTAAGGATATTTTATTTTTTTTAAAGGATGCCTCTGGTTCTTTAAAGTTTTATAAATAATTTTCTTTTTAAATTGCTGAAGTTAGGGAAATACGTCAACTTGAAAATTTAAAAAAATCGTCTGCGGCGCTTAACTTAATATCACAATAATAATAATAGTAATTATATACCAAGGTAGGGGAGACATTTTTTATATCCGAGTGTATTAAATTTAAGAGTGCGAGGCAATAATAGTCTTCTCTACCGTGGTTTGATATATTATTTTTTTCACTACTAGTGCATTTATTCTTATTAACCGCGCAAAAACAAGTAGCCTTTGAAATCGCCATTTCTGAAAAATATATGAATAAATTGATTTATTCACTGAAAGTTGACAGTTCTAGTGCGTGGCATTTTGATATTTTTAAAACGTATGAAAACATCGGTAAATCGGTAGTCATCAATCTTTAATAACGCCAGAAATTGACCACAATTCAAACCCCTTATAATATCCAATCCAATCCAATTCCAGTATGGCTTTTCCCTTTGGGTAGTTGGCCAGCTCGATCTAGTATAATTTTCAGCCTACGCAAAACCGTCTCACTCTGTAGTGATGTTTGCGCAGACGCCAATTTATAAAAAAATAATAATCTCTTTGAAATTCTTAAAAAAATATCCACGTGTACAACGAAATACATTGAAATTAAATCACATATTAATAATCACGACTCACTTAAAAATTTACAATTAAACGAACACTTTCACGACATTACATAAAATAAAAATAATCAAGTCCTGTGCATATCAATGATTGCGATGCTGATGCTGGAATATATCCGCCGAAGCAGTCACATCCGTCCCTTACAAAGATCACGCTGCGACTGAACCCCTTATAATATGTTATATTCTATGATAAATAATTCATTTATAATATTTGCCATGCTCATTTTTTATCCAACGGCAAAATCGAGGGCAAAATATTGTTGCATTTTGTCCATTAAAAATTATAGGTAAGCAAAGGCATGTCTTTGCAGTTCAAGGAAAATCAGTTGACAGATATCAGTTGTTTATAAAATATACTCTTATTATGAAAGAAATTATTATTGCTATATGTGAAGAAAATTGATTTTACAGTCTGAAAACATGATAAATAATGGTATGTTCTAAAGCTAGTAGTGGAAAATAGATTTTATAAAATGATTGCATATGAAATTCTGAAAAGTACAATACGATTTCCAAAAAAAAATTCCTGCAGCGCTAAATGAGTTGGTAACGCCACTCAATCTGTTTCATATTAACCCCCCTCCCCAGGAACAAAGACTGGCCTCTTTTGGGAATTAAACAAAAACTTTTTCTTGGTAAAGCAGAATAGGATTCCAGATCCAGCAATTTGGAAATAGCTTAATTTGAATGTACTTTAAGTGCCACTTTTTGGTACAATAAATTTGAAAGAGTCATTAAGCTATAATATACACATTATACGTATAATAAGTACTTATACAAAAAAATAATAAATAAGTGTTGTTTTTTTTAAATGCATACATTTAATATTTTATAAAGGGGGCGGCAGACTAACATCTCTACTCTAAATTTCTCTACTTCATAATATCCCTACTCCACAACAACTCTACTCCGTAACATCTCTACTCCATAACAACTCTACTCCGTAACAACTCTACTCCACACTATATGCACTTTATTAGCCACTTAATAATAAATGAGCGGTTCGCAGAACAAAGAACCTTCTTCTTGTAGATTATTTTATTTTTTTCCTAGAAAACGTTCATCTTTAAATTCAAATCTAGAACAATCACAAATGAATTATTCTAAAAGTCACATTGTCCGCGTACTCTTAACATGCACTAATAAGTAAGTAATTAATACACTAAATCCATATTTGACAGTGATTTAGCATGACAAATATTTTTTTGAGTTAAAACAAGTGGCTAATCGAGTGCATATAGTGCGGAGTAGAGTTGTTAGGCAGTAGAGATGTTATGGAGTAGAGATGTTACGGAGTAGAGTTGTTGTGGAGTAGGGATGTTATGGAGTAGGGATGTTAGGGAGTAGAGAAATTTAGAGTAGAGATGTTAGTCTGCCAAGGGGGCACGTTTTTAAAATCAGCAACAGCAACTGTATACAGTTAAATTTAAGTGTGGTCATAAAATAAAAATATAAAATTATCTTATATTGTTATAATAACTGTCATAAAAATAATATTATAAAATTTATTATATATTTTTTTAATTACTCTTAATATATATTTTTTAGTAACTGAAGGCAAAACATTTACGCTTGATCATTTTATATTATAAATTAAAATTACTTAGTAATGTCACTCTCTATAGATTAGATCATATATACATAGATGCGCCTTGAGTCCACGTCAAACCGAAATTTTTTCATTGCTATATCCAGGTAGATTTCACCTTCCCGCTTCTGGTCACCACCCACCGCTATAGTGGTTTGTTTACAATTGGCTTTGTATATGTTCTACATAAAACAAATCAACATTAATGCCATATCTATGTACAGTGCGATTATAAAGTGCCGAACAGTTTGAAAAGAAGTACTCGTCCTTTGAAGCCACGCCTCTGTTAGAGTTGTGCGCGACAAGCCCACGTGATTGCTACGTACAACAGCTCGGTGGCCAGTAAAACGCACACAGATTTCTTGCATTTTACTCATCGCTAATGTCAGTTTTGCATTAAAAAGTGTTCGGCACTTTATAATCGCACGGTATATATGATCTAATCTCTATAGTACCTATGGTCATAGACTTCACACACTAGATTGGCAAGGCAAGTATTACAAATGAATAACACACGCGACTCTCCCTCTCTTTCACATTTTCGTTTATATCTCTTTAGTAATATCCAGTTATGTTCGCTATACTGTTTTAAAAGAAGTCAAAATCGTAAGAAGAACAAGAAAATCACAAAATAAGGTCCAAACTAATTAATTATTATTAACTTATTACCAAATAAAACTATTACACAATTCAATTAACACAATATTCTTGCGCAAGGGTCTATATATCACAAGAATGGCAACAAAAAAAAATCAGAATAACCAACCTAAAAATTATTTCACCAGGTAATACCAACATAACTATGGATATGACTAAGGGAGAAACACGGAAAATCAAGAGAGGAAGAGTCGCAAAATGTCAAATTTTATGTGACCTTGAAATGGAATCTCTTATCTAGTGTGTAAGATCTGTGAATAGAGTCCGTAAACATGCGATAGCGACTCATGCTTAAATCGCCTTCCCCCGTTACGTTTTGTTCACCGCAACCTCTATACTTTGCCTTCCCTTTTTACGTTTCGTTCCCCGCGCGGTCTATACTTAAAGTATGAGTCACTATCACGTATTTTCGGCCTGGACTATAGTTGAACCGCATAATTGTGTATTGTTTTTACAAAACAATATATCGAATGAATATTATAATATTATTTGATATAAGTAATAAAATTTAAAAAAATGCACACTTTTATATAACCGCGACCGCAGCTGCTGATAACATGATTAATACATTTATAATAACACAGGCCAACAAATTTTCAACTTTTGAAAGTTGATTTTGGGTAATTCAGTTACCTTGATTTTGAATATACTTTTTATTTTTGTCCATCACGTAAGGGTTTTGAACAACTGCGCCGTGGGCCAGGAAACAAAACAGGGACAAAATTCTGAATTTTTGATACCGCTGATTTCGAATAAAATAACGAAAATTTTCAAAAAAAATTCCGCGTCCAAAATTTTATTTTTGTTTCGATCTTTCTAAAAATGTGTAAAAAGAGTTTTTTTGCATGGCTTACAGCTGAAAAAAATTATACCTGATGGAAACAAAAAAATGCTAAAAAAACATTCGATCACGAAATCCTTGTTGGCCTGTGTAATTGATTATAAATTTGTAGGGTCCCTGAATTAAGTGACATTAAGTTCAATGCCATTTTATTTAGGGTCCCTAATAAATTGTACTTAAATAACTAATATTTATAGCAATCACAATTGCTAACTAAACTGTTTGGTTTAGTCTAAACATAAAGTACTTACGGTATCGGTGCATAGAAAAAACGGATTCCTTGAACCAAGGACACGTGTCCTTGGATATGTTCAAAGCCATATTCTCTTGTTTCAAGGCTGGCATTTTCTTGAACCAAAGTCAATGTCCTTGAATAAAGAGCGCGGAGTTTTATTCCAAAACCCATTCAAGGACATTAACTTTGGTTCAAGAAAATGCCAGCCTTGAAACAAGAGAATATGGCTTTGAACATATACAAAGACACGCGTCCTTGGTTCAAGGAATCCGTTTTTTCTATGTGATACACAGTAAAACAAATAGACAAAATCTCGGACAAAATAAAAGAAATCGATAAAAACTATCGTTTATAGGTAATAAAACAAATTACGCAAATTACGGTAAATTAGTAAAAAAAAACAGATTGCGTAAATTACGGTAAATTGGTAATTATTTAAATACCATAGAAAATAATAAATAAAAGTATGTACCCAGTTTTAAATAACGTATCTTTTAATACAAAAAGTAAATAGGTTTAATAACACATACTGAAATAATTGAAACGTCGACATTTTTGTATTTTCTAAAGTTACCAAATCCGGCGTTGGTAGTAAATACTTAAGAAATTTTTATTGTAGGTATTTTATTTACATTTATCGATGTTTTATACACAAGAAAAGATGATTTCCGCAAAACAAATTGTCTGTTCGGGAAATATTGTGAGCATAATAAATCGAGAACGCTTTGAGCTAAAGACTTCAAATTTGGAACATACGACAAAAACATTTTCTTTCAAACGAAAATGTTTTTTTGTTTTATGAAAAAAATATATATTTTTTTTTGACAAACCGCATGCTGTACTAAAATTAATAATTACCTATTAATAATCATAACCAACAAACCCGGTACTTAAAAGCGTAAAATAAAACCTTTTTTATCTAGTATAATTTTATGATAAAAATATTAACAATTAAAATTAAAAAAAAGTACATATTATATTTATACGTAAGTTTATTATCATGATGAACTTCGTTTATCTTAAATTATTTTATATTTTTAAAAATGAAATTAATTGTAAGTAAATGATCTCATTTTTATATTTTTATCCCAGTTTCGTTCTTTAATTTTTAGTTACCTAGTTAGTTTTGTCGTTCTGCACAATTATTTTTTACTGTGTACCTTCACAGGATAGGATAGCCACCTTTATAGCTGATATCTTCCATATTTTTAAGCCATATAGGAGATATACATAATGAAAAATATTAATTAGGATACGTAGATAAAAAAAATATAAATTATTATTTTCGAATGTTATTCTAGTATATTAAAGTACTAGTTTCATAACATACGTTTTCATAACACGCCGCAAGCGGCTCGTTTTCTAAACTTGTACTCGTGCGCTAAAAACGTGTTATGAAACGAGTGCTTTATACAATTTGCTCTAAAATTAAAAAAAAACTTACATTTAAATTGATGACTGATTTAGGGATTTTTGTTTTGGATTGGCATTACAGTTTACACCATGTTTAAAATTCTAAGAACAAATGATATTTTGATATATTTTATAGTCATCTCTTCTCTTTTTACTGCAATTACGCAAGCCACAATTTTAACATGGTAAAAAAAACCTAAACACAAAATTTTATAGAAAATTCAACTTTAAAGCGACATTGACATTTGCACGGAAAACGTCAAGCGATAGGCCAGGTCTGTTGCCAACCCAAAAGAACAAAAAGTACAATATGGGCCTATAAGAACACGCAAAATGCGTGTGATTATGAGCTTATACAAGTCGCAAAATAGAAAAACAATTATAAAAATATGTAGGTACATTTTTCCATTTTTTTTTATATGAGGTAAGTAGGTGTTATTAAAAAAAATCTTCAGTTAAGTATTGTATAAGTACTGTTAAATACGGTGGCAACTCCTATACATACTCACAAGGGTTTTAAAAATAAATATTTTTAATCCAAGGTTAATTCTTTCAGAACTGATAATTTTTTAAAACTTACACAGTAAATATATACATCACCAGAATCTATGTCACAATATGATATTTTAGTTAATTTGAATTATTTAAATTCAATTTCAGTTCTAAAAAAATTAATACCTATATGTATAATTTAACTTAAACTATATTATTGATGTCTGAATATTTTAGGCCATTATTAGGCATTCATTATGTACTTAAATATTGTTAAAGCAACAAACAAAATTGCATTTAGAGTGCCCATTTGCTATATTAAATTTACCGGCCCAAATTCAGAAGATCAGATTTTTTTTAATATATCTTTCCAAGAAATTCAAAATTTTCAAATTGTAAAAATTTAAAATATATTTTTTTTTGAATAATTCGGAAAAAATTAATTTTTTGAGTATTTTTCTTTAAAAATTAAAAAAATATATTTACACCTTAGGGTGTTTCTTAAAATATTTTTTATGGTTGCTCCCTAAAGTAGTTCCAAATTATCAAAAAAAATATAGTGGTTGATAGTTTAACATTAAAACGTGCCGCACGTGCACTGCACGTGGGTGAAAATGGTGTAAAACGGTACATCCTTTTAAAATAGTGCAAATTAAAAAAGAAAATTTTTAAAAAATCAATTATTTTTTAAAAATAATAATAAACAGTATTTTTTTATTCTAAACATTTCGTGTTCTATGCATTTTTTCGATAGGACGTACCGTTTGGCTTTAACACCTTTAAAAATATAAAGATAAGCTTTTTTTTTGGGGCTCAATGACGCACATGTTAACAGAGAAATTTACCTGAAATTTGGTAAATATCATGAAACTGAAGTTTGCAACGTTTTTTTGCATCGAAAATTCAAATAGCATATTAAAGCACTTATTCCATAACACGTGTTTAGCGCACTAGTACTTTAGAAAACTCGCCGCAAGCGGCTTGTTTTCTAAACTTTTACTCGTGCTCTAAAAACGTATGTTATGAAACTAATACTTTAATATACTATTTGAATTTTCGTTGAAAACTTCAGCTTCATTAAATATCATTGTTAGATAATTTGGAACAAGTTTAGGGGCGTCTCTTTATTCATCAGTTTTTTAAGGGCCACCCTAATATACCTATTTACACAAGTTTCAAAAGTTTTAATACTTATAATTAAACAATTATTGTCTAGAATATCCTTAATTTTTTTTGACTGATTAAAACAGTCTTTGGGTCAGGGACCCTGACTTCCTGAACTGATCAAAGGAGTTTTGGGCACCCTGAAACTGTTTAAATGCACACATTTATCAATTCAAACATCTTTGACAGTTATCAAACTTATTCTATTTTAAGTCTCTGCGCAAACTCTTCTTGTTGTCTCTCCCTCCACTCCTTTTTAGGCTTACTTCTCTTCAACTGACCATCCCAAACCAAGTCAACCAAGCCCCCCTGTTTGGCAATCACACTTTTAACTCTATTGGCAAAATCAATACTTGATTCACCAGGTTCTTGTTTCATAGGAGGCAAATACCATACATCACACACAATCGCCCAGGATGTCATCATCATATACATGTATTGCATCATAGAATATTTTGAACTGTTCCAAAATGGATCTCCAAAGATGGGATCGTACTTGATAGCCACTGGGTAAATTATACTACCAACTTCAAAACTACCTTTCTTGAACTGCATTACAGAAGTATTATTAATGCATGTCCCTTCAGGGAAAATTAAAATGGGGGGGTTCTTTGGATTACTAACATGTTCCTTTAGACGTTTGGTTACAGCTAATCTATCTTTGGTTTCTGACCGTTCGAACCATATATGTGGGCTAGCTCTAGCTAGAGCACGTTGAACCACTCCTAGAAAACCACCATGTCTTTGCCCAATTAGGGAATAACAGTTATCACACATTAAAATCATGACATCAATTGTTGATGTATGATTTGCAACACATATGCCACTTTGTGGTCTATTTTCTTCGTTATGATATGTAATAACAGATGAAACAGCAACAGATAATATCCTAAAGCACATAATCATAAAATATCCATTTAACGTTTTTTTTACACTTCCTTCGGGTATATAACCAACAAGGGCTGTACATAATGTTAACCATAATACTGCAAATAAGCATATCATTACACGTAAAGGGAATAAGAAGAAATATCTAAGTAACCATCCTGCAAACCATATAAAAGTTAACCTCCATGATATAAATTCATAGTTTCGGTTGGTGCGGGTAAGTAGGTTCCAGCTTTTGAGCTCCTCAGTTTGGAATCTGGAGGTAACTTGGTCCTCGATAATAGCTTCAAAACCTGCTTTTACATAGTCGAAAGCTTCACTAAGATGAAAATCGTATTTATCTGTTTCTCTTTCAATTTGTTGCTTAATTGGAGGTTCGGGAAGCAGTATAAGGTTCTCATCCCTTCTAATAACATTACTTTCATTTACTAGGAACCCGTTTTTAGAATCACTTTCGTTTAATTTTGATAAACTTAGACTAGAAGTACTGCTATCTTCTAACGTTTTTTCGCTTTGTTTTTCTTTTAGGGCCGACTCGATTTGCAGCCTACCACGTTCAAATATTTTCAAGAGTGTCTTTATATAAAATCTTCTTACACCAATTTGTTTACCTATCGATGCTAAAAATACAATACACACTAATAGCATTAAAAAAGGGGTGAATAGCACGGGGAGAACTAACGTCACTAAAGCTAATAACACAGCCATATTTTAACCCTTTTATGTCCGTTGTATAACGTTCCTTTCTTTTTAATTTTATGCACTTAATTTATACTAAATTTGTAATTCACTTCCAACTCATTATTTTATTCATTTTAAGCGTAGATTTTCGCTATATGTTTTGACAGATTTGAGGTTTTACTTGATCGAATGAACTTTAGACGTGACCCGAACCAAAGTTGGTGCGTATGCACTCGCTTATACCGGCACACATCGCACAGTGGCACGAAAATGAGATTTACCGCACAACATATGTTGTCGCTAAATCAACATACAGAGCGGTCCAAAAGTCACCCCCCTCTTAACTTTTGAACGAGTTGAGATATCGACTTCAAATTTAAAAATGTTAAATAAGACAACTTAAACTATCTTTTGTCATATATTTGATACTTTCAGCTCTTAAAATGTGGGCATGGGGAGACATTGTTTTAAATGGAAAGGGGGATCGTGTGATACATCATTTTAAAGCTTATGAAATTCTTCATTTAAATATATAATTTTTTAAACATTTTTTTATGAAATTCTTCATTTAAATATATAATTTTTTAAACATTTTTTTTTTGGTTTTAAAATAGGGTTGAAAATGGGCATTTTTGTCAAAATTCCTCTAAAAAAATCAAACCACCTGTTTTTTTTTTACTAAAAAGCCAACTAAAACCAAAGAGTTAGGTTATGTTATGTTTTATATCTATAAATATGCATGTTAGATATTGATGTCGGAATTAAAACAATTGTATTATTGAACATAATATATTGAGAAAAAAACTTTATCAACATTCACGACCGTTAACAACACACGACGCCAAGCCCAACTCCGCGCAAGCGCGTACTTCGGCATCGAACTCGCTTACATCGAATATACTACATAGAATGCTATATCGAATTTCCAACATGCAACAGAACAAAATCGGTCGGAACTCTAGACACTCGGTAAAGTTTACGGCTTAAACTTTAATTTTAATTAAACCTAAGTTTAAATCCAATTGGATTTAAGTTTCCCAGGTAGCAAAATAACATGACATTTACGTGAAAGCCACGTTAATATGTGACATGTGATGTTAAGATTGTAGTCTCATTTAACAAGAATGTAGCATGGTGGGGATGTCCTAAGTCCGCCCCTAATAACATCACACATTGACATCCCGAAAATAACGTGTTTGTGACATCATAAATCCACATTCCTGCTATATCTTATGGATGCCGTTACTGATACTTTAATATTTAAATAATATCCTAGGATATTAATTTTTTTAAATAAAACCATTAAAAACGCTATAACCCTATAAAAAAATCGGATTTAAATAAATAAATCAATCAGTAATTGAAACAATCACAGATTGAAAAAGATAGATTCTAAATACGAAATTGCAGATTAAGCGGAGAATATATTCCTTTAATCTGTGTCCGTGGTCTTGAGAAGCCCGGCAGAACCCCCTATTCATTGGAAATCGTATAATGTGTATACAATTTCCTTATTTACTCTATCAACATCATCTTATATCGATTTTTTTGCTTCGAACGTCGGTGAGAAGCAAAATAACATGACATTCACGTGAAAGCCACGTTAATATGTGACATGCGATATATTCACAGCGTTGCTAAATATTTGTTATTAAATAACATGGTTGTCACGTCACACGTGTTACGTTGCAAATGTGATGTTATTTTTCAATATTATGTGATGTTATGATTTAGTTTAAAAATACACCCAAAAGTGATGTTAATTTCTTGTAATATAACATCCCTTGCTACCTGGGTTAATTAAACTTGGATTAAATTGCCGGTCAATCCAGCAGAACCCAGAATTTTAAACTTAAACTTAGTTTAGTCGAGATAATCTTATTTTAAACATTGTTACAACTGTAATTGCCACTTAAAAGTGGTTCCAAAATAAGATTTTTAATAATTTTGCCTGTCGCAACTCAATTTTGCCCACTGTGCATCGATGACTGGAACATTCACAGTGATTCCTTTTTAAGCGAAAATTGGCGAATGCGCCTCACCGAGGCAGTGCACATCACGTGTTGCTTCGGTTAACAAGCCGTGAAGATATGTATTCCATTAAATACTATTCACAGAGGATGGTGACTTGCATTTTCCCAAATAACTCAAGTTAAAACTATTTAAAACGCAAAATAAAATATTGCTGCCAACAAAAGATTACTTCCACTGTTACTATAATAGTGAGCCTATTAAAAAAAAAACTGAAATACGGAAAAAGAAAATAAAAACAAGTTAATAAAAAAAATAGGAAGGACAAAAAAATAAAAATATATATTCTTTTTTTCAATATATACCTATAGGTAAAGGTAAAGGGGTAATAAGAAACAGGGGTAATAAGAAACGATGAAGGAAAAGACATTAATAATTTCTTATAAAAATATGAAAAAAACGTATAAAGAGCTATAATTCCTAAAAATTGCAGGTTTCTACTTGAGCATTTTTATATTTTTCTTAAGTAAAAAGTAACCTATAGTCATAAACTTTAAGGGCATATCCACAGTCTTGATTGGCTTGATTTGCCGCCATGTATCTTGTAAGCCAATCACGGTATCGCATTCTTATGTTTTATGTTCTTATACAAGCTTCTGGATAGGCCTTAATGTTGAAAGTGGGAACATTTTGCCTTTGACTGTGAACTAAAATTTTATTAAAATTTTTAGCAATCCTTGCAACATTGAAATATTTTACTGACATTTAAATGTTGTAAATGTCGCTGTATATTTTATTAAAAGTGTTTCTGTAAGTTGCAGCATTGGATTCTCTTAGAATTTTTATTAAATTTGGCGCCCTACCAACAGAAAAAAACATCCTCCGAAAAAATTGGCACCCTACCAAAACAAAAAAAGACCCCCCCCCCCAAAAAAAAGCTTTGTCGCCGAGTATTTCTACAAAATTTGGCGCCCCTAAAAAAAAACAAAAAAAACACAAAATTCCCTCTGAGCATTTCTAAAAAAATTTGGCGCCCCCTACCAAAACAAAAAAAAATACCCTCCCTAAACAAAAAAGAAACAACCTCCGAAAAAAAAAGGTTTATCTCTAAGCATTTCTAAAAAAAATTGGGGCAATGGCCCCTTCAGCGAGATATATTAGCATAGAAATACTTTCAAAATTGTATTTTTGGTGAAAGCGCAATTTTTTTCCCCTATGGATGGCCCCCCCTTAAAATTAAATAAATCGGCCCCTGCAGTAACTGCTCCTCTGCCAACGAACAATTTTTTTTAGTAAAATTAGAGTGTCACATAGGGGGAGGGGGGTCAAGACTTTGTGAAAATGTGTGACATAGGGGAGGGGGGGTCTAAAATTACCTAAAAAAAGTGTGACGTATTTTATGGACGACCCCTAAGTCCTAATTTTAACAAGCTCTGTTTCTTAAAACCGCGAGTGTTTCTTATTACCCCTTTCTCCCTCAGGTATTTTTTTTAGGTAAAAGAAAAAAATTTAATTTTTTTTTTTAATTAAAAAATTATGGCAGTTACTGATCACCCTGTATAACAATAACTCTTAATTAAATGTAAAAACAACTCAAATCCCTATTGAAAATGACGGGTCTGCGCGGGTATAAATGTAGCATAGACCGGACTTGAGCGGGTGAATTTCATCCGCTCAAGTCCGGTTTATGCACCATTTATACCCGCCCAGACCCGTCATTTTCAGCAGGGATGTCATTATATTCTCTTCCTAAATACAAATTCGTGATACTATGGTCTGTTTCTTCAAGCAAGATAGTAAATGTTGTTTAGTAAAATGATATATTAAATGGACTGCCTTTTTATTTTAATTTTTTTACAATTTTTTACAAAATAATGAAGTACTCAATCTGACTCCTGTCATAATTCATAACAAGTCATGTTTTTTTTGGTCATGGCGCTCTTTTTTTTAAAAAACCATTGCAAAAGAAAGCCGATCAATTGAAATATTTCGAGTGAAAATAAAAATACAAAACAAGTATATCTGAACATATACCGCCCCCCTTGGAGTATTCCAACTATAATAACTAAAATATTAAGAAAACATTATCATACAATATGAAAATTCATTGATTTTCGAAAAATAATGGACAAAGTCTTTTGATTGAACGTCTGTAAGTTCCACTGGAAGTTTTAACGTCTGCCACTCGCACTACGTTATCATTTCCCTTGTAAACTTCTGTTATACGTCCGACGTTCCATTTTAGAGGAGGACTGTTATCCTCAATCATAATAACTAAAGTTCCTGGTTGAGGAGAATGTTGGCCTTGAGCTTGCCATTTATTTCTCTGCTGCAAGTTATGCAAATATTCTCGGGACCATTGCTTCCAAAAATGCTGATTTATTTGCACAAGTTGGTTATATCTGGTCAAACGATTAGGCACTTTCTCTAGTAAGTCAGGTTGAGGTAAGGAATTTAAGGAATCTCCAATTAAAAAATGTCCTGGAGTGAGAAAATTTTGGTCGTCGGGATCTTGAGTAAGAGGGGTAAGAGGACGAGAGTTTAAGGCCGCCTCTACCTGCGTCATTAGGGTATATAATTCCTCATACGTAAGTATGGTTAAGCCAATTACCCTTTTAATATGTAATTTGGAGGACTTTACGGCAGCCTCCCACAATCCACCGAAATGTGGCGATCTCGGGGGTATTGTTTTCCACATTATGTTTTCATTTGCCAAATACCCTGATATTTTGTTTTCAGACCCTTTTAAAAAATCTGATATTTCATTTAACAAATTTTTTGCGCCTATAAAATTTGTACCATTATCAGTAAAAATAGTATGGCATCTCCCACGCCTTGAAATGAACCTCTTCAAGCCATTCAAAAAAATGTCGGTACTAAGATCACTCAACAATTCAATATGAACGGCTTTGGTAATAAAGCACACAAAGATACACATATAAGATTTTACAATTCTTTGACCCCTTAATCTACTTATTAAAATATCGTAAGGTCCGGCCAAATCTATTCCGCAATATGTAAAAGGTCGCGATGGGTTGACTCGCTCAGGAGGTAAGTTACCCATTATGTGCTCATAAGGAACGGGGTTCACTTTATTACACTTCACGCAAGTTTTCAAAATATTTTTAACCTCATTTCTCCCAGAAATGGGCCAATACCTTTGCCGAATCGCAGCCAAAAGTAAATTTGGACCAGCATGCAAATTTCGTACATGTTCATAATTTACTAGGAGTTTAGTCAAATTATGTTTTTTAGGTAGGATAATGGGATGTTTAAAACTATAAGCAATATGAGCGTTTTTTAACCTTCCCCCCACCCTTAGAAGTCCATCTATATCTATAAATGGGTTAAGATACTTTAAAGTACTACGGGGATGAATACCCCTTTCCTTCTTTAAAGCCGTAATTTCTTCGCTAAATTGATTTTTTTGCGCTATTTTTATCAACACATTCAATGCACTATTTAACTCATCAACTGTTAAAATTCCTATTAGTCTTTCACTTTCTTCCTTTAAACAATTATTCTTGAAACGAAGGATATATGCTGTCACTCTGTTAAGCCGCACAAAACTAGAAAATTTATTAAATATTTCTTCTTCTTCTGTGATAACCTTAAAAACTTGCGTCTTCATTTCCGGTAATTCCACAACAGGTTCCAATTCAGAGTTTGACCAAAATTGCTCTTGCCTTGATAGCCAAGATGGTCCTTTCCACCAGAGATCTTCCTCAATCAATTTCCTAGGAGCCATCCCCCTTGAAATAATATCCGCCGGGTTTTCTTTTCCTAAAATATGTCTCCAACTACCCACATTTGTCAAATTCTGTATCTCTACAATTCTATTGGAAACAAAAGTTTTAAATTTGTTACAATCTCCCTTGATCCACCCTAAAACAATGGTTGAATCTGTGTAAAAAACAACTTTATCAAAACTAATATTTATTTTGTCAATAATTTTAGAAGCTAATCGACTTAAAATGAGAGCAGCACATAGCTCTAATCTGGGAATCGTCAACTTCTTTAAAGGCGCCACCCTAGATTTTCCGCATAAAAGTTTGCATAGTATTTCTCCATTTTTATCCACGCTACGTATATATGCGCATGCGCCATAAGCAAGCTCCGACGCATCGCTAAAACAATGAAGTTGAATGTCCGTTGCATTTTCTATGATAACTCGTCGATCAATATTAATCATATTTAAGTCTGAAATTTGTTCCATGTATTCAACCCAATCCCTTTTCAAATCTTCTGGTATTTCCGCGTCCCAATCCAACTGAAGCTTCCATAACGTTTGCATAACAAGCTTTGCCTTAATTATGCAAGGTCCCACAAGTGATAAAGGATCAAAAATCTGGGCAATACAAGATAATATAGACCTTTTGTTTATTTCATTATGTTTGGTTATATTTATTGAATATTGTAAAGTGTCAAGCTTAGAGTTCCATATTAGCCCTAACGTTTTTGAAGTTTCATTCTCAGATATAAAATGATTGGTATTTGGTTCTTCTCTTTCAAGTATTTCTTGACTATTGGATAACCACTTTCGAAGATGAAACCCATATGGTTCCAGTATATGTAACATATCTTGCATAAGCTGTTTTGCCTTTTCTTTACTACTTGATCCAGTAAGACAATCATCAACATAGAAATCTTCCAATATTACCCTCGCTGCTTCAGGAAGCTCTTTCTCATTTTCATGCGCTGCCTGCTGGAGCGATCGTATCGCTAAAAATGATGCCGAGGAAGTTCCATATGTGACAGTGTTTAAACGATATATCTCTATTTCATCTCCGAATTTCCACAAAATTCTTTGTAAATCGCGGTCTTCCACATGGACATTTACCATGCGGTACATTTTTGCCACATCAGATGTCAGCACATAAAAATGTTTTCTAAAACGAATTAATATGGAAAATAGGTCATCTTGCAAAATAGGTCCGACCTTAAGTTTGTCATTTAAACTGACCCCAGTACTAGATAGCTGGCTTCCATTAAAAACCACTCGCAACTTTGTCGTCGAACTTTCTTCTTTGTATACTCCATGATGAGGTAAATAGAAAATTGTTTTATTCACGTTGTCAATATTGTCAGTAGTCACTTTACTCATGTGTCCCATATTTTTGTATTCGCTCATGAATTCCTGATATTTTTCCTTAAAATTTGGATTTTTATCTAGCCTTTTTTCCAGACTTTTAAATTGTTTTAATGCCATATTATATGAATCCCCAATCTCGTCAACATTTTCACGTTTAGGCAACTTCACAACAAATTTGCCATCTTTGTCTCTTACCGTGTTTTTTATATAATGCTGTTCACATTCATTTTCTTCGCGGGTTAAACTTTTTACTTGTGTCTCATTCTCTTCCAAAGCCCAGAATTTTTCCAGCTGATCATGAATATTCATAATAGACAAATTGCAGGAAACAACACTATTTTTTCTAGTGTCCCCAATGGTACCAGATACAAGCCACCCAAGCTTGGTTTCTTGCAAAACTGGTTGACCCTTAGTTTTAATTTGTCCCTTACCCAAAAGATGCCAAAATATATCAGCCCCTAACAGACCATCCACTTCACTTGATTCGTAAAATTTATCATCAGCTAGATTTATTCCCGGAGGTACACTAAATAAGTTTTTATCAAAAGTAAACATAGGAAGACGATTTGTAATAGAATCGATCACTAAAAAACTTAACTTCTCACTAAAACTATTAAATCTAGATTTTATTTGAGCCTCTGTAAAATATTTCACACCTGATGTAAAATTTCCAACTCCTGTGATAGACACTTGCACATCACGATATTTTAGACCTAATTTATCGCAAAATTCCTTTCTTAAAAAATGGCTCTGGGCCCCATTATCGACCAATACCCTACATTCATGATTTATTCCTTTAGAATCTTCTATTAAAACTATAGCAGTAGACAATAACACAGAATTTGTATAAGCTTGTGTATGATTAACAACCGATGCACATAGTTTTTGATCACCCTGTATAATCCCAGAAGCCTGCTTCGTGTCACCTTCAGTCTTATTGTTTACTACAAAATTGGTTGAACCACTTGAAGCAACATCTTCATGTAATAAACTATTGTGTTTTCTTTTACAATACTTACATGGCCCCAAAAAACATTTATTTGCCATGTGACCTGGTCGCAAACAATTAAAACACAATTTAAGATCTTGTACCAAGCTCCTTTTTTCAGGATTACCCAATTTTTGAAATGTAACGCATTGATGCAAATAATGGTCCTGCTTACAAGCACCACAAATATTTTTATTACGGTCACACTCTACTAAAAAAGATTTACTTACGGGAGGAAAATGCGGTTTGCCCCTTTGTACGGTATGACCTCCAGAATCGCGGTACGCGTTTTCTTTTAGATTATTTTGATTTAAACCTAAAGTTTCAAGTAACTGACATCGCTCATTTAAAAAATCAAATAAATCTTGTAATTTAGGATTTTTGTTTGGCAAAGAGAATTTTTCCCACTCGCGTTTAGTATTTGTATCCAATTTGCTCGCAATTAAAAATATTAATAAGGTATCCCAATCATCCGTTTTTTCTCCTAACGCCTTTAATGACCTTATATTTTTTTTAGTCTCGTCTATAAGCTTTCTTAATTCATTTACCGATTCTTTAAAAATATTTTTCATTTCAAAAATTGCCTTGACGTGTTTATGTGTAATAAGTTTTTTATTTTCGTACCTCTCCTTAAGCAAGTCCCAACATATTTTATAATTGTCATCACTGACCTCAATTGACCTTAGAACCTCTATAGCATCTCCTTTCATACACGATTTTAAGTATATTAATTTTTGAGTGTCACTAAGTGAAATATCAGAGTCTATCAGTGACTTAAAAGTGTCTGAAAAAGTAACCCAGTGCTCAAAAGAACCATAAAAATGTGGTAAATCAATGATAGGTAATTTGACATTATTTCGAACGGCTGAAGAGGGCTGAGTTTCCCCGCCACCCCCTATAATCCTTGAAGCTAAACCAATTCCCTGATAATAATCATTTTCAAAAGAAATCCTATATTCATCGTTTAAATCAGTTGGCTCTTTTGATTCTATTTCGCTTTGAATGTTGTCAAACTTATCCCAAAGCTCGCCACATTTTAGCACCCTTTCAGGTAACTCTGTTTCTTTTTGTTTATCAATATTTTTTACAAATTTAAAAATCTAGTTAACTGCGATCTAAGCACAGCCCTTTGACTCTTTAACCCTTCTAAATTAGCCATAATCGCAAAAAATCAAAATCCAAGCAATAAAAAATATTGAAAAAGCACCGCTATATTCTATCAAATATTTTATCTTCAGAACAAAAATACCCCAATGAGACAGGTAGTGCAAAAAATGAAAGAAATAATGATAGGATATTGCGTCTTTGAAATACTGGAAAGATCTGACCTTTATTTATCGCTGGTGCAACCTGGTGCAGCTTAAATTCCTGAATCTCCCTGATTACGTTGTCTGTACCACCTGGTGCAGCTTAAAATTCTTGAATCTCTCTGATTACGTTGTCTGGACACCTGGTGCCGCTTAAAATTCTTGAATCTCTCTGATTACGTTGTCTGAACCACCTGCTGCAGCTTAAATGCACAGAAACGTTCGCGTCGTTCGCTGTAGATGCTTCTCACTGCCCGTATACGTGTAAAACTCGCTTATTTGCTTGCCACTCACAAGAAGAATACGTCTCGAATTCGCTTCACACTAGTACCAGCTCTCATATAATGTTAAATCCCAATTTGTTTCGTTGTAATCTATTTTCTTTCACCAAGTTCTCACGATGTTTGTAAATTCACAGTTTTTCTCCCAAAATGACTGCACGAAGACGATTTCGTGGCCTTTTTCGTATAAATCCAAATCCTGCTCGAAGATAGACCAAATGTTGTTTAGTAAAATGATATATTAAATGGACTGCCTTTTTATTTTAATTTTTTTACAATTTTTTACAAAATAATGAAGTACTCAATCTGACTCCTGTCATAATTCATAACAAGTCATGTTTTTTTTGGTCATGGCGCTCTTTTTTTTAAAAAACCATTGCAAAAGAAAGCCGATCAATTGAAATATTTCGAGTGAAAATAAAAATACAAAACAAGTATATCTGAACAGTAAATTAAAAATCGTACAGTGAATATTTTCAAAACAGATTCGAATATTGGATGTGCAAATATACTGCGTAGTATATTTTATAAAATACATTCTATACACAAACATACTATTCAAACCTGTTGTAAACATATTTACTGTGAGATTTTTAATTTACTATCTTGCTTGAAGAAACAGACCATAGTATAAAAATATGAATAAAAAATACAAAACTACAAATAGAGTAAAATATTTTAAAAAACAGAAAATAAATTAACTTAAAATAGGTTTTTTTTTTGTATATGTTTTAACCTAAAAATTAAGAAAAAGTATTTTAAGTAAAAACATAAATTTCTGGAATAAATAAAAAAAATCCTTACGTTATTTTGGCCAATATTACGCACGCTGTGATTAATCGCTTGTTTACAAAATAAAAAAGAGTGCAGCAAAATGCATTTATAAAGATGGCCGTAGAAAAAATATAAAAAAAAAACATAACGGGTAAAAAATTATAGTGTATTTTTGTTTTGTTTTCAGCATTCCTATCAATAAATCGGTGCCTTGTGGATGCACGTTTTTTTCTAGAGAGTTCTTTTACCAATCCGAATTCATCCTCAGGGATAAATTTGTAAATTTAATTCACAACACTTACCACGAAGATGGTGGCCACTTTATCGCAATGGAGAAGCCACAGGAGTTGGTGGACGATATAGTGGACTTCATACGAAAAACATTGTAAACATTAACTAAGGTAGGTAATAATTATAATAAAATTGAAGTATTATATATATTATATATAATATAGAACTTATAAAATATATTATATTAAATAATTCAATTTGAGTTTTAATTATGTATATACCTAGTAGGTACCCTAGTAGTAAAGTACATAAATCTAACTTAACATAACATTAGATTAGTGACATTTTTACGTTACATGGGGGGGGGTCAAAAATGGCCAAATTTTGCGTTACGTAATATTTGAACGCTCCCACAATAACGCTTGATCTGCATGGTACCTACTAGTATATGTAGATACACGTTTTGAACTCCGTAAAATATACTTTTCGACCCACTCTGCTTTTTCACCCCTACATTTATTTATTCCCTGGTATGCTTTGATTTGTTACGTAACCCGATACTTTTCGCTAAGGACCCAAATGAACGACCTACTATAGTCCTTATTTCTTTTCAAAATAAAGAGCTAAATCCATTGAAAATTACGTATCTCGTTATTTATTATTGCTCGTATTGCTCATTTTAAACGCCCTTTAAATAAAAGAGAGATTAAATTAGGTGATTTTCGGAATTTTAATAAAAAAAATAGATTAACAAAAATGTGCTATTTATAGAAAACAAAAAGTTGCTATTTTGTTTCTATGAAGGGTCTGATCAACAATTAAGTCACTGCAGCTTAGTCAATTTTTGACCTCCTCTTCTTGAACCCTCTTAAATCACGATTCACTCACCGCAGTAATGAGAAGAATCCAGCGCATGCGCACTGATTCTGTTTTGACGTATGCCAAAAATTATTTTAAGGTTATGTAACATTCTTTTGCAGAATTTTACAAAAATATCTACTTTTTTCTTATGCATATTGTTACACCAGGCAAGCATTTATTTTTTAATTAGCTAAAGCTAAATATAATCCTATTTGATTCTTAAAATATATCGCCTTCTAAATTCTGAAATATCGTATCTGAAAATTGCCTCCCATTAAAAATAAAACACCAAACCAGCAAACTACCAAACCAAACCATTGTTAACGTAAACCAACGCCTACCATTAAAAAAAACACACACACCAAACCAGCAAACTACCAACCCCCCCATTGAAAAAATCAAACAGAAATTCGTGAGTATTTTAACAATAATTTGCTATATATTCTAACAAAAAAACTAGTGTACTGGTAGTAGTAGTTTGGTAGTTTGCTGGTTTGGTGTTTTTTTTTAATGGGTGGCGTTGGTTTACGTTAACAATGGTATGGTTTGGTAGTTTGCTGGTTTGGTGTTTTTTTTTTAATGGAAGGCGTTGCTTTACGTTAATAATGGTTTGGTTTGGTAGTTTGCTGGTTTCGTGTTTTTTTTTTTTAATGGGAGGTATTTTTCAGATACGATATTTTAGAATTTAGAAGGCGATATATTTTAAGAATTAAATAGGATTATATTCAGGCTAAATAATTTAGCTTTAGCTAATTAAAAAATAAATGCTCGCCTGATGTAACAATATGCATAAGAAAAAAGTAGATGTTTTTGTAAAATTCTGCTAAAGAATGTTACATAAGCTTAAAATAATTTTTGGCATACGTCAAAACAAAAATAAGAAAATCAGTGCGCATGCGCTGGATTCTTCTCATTACTGCGGTGAGTGAATCGTCTTAAATCTGAGGAAGTGACGTCACCCCCTCCCTTTTTCAAACAAAAACGTTGGTATATTATGAAAATATTTTTTAAAACATTTTTTATCAGTTTTAAATGGGTTTGTGAAAAAAAAACAAGTTTATTAACCCTCTATGGCCCCTTGTTACGTTTATGTAACATACCCAATTGGATTTAATTAAGAAAAATGTATTGGGTTTTGGGTATTATATTGCGTTATATATTTGTTTTGAAAAACGAAAAATTAAAAAAAAAAAAATTTAAAAAAATTCAAAATTTTTAATTAGAAATAAATTCTTTTTTTCGAAAAAATAAAAAAATAAATAAAAATTAAATTTTTTTAAGGTAGTTTTTAAAAAATTTTTTTTTGGAGCGATTATTTTCAAAAACACAGGGATCTTCCTCTCATAGAACTTGATTTTTTCTGAATATTTCGAGTTGCTCGTGCCCACAATAATCGTGACATAGGACGGACAGACAGACGGACTTTTCGACACTCCCATACAACAAGGATGTAACTCAAGTTAGACCTATTTTGAGTTATACTCATAGGTAAACGCCTTGAAAAAAGACACACATGGTGGTACTACTCAGATTTCTCCACAGGCCATTTTAACCAAAAGTTTACCTAAAAACACTAAAGTAAGAAATTCTAATTTTGAATATTATCTGAAACAAACAATAAATAACAATGTTTAATTATAGAGTTAAATAGAGAATGTTATAAGCTTTCAAATTATATATCACATGGCTTCCTTTTCCACTTTAATCATTTCCCCACCCTTAAATAAGAAAAAAAAATATTTTAGAAATTTAGCTGTCGTGAAAAATGACAATATATGAGTTACGGCTTTGTTGCTTGGGGGTATCGATTTTAAATTTTTTAAAAGGCATTAATATTTTTTTTGCACGACCAAGACTAAAACCTAATTTTACGCTTTCTTTTTCGGGACTAAACTTGCCGTTTTTCTCCCTAGGGAATAAAAATCACGGCAACCTTTATAATATTAAAATATTATACTTACTATGTGCTTTGCTGGTTCAAAAATTAGGTTTGGTGGTGTTTTGTAATAAATTAGCGATTCATACAATTTATTTGATTTTAACAAAAAAAAAATTAAATTAAAAAAAAACTTTAACTTAACTTATAACTATTTTCTATTTTCTTTTTGCAAAAAACTAAGAAATAAAAAAAAAATTGATAATTATAATTTTTTAATTTTTTTAAAAAGTTTAACTCCACACGGTGCGGTGGTGCGACAGTTTAAATCAACTTCAAATTACCCCATTTATGTTTCTATACGTCGATTCTATGATACTTTAGGATGATTTTAACCAAAAATAAAAAAAATCTATCTAGCACATTTTTTTATTAAACCAAAACCCCGTATGTTGGACACTTACCTTGTATTTCACTAAATATTTACTCAAATTATTATTATTTTTTTGTTTCGTTTTATTTAATATACGTGAACTGCAAAATAATCGTCATAAAAAAATAAAATTTATAATAAAAAACCCCTTATACTGGGTGACACAAGAAGTATTGCCTACGAATTATCTCCGTAACTATAAAAGATAACTTTTTGAAATTTACAGAACTTGTATGAACCGTAAATATCCCCATTTTAGCATGGTCATTATAAAAATATCACTTCCGGTCTAAGCGGAAGTGATACCAACTTTGATTTTTCTTTCTTCTTCCTTTATTTTGGCCTTTTCTCAGTGAGATAATTAGCCAGATCCCTCTTAGTTACTCAATTCACCAAGAGTGGTTCTTGTCTGGCTTTTCGCCTTGCCCACTCCTGTTTTAAATATATAAAATTTCCAGTCTTCTGTAAGACCTTTTCTTTTTCTTTTCCTTCTTTCCTTTTCGTGTTTACTGTTGGTTGTGTTAGCTGTTGCCAAGGCAGTTTTTTCTAATTTGTAATTATATTTGCGCATGCGCTAGCATATAAAAAATTTTGTACGTATAAAAACTTCTTCACGTGTTAGTTACTTCCAAAACAAAACTTATCAGCATTATAAATGATTAAAAAACATAAAATTTCCTTCTTACTCCAATATAATCACATGTTCGTCATTTTACTGCACATCTTCCATACAATCACTATAAAATATATAAAATCGATTCTGGGGCATATCTAAGATAGCAAATAAATAATAAACTAATACTAAAAGACTTGGTGCTAGAAAATTAAACGCGTTTAACGTATTACTAATTCCTGCCGAAAGCACATATTACTCGTTTCACGGATGAAAAGCAACTGGTTTGATTTTTAAATGGAACCCTTTACATTTGCTTACATATTTAGATTCGTATTTAAATTCTATTTTCATTCTCAATATTTGTGTTAAATATGGCGCCACAGGAGACATTTTACATAAAAACAACATGGCGGTCCTATGACTTCCATATTGGAATATTTCTGAAACTTTTCATTTCAAATCTTTTAATAGTAGGCTAAAAATTTACTGTTTATCTGAAACTGATTGTCTTTTGTTTTTTTTTTTGAAAATGGCGTTATTTTAATTTTTTTTTTAATCATCAACTTTAACGCCATTTTGTGCTAATTTTTTAAATGAATCGACCTATTATTGATTTCACTAGATCAAAAACTCAGGTATACTCAAGAAAAACTTAGAAATACTCTAATAGCGTTGGCCCTTTTCGGGGAAAATGTCCATATTCCCTTGGGATTTAATAAGCTCCCAAAGGAATATGGCCATTTTCCCAAACAATTTCCAACCCTATTAGGGTGTTTGTACTTTTTTCTTGTAGAGTATACCTGAGTTTTTAATTTAGCGAAATCAAAAAAAGGTCGTTTCCTTTAAAACATTTAGCACAAAATGGCGTTTAAGATGATGATTTGAAAAAAAAAAACTTCAAAATAGCGTCATATTCATAAAAACAAAAGGAAATCAGTTTCAGATCAACAGTAAATTTTTAGCCTACTATTAAAAGATTTAAAATGTTAAGTTTCAGAAATATTCCAATATGGACGTCATCGGACCGCCATGTTGTGTTTATGAAAAATGGATCCTGTGGCGCCATCTTTAATGCAAATATCGACTTGTGATATGTTAATAAAAAGATAATTTAAATACACATCTATAAATGTAAGCAAATATATAGGGTTCCATTTAAAAATCAAAAGTTGGTATCACTTCCGCTAAGACAGGAAATGATTTTTTTATAATGACCATGATAAAATGGGGACATTTACGGTTCATACAAGCTCTGTAAATTTCAAAAAGTTATCTGTTATCTTTTATAGTTACGGAGATAATTCGTAGGCAATACTTCTTGTATCATCCGTTATAAGAGGTTTTTTATTATTAATTATTTTTTTTATGAAAATTATTTTGCAGTTCACGTATATTGAACAAAATAAAACAAAAAATAATAATAATAGTTTGAGTAAATATTTAGTGAATAGTCAAATACAAGGTAAGTGTCCAACATACGGGGTTTTTGCTTAATAAAAAAAAATGTGCTCGATAGATTTTTTTTATTTTTGGTTAAAATCATACTAACGTCTCATAGAATCGTCGTATAGAAAAAATGGGGTAATTTGAAGTCGATTTAAACCGTCGCACCACCGCACCGTGCATAACTTTTTTGTTTTTGGGGAGGATTAATTTCAAAAGCAATAGGGATCTTCCCATCATAGAACTTGATTTTTTCCTGAAAATTTCAAGTCAATCAGATTGTTCGTTCTTGAGTTATTGTGTCCACAAAAAACGTGACATCGGACGGACAGAACGACAGACAGACAGACAGACGGACATTCTCAAAGTTTCTTATTTTTCCATGAACCACATTTGTATCCAAGAATTTTTTTGTCTATGTCTTTTTTGGCTATTTTGGGAAATTCGAAACTAACGTATAATACTATTCTAGCGCTACGCGCTGTAAAGACTAAAAAGTCGTCAAAATTATCAGGTAAATCTTTTTCAATTAATCTTTTTTCGGAGGTGAGAACCTTTTTTTTTATTTGTCAAAATTATCAGGCGGGTGTTATTTTTTTTAAACTATCTTTTTTTCCGAGGTGATGAGCTTTTTTTTCTTAGTCATCAAAATGTCTTTTCTAATGTTTTTTATTTTGTAGGGGTGCCGTCAAACGCTTGCCTCAGGGCGCTGAAATGGAAAGGCCGGCCCTGATAATAATAGGTATAAATTTGCAGGTTCATTCGCCTTAGAAAATGTTAGATATACGGCCACTATCTTAATTTCCATTCCAAGAATACTTTTAATTACATGAAGATATAACAAAGTTTAACATGAAATTTTATACTGTTTACAAATCTCTTATCTTCATGTAATTAAACAACGGAGAAGGATAATTTTCTCACAGAGACTAAGTGCTAGTCTTGCTAAAATCTTCTAAATTTGATGGACTTTGGTATTTTATTTCTTTTACTCACACTTTTATTACAAAAAAATGCCAGCTCTGATGATGGAATAAAATTCCGAAAGCGCTCGGCAGATACTAATTCGTTTTTAATAAAACTATACCTAAATACAAGAAAAATATTGTTTATAAAAAAATTAACATTACGCAATACCTGACCGATTTTGAGGCAAAAATTCTTGATAAAAGTTGCCCCGCTCTTTTATTTGTTTAAATTAACTTACTTTAAATAAGGAATGGGGAAAATGTATTCAAACTGGTCCGCTTTAATGTTTCTGTTGTTTATCGCACAACAGAAACATTCCGGTCGTCCGATATATAGTACAATGTAGATATATTTTTAACTTTCAATATAAAATAAAGGAAATATTTTTTTTAACAAATGTTATATACAATGGTTCTAAAGAGTATAAAGCTTTTTCTACCCATTTATTGGACTAGCACTTTCTTTCAAATAAGCTGTTTATTAGGCATTTTTAGTAACTGTCCGATATTTGGGTCTACCTTATAATTTTGTAAGACCTAAATATCGGACACCAAAATTAATGCAAAGTCCATGGACTTGCAATATAATCTGAATGATTATTTAAGTATATCGCCAATGTTTTTTTGTAAATCTCAGCTATAGTTAATTATAATCATGCAATTAAGCATTTCTGTTCATAAAATCGTCATTTTAATTCTCTCATTAATTTTAAAGTCACATATTAGTCAAGTAAAAGTCTATGGGTGGTATAGGTATTCTATAATAATATAAAATTTTATAATGTTTTGTAATAAAACCTGCAGCAAGTAATTTTATAAAAAATATATACATTTGCATTATATTAATAAATACTTTTTTTTATTTATTCATTATACATAGTCCGATAATTGGGACACTAGTCCAATATTCAGGACACTGTGTCCGATATTTGGGACATTCGTGCTTTTTTTTTTCGTATTTTACTTAATATTAAAAAACTATCAAAAATTAATTACTTTTTTTGATAAATGCATAAATTTAAATACTAGAAATATACATTAAATAATTATTAAGGTTCATATGCATATGAACCTTAATAACTATTTAATTACATGTAATTTTAACACACTATCAAAGTCCGAAATTGCTCTAAAGTGTCCGATATATGGGACCGTTACCTTACGTACCGCTGGAACTTCTAGCGTTCTAGCCCTTAAAACATTTTTGTGTGAAAAAATAAACGGCTTTCATTTCTTTAATAATAATAATAGGAAGCGTTACATAGGCCCTCCTCTCCTCCCCCTTATATAAATGGATGAAAGAAGTCAGGTCATCATAAATTTTTAATTAGTTTCTTAGGGCCCTATAATTAAAAAAAAAATAATTTTCTGGAAAAAATGTTTAAATTTTCAGAAAATTTTTCTTGGGGCTGTTCAATAATGACGTCACCTATTTTTTACCAATTATTGACCCCCCTCCCCCCTTCGTCACTTTTTCCTTGACCCCCCCATAAAACAGAAAAAAATGACGTCATATTTTGGAAGACCCCCCCCTATAATAGAGGAACGTTTCAAATAAATGTTCAATATAATGTTTAAGCATTCATACATATGCCTATACCTATATTTTGCCCTCTAAGCTAGAAAGCAGTAGCTCTGATGTATTTTTTTGGAAACGCTGCAGCGCGCTTCTATTGACAAATGCAGTTACTGCTTTCTAGCCTAGTAGAGCAGAATAGGTAAACCTACTAAAATATAAAAACAATTAAATTTTAATATATTTTAATTTAAAACTTTTAAACTTAATAGATAATTCAACAAATAAAGCAAAATCTTAGTTGGTTACAGGGTCTGTAACCAACTAAGCTTTGAACAGATCATTTAGGGCCAGAACCTCTGACAATTAAATCATTAAAGCCGTTAAAAAAATATCGTATTTTAAGGAACAGGATTTTTTGTTGAGCTACGCCTAAAGTAAAATTTACTGTAGTCTTTTATGTCGTAGTTGTTTTTATAAAAATTCTTCACTATTTTCTTTTTAAAAATATTTTTTTTTAAGGTGACGTCACTTTTAGTCTGACCCCCCTCCCCCCTTCGTCACTTTTCGTCACCTTTTGACCAACCCCCCCTCACCCTATGAAGGTGACGTCATTCTTCAACAGCCCCCTTGTACCTAAATAAAAAATTTATAAAAAAGAAACTATATAATCGAAACATTACTTATATTTGGGGTTTGTTATATTTTTTACTACAGAAACCTTTTCTTTTTACCTAGAAATCTCAAGGACCCGTCTACGATCTAATATTATCTAATAATCTAGTAATCGAGGCAAATTTACCGCATACTTGTCAAACTTTACGTCACAGAGAACAATTGAACACCGGTAGCTGACAAATGGCGTGAATAAAGTCCTCTTTAAATCCCTAAACAATTGACAATCGGGATTACCACGCCCATTTACGACCGATTTAGGATTTAATACCCTTACCCGGATTTCAGTCGAATTCAATTTGTTTAAACATAGGGGAAACTGGAGATAAAAGTACCTACTTAATAATTTTTAAACTGTCAATTTGCTTTTAAAGATATAAGAAAGCAAATGATACCTCTAGGAGGTACCTTTATGGTTTGGACTTTTTTGGTTTATAATGTTAGGCATACAAATAAAAAACACTGCTGCCAACAAATAGTTATTTATGTTACTAGTGGTAAAGTAAGATATGGCCCATGAGAAAATTAACCTGCGAGGCGTCAGCAATATCGGTTTACCATGAGTGCCATACAAGGTTTTATCCAACAAATAACTTAGGAATTCATATTTTTATTAAAAATTTTAATGACATTTACCAGAAAATAATTTGACAAGTGATAGTTGAGTGGGTAAAATAAATAATTATCCACTCAATAAAGTAAAAGCCACGCGGGGGTTATTATTGAGTTTATCTATTTAAAATAAAGCTGGTAATTGTCTTATTATCTGTATGTATTGGATAAATAATACTTTCCTCTATAGGCCTAGGTCATTTTAATTAAAAACGAAACAATAAAAAAATAAAAAAAAAAAAATAAAAAAATCAAAAAATTTTTCAATTTCAATTTCAAAAATTTTTTTTTTCAAAAAAGTTTCTTTTTTCGTAAAACGAAAAATAAATTGAAAAAAATAAGTTTTTGAAAGAAATGGTTTTCACCCCATTTTACCCCCTTACCCCAAACCGATTTTTACTAAAAACAATCCCAGCCTAGAACTTTGGATATCAACCTGTGGTCCAAATTTGAAGTCTTTAGCCCGAAGCGTTCTCGAGTTATCGTGGTCACAAATTTCTCGGATACACAGACCGACAGACCGACAAACAGACAATTTTTTTTTTATGGAAATCATATTTTTTGGATATTAAACGTCCAGAAAGGTAAAAAAAGCAATAAAAAACTTTGGATATTCAACCTGTGGTCCAAATTTGTAGTCTTTAGCCCGAAGCGTTCTCGAGTTATCGTGGTCACAAATTTCTCGAATACACAGACCGACAGACCGACAAACAGACAATTTTTTTTTTATGTAAATCATATTTTTTGGATATTAAACGTCCAGAAAGGTAAAAAAAGCAATAACAAACTTTGGATATTCAACCTGTGGTCCAAATTTGAAGTCTTTAGCCCGTAGCGTTCTCGAGTTATCGTGGTCACAAATTTCTCGAATACACAGACCGACAGACCGACAAACAGACAATTTTTTTTTTATGGAAATCATATTTTTTGGATATTAAACGTCCAGAAAGGTAAAAAAAGCAATAACAAACTTTGGATATTCAACCTGTGGTCCAAATTTGAAGTCTTTAGCCCGAAGCGTTCTCGAGTTATCGTGGTCACAAATTTCTCGAATACACAGACCGACAGACCGACAAACAGACAATTTTTTTTTTATGTAAATCATATTTTTTGGATATTAAACGTCCAGAAAGGTAAAAAAAGCAATAACAAACTTTGGATATTCAACCTGTGGTCCAAATTTGAAGTCTTTAGCCCGTAGCGTTCTCGAGTTATCGTGGTCACAAATTTCTCGAATACACAGACCTACAGACCGACAAACAGACAATTTTTTTTTTATGGAAATCATATTTTTTGGATATTAAACGTCCAGAAAGGTAAAAAAAGCAATAACAAACTTTGGATATTCAACCTGTGGTCCAAATTTGAAGTCTTTAGCCCGAAGCGTTCTCGAGTTATCGTGGTCACAAATTTCTCGAATACACAGACCGACAGACCGACAAACAGACAATTTTTTTTTTATGGAAATCATATTTTTTGGATATTAAACGTCCAGAAAGGTAAAAAAAGCAATAACAAACTTTGGATATTCAACCTGTGGTCCAAATTTGAAGTCTTTAGCCCGAAGCGTTCTCGAGTTATCGTGGTCACAAATTTCTCGAATACACAGACCGACAGACCGACAAACAGACAATTTTTTTTTATGTAAATCATATTTTTTGGATATTAAACGTCCAGAAAGGTAAAAAAAGCAATAACAAACTTTGGATATTCAACCTGTGGTCCAAATTTGAAGTCTTTAGCCCGAAGCGTTCTCGAGTTATCGTGGTCACAAATTTCTCGAATACACAGACCGACAGACCGACAAACAGACAATTTTTTTTTATGGAAATCATATTTTTTGGATATTAAACGTCCAGAAAGGTAAAAAAAGCAATAACAAACTTTGGATATTCAACCTGTGGTCCAAATTTGAAGTCTTTAGCCCGAAGCGTTCTTGAGTTATCGTGGTCACAAATTTCCCGGACACAGAGACCGATAGACCGACACACAATTTTTTTTTATTGGAAATCATATTTTTTGGATATAAAACTGGAGAGACTGGAGATAAAAGTACCTACTTAATCATTTTTAAACTGTCAGCAATTTGCTTTTAAAGATAAGAAAGGAAATGATACCTCTAGAAAGTTCCTTTATGGTTATAATTACATTTTTGGTTTATAAAAAATACTGCTGCCAACAAAATAATACTTTCCTCTATAGGCCTAGGTCATTTAAAATTAAAAACAAAACAATAAAAAAAAATCAAAAAAAATAAAAAATAAAATAAAAAAAGAACTTTGGATATTCAACCTGTGGTCCAAATTTGAAGTCTTTAGCCCGAAGCGTTCTTGAGTTATCGTGGTCACAAATTTCCTGGACACAGAGACCGACAGACCGACAGACACAATTTTTTTTTTGAAGGAAATCATATTTTTTGGATATAAAACATCCAGAAACGTAAAAAAGCAATAAATTTTTTTCGATTTTTTTTTACTAACGCAAGACTTTCCTTGAGTAAAGTAAAAATAAACAACCTAATTACTTTTTCAGACTTATTGCAAGCGAGTACAAGGAAAGAGAAACAACTGAATTTTTTCAACAGCTTTTGGGAGCATTTTGATAACACTGTAACGTTTGTCCCTAGTCTTCCCTACCCATTTAAAACTAGACTGGAACCTAGAGCCACAAAAATAAAATTTTGAGCCTAGGGAACGTTCAAGTATTACGTAACTCAAATTTTGATCATTTTGGACCACCCCCTGTAACGCTATTTTCCTATACCATTAACATGGGCGTAACACTCCAAAATGACCCCCATCCCCCCTAGGAGCGTTACGTAATACTTGAACGTTCCCCTAGACCATCTAATCTATTATACTATAATAATAATAATAATAATAAAATAATAATAATAATATCTTTATTGACGGATAATCCATTTAGAATTTAGAAACATATAATCACTTAAAAACTAAATTTATAAATACAAGAATAAAAACTGTCTAAAAACTAAATATAATGAGACAGATACATATTAAAATAAACACAACAATAAACATAAATTAAAAGAGTTAAAATAAATAAAAAATTATATTTGACTAAGTTTTAAATTCACTTGTGTCTTAAACCTATCAAGAGTCAGTGAAAAATCCAAATCCAGATTATTTGCGATTCTACAAAGTCTATTAACTGGTGCATTTAACATATAATTTGTCTTGCAATAGTTCACGTAAAAAGTTCGATTGTTATTGTTAATTCTAGTATTCCTTGCTGGAACCAAAAAATTTAAAAATGAAAGAGCAGATGGACAATCTATAATACCATTAATTAATTTGTATAGAAAAACCAAATCTAAGTAGATTCTTCGGTTTTCAAGCGTACTTATTTGAAAATAAATTCTTATAGAGTTATGATTTGGAAGCATTAAACTCGATTTGAAATTTAAAAAATTTAAAAATCTGTTTTGTACTGGCTATAGATTCAACCAAAATTTAATACATACAAAAATATAAAAAATATAATTTAAAAAATAAAACATAAGTATTTATCTTTATTTTAAATTAGATGTACAATATTTACTACAGGACTCAAAAAATGCATGCCTAAGATGAGACCTATATTATAGGTATTATGATACCTTCTAGTTTTTTGCAAATCAATCAAATCTCTGAACAGGAAACCATTGGTAATTATATTTAGCGGATATACAAATAAAAGTGTAGAATATCATCATTTATTAAAAAATCTAAAAACATCATCCTATAAAAAATTCTATACTTTTTCCTATAGATACCTTACACCTTACATGTGTAGGTATGGTATAATGTATATGAAGTCTGCGGTGTCAAATGTTAATACAAGACATTTTCTTAGTCTTAGATAACAAAGTCAAAGTCTCACCATAAGTACTGTACCAGAAGTCAATCACACCAAGGGCATTGGAATAGAGTTAGTTAACCTTTTATATATAAATAAATGGAAGGCCACTACCAATTTTTTCAGGACATATGAAGAGTGCAACATAAGGGCCTAGCCCTCATTTTTTTGCGAAATACGGTTTTTGCCTGAAATGGGTAGTACTTAACGTACTTTATCGCTCTAGTTAATAAAAATACCTAACATGTTACTAGAAGTGGCAAAAACATGCATTGGAAAATAAGGTTAGGGGTGCAAATTTTAATTTTAAGCTTGGTTTGGTAACCCAACAATAATATTAGATAGTAGATGGCTGGATTAGGGTTATTTATATTAAAAAACGTTTTTTCTGCGGACGTTTCGTTGGCTTTATTCCAACTTCTTCAAAAGGCACACTACAAGAAATGTAACAATTATGTTTTAACTTTTTTAACAATTCAAAGAGCCAGAAAGAGAACAATATAGTTTAAAAATTCGTTAATAAAATAATAAAATATAATTTTTTTTATATAATAAAAACATGTTTAAAACTGTTTTGCATACAAAAAGGGCGTTGATTAATTATATTAAACTATGCATTATAATCTAAACATAGAAATAAAAACATTTAAAATACCGTTTAATTTAATAATATTTTAATAATTTGTTTTTTTGGGCTACCCAAATATTTACCGTTAGAGGAAAGGAAGCAAATATGGGCTACCCATTTTATTTTTTCTTGTAAAAAAATAAATAAAAGTTTAGTTCCAATACCAAACGTACCCAACGATAGCTATATTAATTAGTCACAACCTGTTATAAATTCATATTGATTAAAACAAATAATAAATTCATTATTTCGCAAATAGTGAGAAGGTGCACTTTTGTGTCGATTTGAAATTGGCCCTAAATATGGGCTGCCCCCAAAATTGTGTAATAAATATTAGATTTGAAGTGGCAATCAATCTTATTGGTCGCAATAAGTTAAAAGTATAAAAGTTATATCTAAAATAAAATAATAAATCAAATAACTCCTATTATAGAACGTGGTATATTAAACATTTTTAAAGCTTTGAAGGTACCCATCTCGTACTGCCTCATCGCTATTATAGCGCGTTCCATATCGCCCTCGTTCCATTTTCTTCTATTCTTGGCTGTTGCTGATCTTTTCTTGGCCTCCTAGAAAAATTCTAGGCTTAAATACATAATTCTATATAGCCCATAATAGAAACACAGGGATGGCCCATATTGCAAAAATACTCGGTGTATACAACAAAAGAGGTTATGTCTAAAACTCAGTAATTAGAAGAAAACTAATAAGCACACATCAAAGCCCAATTATGTGGCTTTAATTTGTTGCAGAAATGGTTTTGAAAACATTTTTATCTATCAGGTAACGGAGTTTATAAACTTACCTAAAAAAGTTCTGTGGCTTGCCGAAAAGGACGGAAAATAAAAATAAATTCTCAAACGTCAACGAATATATAAATTAATTAATGAATCTTTACTGTGGAAGTTTAACTTCGCCATTTACGATTTGCGATAGTCGGATGCAGAGAACTGCATCGGATAGCTGAGAAACCCACCTAGCCCATATTACAAGACCTAGCCCACATTTGCTACCCTTCCTCTAACTATTCTTGATTAAAACAGGCTTAAGACTAGCAAAGAAAAAATGTTATGCAAAAACAACCTTATAAGAAATGTGTGGGTTAGGCAATTTTGATAATTAAGGGTATTGTTTTGACCCTTATGTTAAGTTTTTGTTGAAATCTACATAAAACCGATATACACAATAAAACACTATTAAAATATAATAAACATTAAGTACAAATATCATTGAAAAAAAAATGTTAGTTGCACTCTTATATTATGTCGTCGGCTTACAAGTAAAGAGCACTAAGTCCAAAAACATGGTTTTGAGATATTGAAAAAATTTAACTTTCATTGTTGTTTTTTAATTTTTGTAATAATTGTTTTTGGAAAAAAACTACCGCACATCGCAATGTCATGTTTGGTCATAATAATGTCCCATTTGCAGTTAAATAAAGAAAAATTGAAGTAGTTTAATTCAACTAAATTTGAAAAAAGACATGGACTTAGTGCCTTTTACTTATAGGCCCACGACGTCGGCTTACAAGTAAAGAGCACTAAGTCAATAAAATAATATAAAAAACAACTATTTAAAGTTAAAACCCTTCTATTATCATGATAATTAAACGTAATTTAGTATTTAGTATTTATTTATACTCGTTTAGGGACCTTTTCTAAGGTATTTTAATGTATAACTATAAAGTAGAAAACAAGATGTTTACATAAATTTTCAAAAACTAAATTTTTAAAAGGAGGGTTTGGACTTTTTGATTGTTTAAAGAACGTTTTAAAATTAATAATAATAATTAATTAGTATTAATTATAAGAAACTGCTTAATATGCCAGAACTAAGACAGTTTTCAGAGGCCATCGGCTGTGCCGGCAAAGAAGCGTCTCCTAAAGTCAATAATTATAAACACATCGAAAGTACACGTAAAAAGCACTGTCATTTTACAGGTAAAGTTCTGTTTTTCTGTCCTGTCTCTATTCCATCAACTTTAACAGCAAAATTTGAATGCTTTTGTCAGTAAAATAAATAACGCGATATTGTATCATATAAATGATTCAATAAATTAAATCTTTTTTAGAAATAATAACATAACCTCAAATAAACAATAATTATTTTTCTCTGGTTGCTCTTCATTGTTTTTTAACAAAGCAAATATTTTGGCACCCGGAGTACACACCTTAATTTTAGCTTGTAAAATACAAGAAGAAAACGAAAAACAACACTACAAAAATGCACGTTTCGGCAAACAAACAAACACTAAGTCGCTTAGTGCAGAAAAATTTGAAATAATCTACAAGTAAAACGCACTAAGTGCACTAAGTGACTTAGTGCCTAGTGCCAGACAAAATTTTAATCAAAATCAAATTGGTGCGTTTTGTATAGTGGGTAACTCTCTTGGCAGTCCACCTAGAAGTTAGTTCGGTTTACCTGTACATAGATCATCAAAAATTAATTACAGTGCCATAAAAATCCCATTTTTGCAAAAAAGTGACTTAGTGCCTTTTACTTGTAAGCCGACGATATATCCAGTACCAGATTTCCCATTAGGCATTACCAAGCAATGTCTGATTAGGCAATAAATACAGTGGCAAACAATTTTTAGTTGACGACCTTTTTATCATCAAGTATGTATCTGAGGCCAAGGGCGCCCTCAGGATTTTTCATAGGGGGCGCCTGTTCGACAACATTATCAATAAAAAATTGTCAAAAAGGGCCAATCTTTTTTCCTGGGGAGGACTAATATTTAATAGATTTAGTGGTACCACGATTTTTTAAAATTCTCAACACATAATATTTAGCACCGCAGGCGAAAATTTTTAGAAATCTTAAGGTTTTGTAATTTCCAAAATTTTATATGCAATTATTTAATAAAATCTGTTAATAAATATTGTGATATCAGACTATTGGAAATCAAATTCAGCACCGCAGGCAATTTTTTTTTAAATTTTAAATTCACGTATTTTCCTAACAACAGTTCAAAAACAAAATAATTTATAAAATATTTAGAAATATTTAGGTTTCGCATCTCTCAGATACAAGTATGCAAATTATTGAATAGAATATATTAATTAAAATTTTTGTATCACCTTATTGTTAAACAGTTTAGCGCCGCAGGCGATTTTTTTAGGATTTTGATGACATGTATTTTCTAAACAGCTTAGACTTTAAAATAAATTATTTAATGGCCGGCACTCGAACTCGGCTTGGGAATCATATTATGGTTCCGCAGGCAAAAACTTTTATAAATTACTTTTCAAACACTTCTGAATTTTTAAAGAAAATTTTAATTATTAATAAAATATGTTAAATACAAGTTTCTCATGGATTTGCGTGACTATTTTCAGCGCCGCAGGCAAATTCTTTTAGAAATCTGAAGGATCAAACACTTTGGAATTGTTAAAAACAAAACAAAATAATAAATTATATGAAAATCCAGGGGGGCACTAACTAACTAGTAACATAGGGCCATTCCTTAAAGAAATTTTCTTTTTTATTTGTAATAAGGTTCACATGATCAAAAACTATAATGAAATGTATTTCTAAAACATTAAAAACTATTTGCTGACAAATAAATGAAAAACCAAAAAAAAAGTATAATTTTGTAGCATGCAAAAGGCATTGCAAGGTCTTTTTTAATGAATACAATACCTCTGTGTTCCTGTGAAACCTCCGAATGAGACACCCTAGTTGAATAGCATCAACAACATTCAGAACATCAGAAGAGCATTCACAGCTTAAACCAACCCTCCTGTTCCCTTCCACCCTGGTTGTAACTTGATCGCTCATTGTAGTCTTTCGTAATAACGTCGCAAATCCATGTCACCTATTTACCACCCTAAAATATTTGTCGTATTTGCACAAATAACTAAACCAAAGAATATTCTGTCAAAATTTCAGGAATCACCAAAAGTTTATCAACCTTTATAGTATTTATATATTTATATATACATCTGCTTGGACAGTCAAGCCGGTCTAAAGGGATTGTGTAATCCCAGTACTAGGTCACTCCTAGTGAGGGAGTGTGCAGAAGCCTTGGAAGAGCTAGCAAGGACCAAAACCGTTCAACTGGTATGGGTACCGGGTCATAGTGGAATTCCCGGAAACGAGAAGGCAGATGAACTTGCAAGACTCGGATCAGGGATGGCCTGCACGGGGCCGGAACCTATATTGGGTGTTACAAGGAAGCATGTAAAGACTGCTCTCGATGAGTGGGCTTATACCAAGCTAAAGGAGCAATGGAGGGCCGTCTACGGTTGCCGGCAAGCTAGGGACTTCCTGGCTGGCCCAAGCAAATCAAAGACCGACTGGTTGCTGGAAAAAGGAAGAACTGCACTCAGACAACTTGTAGGGGTCCTCACGGGCCACTGCAAGCTAAGGAAGCACCTGGCAACAATGCGGATTCTAGAGAGTCCGCTATGCCAAGAGTGCAGAGAGGATGAAACATCCTCTCATTACTTAGCCGAGTGTGTCAGATACGACAGGATCAGGTTGCAAGTCTTTGAAACTCAAAGACTTAACCAAGATGAACTAAGAGATCTCCCCTGGGCCAATATCCTGACCTTTATTGAAAGGACGGGCCGGTTCAAGGAGGACTCAAATTAGGAAATGGCTGGGATTGCCTGGGGTGACAAAAAGGGCCAGAAATGGCCTTGCTGTCCAGCTTTGGCCAACCCAAAAATTACTACTTATAGTTAAAGCAAATTAGACTTTTTAGAAGAAGTAATTTATAAAGTTTTGAAATTTTGGTTGTGAACTCCCAGTTCTCACCTAAAAGAATGGAGGTCGATATTAAAAAAAATCTTCCAACGTCTTAAAAGCACATCCTTTTTTATAAGTGTAATTTGATTAAAAAATATTCATAAAAGCAAATTCTACAGTCATTTAAAAAAAGGTGTTGTTTTTTTTTATAAAACACTCTGTTTATAAAAACTGTAGGGTTATAGCCCAAATCTGAATAAAAGATCAGGAGAAAAAATGCTTTAAGATAGGTTATGTCAGAAAAAATGTATGCTTCTCGGTATGCTTCAAAAATTACATTTTGTGGGATAGTGTTTGGACTTTGCGTGTTTTTGTCTTTGCGCTTAGAAATATGCTTATTTTCCAACGTCATTTTTGAGCGTTGGGTGGGAGATACACAAAGACTTCATAGAGTAAATTTTATGCAGAATTTAATGGAGAATATAATAAGTCCTTTAACATTTTCTCGTCAGAGTAACGGTTTAGGAGAAACATGCAGCTGAAGAAAAAAAAGGTCCTCACCTCTGAAAAGATAACAAAACATTTACCCCCCCCCCAAATAGTTTTGATGACTAAGGAAAAAAAAGGTCCTCACTTGTGAAAAAGCTTTACTTACAGCCCCTCATATATTAACATTTGTGATCATATGATATATGATATTGTGGTAATATTATGTAATATTATTACTGGTGGCATGCTACACAAATAGCAAACATACTGCTATTTGTATTTGTTACGAGGGGTGTCTCACTGGCCAAAATGTGTAAATATGTATTGTCAAAAATGCAAAATAATGTCGTAATGTCAAGGTAATGTCAAGGTAATGTCAGGGTAATGTCAATTAATGTCAAGTAATAATTAATAAAATTAATAAAATTAAATATGCTCCTCAAGAGTATCCCGGATGGAAAACCGAGCGATCCTATACGGGTTCAGTATTTCGTTCCGGACCCAGGGTCCGAGATCCTTTAAAAATGAACATATGTAGTGGTAAATATAATTTAGTTGGCCACAGTATTTTATTTGAATGAATGGTTGATTTTTTTACAAATACACCATTCCTAGTGGTCCACTGGTCGTACTTTTTCGCACTGGGAAAAAACTGATTGTATGATTTTTGATAACTAAAAAAATCCTTTTTTTTAAGTTTAAGTTTATGTTTAACGAATATGAACTTAATACTATAGAAATTAAAAACTCCCATCCAATGTCATGTTTCAGAACTAACCTCCCCCTTTCGCGTAGAAATTTTCACGCACGCAATGTCTACGCGCAGGCGTAAATAGTAGATAATGTCTACGTACATGCGCACTAGGACATAATGTCTTTAATGTCGAGTAATGTCAAGTAATGTCAAGTAATGTCAAGTAATGTCTTGTAATGTCAAGTTATGTCTTGTAATGTCCAGTAATGTCATGTAATGTCAAGTAATGTCAGGTAATGTCCCGTACTGTCAAGTAATGTCGAGGTAATGTCAGCTAAAGCGTACATGTATTGTCAAAGGTGAGACCCCTCGATTTGTTACGTCTCCAAATAATAGTGTGTGGTTCTAAATTAATGTCTTAGATAATTAATATTTTTGGCTTTAATTGGGACCAACGCGCTATTACAGTACTATAAACAGAAATGCAAAAGCGACAATTTACCTATACATTAAATCGGGTGTGTACAGAACGTGTTTGCCTCTTTTCAGACCCATTGCATCCACAGATTTACACTTGTAATTTCAATAGGGCAGCCCATATGACGAGTAATTGTTAAGGGATTATCATTCAGTTTAATTACGCTGAAAAATGAACAAGGAGGTTGTAAAGGTCGATTCAGGCATAATTATCACTAAATTTTATTTTATACCGTAATGAAAATTTTTAGTGGATAATTGTAGAGCTGTTTGGATGATACATGCGACTTTTTGATATTTGTTCCTAAATATATCGTCACAAGGTAACATAATCAACAAATTAAGATTATGTACCACTTGTAGCCAGACAGGAAAAATAAAACTTTTGCATAGAGTCATATGTTTAATAAACATAATAATAATAATAATATATTATTATTATTATTATTATTATTATTTATAATAATATATTATTTACCAAGTGAGAGAAGTTTAACATTTTTGACCTGCGGGATGAGCGCGCTAGCTCGAAGCCCGCAAGATGCGGTCTAAAATGTTAAATCTTCACTCACGTGGAAAATATAGTATTTTTTACACTACCAGTACAATTAATTAGCTATTTATTTATTTATTTTACTAAAATTTAATGAAAAAGCTACTTTCTTTAGTTATTTTTCTTCAAGTTCTTCCCTCTTCAATACAACTATGCCTACTGATTTTAATGAAACGGAAAACCCCACAGTACCCCACATCTTTGATACAAATTCACCTCATACAGAACACTGGGAAACTTTAACACATAATAATTTAACAGTAAAAAAGAGAAATAAATATACCAATAACATCACCTGCTTATATAAATATGTCTTGCCGAAATTGTACAATTAACTATAATTTTTATAAGTAGTTTACAAAATTACTAATTACTTTTGTTAATTTTTTTTAATAAATATGTCATTTTAAAAAATTAACAATTTTATTTTAAGGTTATATCAACAAAAGACCAGATTATTTGTGCTGCGCAATTTGCACAAGGCATATGCAACCTATAAAACATTGTCGTTTTACAAGTTGAATATCTAATATCTAATATATGGGGGTTGTACCTCTAGTAATCTATGATCTTTACGGTAATCTATGGGTTGTATAATCTATGGTTGAATATGATGGAACAATGATTTTCACTCTTCGAAGTGTTTTTTGTAAAACATGTTTTATAGGTACTAATTTAGTTAATATTTTTTAATTTATCATGCAATAAATAAATTTGGTGCCTAAAGACACTTGTAAATAGCAATGTGATTTAATAATTATGTGAAACGTCAGATGCCAAAACAGCTGAATAAAAATTCATTATTAACCATGGTGTAATTTCATTATTTTTAGAACCTCTGACGTCATAGGTAGAAAAATAATATTTCTACCAATGAAAAGAACAGTAATAAAGATGTGCTTTTAGGCTGGTGGTGAAAAATAAACATTGTTTTTATTTGCACTCGTTTTGCCACAAAAGGCAGCTAGGGAATTTACCTAACCATTATACAGAAATAAGTTCGAGAAATTTAAGAGGTAATTCTACGTTAAAAAATATAAAAAAAATTCCCATAAAGGTTGGTCCGGAAATGAGCCCTAAGGGAGCTGCTGCCCTTCGAAGATGGACATACTGAATGGGGAACAAAAGAAGCACCAATAAAATTTTAATGCTTCATTTAAAACTAAGCAACAAAGAATTCTTCACCAAAACACCTAAATTTAATATTAAAGGAGTTATAACATTTTAAAAAGTAACATTTTTAGGCACAAAATGTTACTTCCTCTTAAATGCATTGTTTAACGGTTGCTCCTACAGTGTTACACTATGTGACACTTTTTATGTATTTTTACGAAGGAATCTATATTTATTACAAAAAATCCAAAAAAATTATACATAAAAAAGTTTGGAGCAAAAATGTGTTAAGCCTAACATACATACAAAAAAAAATTCTCGAAAAAAATTTTTTTCAAAAAAAAATGTTGCTTCCATGCAAAAAAGCTGGTGGGGCTGCACGCATTGCAGAAAATAAAAAGTTTCGGAGGTATGAAGAGCTTAGAGATCGTTTTATCTTTGTGCCTTTTGCTGTTGACACTTTCGGCCCTTGGGGTAATAAAGCGCATAAACTTATTTCAGAAATCTGCAAAAAAATACCTTGTAAAAACGCAAAAGCCTTCATTACCCAAAAAATTAGCTTGAAGTTCAAAGAGGGAATGCGGCCTCGGTGTTGGGAACTTTAAAGGACGAGGCGGGTTTAGAAGAGATTTTTTATTTTTTATTTTTATTATTGTTATTTTTTTTTGCTTTTATTTGTTTATATTAATATTCTATTTAAATGCCCATATTTTAAAATCTTAAAAAATATAGTCTTCCATGTTTGCTTTTTTTTTCCAAAAAAATATATGCACATATTTGGAAATATTTTTTTTTGAAACCGAATTTTTTTTTGTTTTTGAAAAACTGATCTTACAGCTCAGAAATTTTCTCAAAAACTAAAAAGGATATTCAAGTTTTTACAAAAGTCAGTTTAAATAAAACAATAAAATCTATAATCGTTTTATCTTTGTGCCTTTTGCTGTTGAAACTTTCGGCCCTTGGGGTAATAAAGCGCATAAACTTATTTCAGAAATCTGCAAAAAAATACCTTGTAAAAACGCAAAAGCCTTCATTACCCAAAAAATTAGCTTGAAGTTCAAAGAGGGAATGCGGCCTCGGTGTTGGGAACTTTAAAGGACGAGGCGGGTTTAGAAGAGATTTTTTATTTTTAATTTTTATTATTGTTATTTTTTTTTGCTTTTATTTGTTTATATTAATATTCTATTTAAATGCCCATATTTTAAAATCTTAAAAAATATAGTCTTCCATGTTTGCTTTTTTTTTCCAAAAAAATATATGCACATATTTGGAAATATTTTTTTTTGAAACCGATTTTTTTTTTGTTTTTGAAAAACTGATCTTACAGCTCAGAAATTTTCTCAAAAACTAAAAAGGATATTCAAGTTTTTGCAAAAGTCAGTTTAAATAAAACAATAAAATCTATAAAAAATAGCCAAAAATAAAATTCACCCCCCAACCCCCTTACTCCAATTTTATTTTTTTAAATAGCATCCCTATAATACAACTTGAGTAAAAAATATCAAGATAATAAGTTTTAAATATTTTTAAATTAAAAAGATAATTTAAAAGATAATTATAATTGTCATCTAAAAAAATTAAATTTAATAAATTTTTAGTTTATTTTGAGTCGAGTTTTGAGTACTTTTTTTTGAAAAAATGCATTTTCTTGATAAATTGAAAAAAGCTGAAAAAAATACTTTAACGTAACTTTTTCAGGAGAAATTACTTTTAAGATCAATTCTACCAATTTTGAAAGTAATCTCCCCAACAACAAAAAAGCTATGGGAGGGGGGGGGTAAACTTTAAAAAAACTTCAAAATTTTTTTCTTTTTTTTTTGGAAAAGGAAAACAAAGAAAAAAAAAATAGATTAAAAAAAAAAAAAATTTTATGATTTTTTTTTTCAATGTTTTTTTTTTAGTTTATCAAAACAAGATCTTACTTAAAAAAATACAATTTTTTTTTCGATTTTTTTTTGCAAAAAGGAAATTAAAAAAAATTGTTAAAAAGTGTTTTAAAGTTTTTTATTTATTTGTATTTGAGAAAATGCAATATACCATTTACTGTGAATACTATATAATGGAATGCGTAGCATTACATATCATCACGGCTTTAATTTTAATACGGTTTAAATTTAGAGAATTTATACCTATATAAGATAAACGTAAAACTAGTCCTTTTATCACCTAATCTGGCTTAAAGCACCTTTTTATCAACTTCTTTTGTCAACATCAGGATGAGAATTTTTTGGAAAATTCAACATTTAAAATATTTTCTATTATTACCTAAGTGCTTAAACAGATATTTAGTAGATTAAAGAATTTCTTTGAATACCTGTTTTACTGCAGTGCTTGTAATTATTGCCGTTCATAGGATGGCCTCCTCTACTGTAGTAGAAAAGTTCTTTGGTAACAATTGCGGAAAGTGCACTGTAAATGAAAATATGGTAATTTCCCAGCAAATAAAGTAGGTCATATGTTACCAGCAAATAAAGTGGTAAATTTAAATCAGTACTGTTTTCTGTAAAAATGTTAATTTTTATCTGTGATTTTAAGCAGCGAATTTAATGAGTATTTCAAGCAGTATTACGGGCGCTTGTAATTTTCGGGACTATCTGTAAAAGTGCCGGCTTTTTGGACCACATGCATGAATTTTAATGTAAAATTATTGTACCGCATTGTAAATGAAAATGTGGCAATTTTACAGCAAATAAAGTAGGTCATATGTTACCAGCAAAGAAAGTGGTAAATTTAAATTAGTACTGTAAATTGACTGTTATATGTAAAAATATGAATTTTTATTTTGGTAATTTTACTGCTAACTTTTGTAGAACGTAAGCTATAATTATGGTAATTTTCAACCAATATTGTAAAAGTGCCGGGTTTTTTGGACCACATGCATGAACTACAATTTACCGTAATAATATATATAAAAAGGAATTTTTATACTTAATTCTTAGGCTATTTCTTGATTGATCTTTGGGGTTTTTAGCTTATGACATATTTTCGTTTAAAAGTTCCCCGAAGTTCCACACCTCTAAATTTGTCTGTCAATCTTTCAGTAATATTAACTGTAATAATTAAAACAAATTCACCATGTCAGAACGTGAATTTGCAATATTTATTAAAATTAACCTCAATATTACTCGGTTTAGTAAAATCTTAGCTCTTTTCTTGTCACACGTTAAATTTGTCCATCAATCTTTCAGTAGTATTAACCGGAATAATTAAAGCAAATTCACCATGTCAGAATGTGAATTTACAATATTTATTAAATTAACCTCAATATTACTCGGTTTAGTAAAATCTCAGGTCTTTTCCTGTCGGTACAATAATTTTGCATTAAAATTCAATGGAACGTTCAAGTATTACGTAACGCAAAATGTACCAAAATTCATACACTTCATACGTCGGTTCTAGCCTTATTCAAGGCTGTAGAGATTTCATATTTTGGCTACCCCCCCTAATACACCCCCTATTAGGGGGGGTAGCCAAAATATGAAATCTTTATAATCTATAATAACGCGAGAACCGGGGTATGAAGTGTATGAATTTTGGTACAATTTTCGTTACGTAATACTTGAATTTTAATGCAAAATTATTGTACCGACAGGAAAAGACCTGAGATTTTACTAAACCGAGTAATATTGAGGTTAATTTAATAAATATTGTAAATTCACATTCTGACATGGTGAATTTGCTTTAATTATTACGGTTAATACTACTGAAAGATTGATGGACAAATTTAACGTGTGACAAGAAAAGAGCTAAGATTTTACTAAACCGAGTAATATTGAGGTTAATTTTAATAAATATTGTAAATTCACGTTCTGACATGGTGAATTTGTTTTAATTATTACAGTTAATATTACTGAAAGACAAATTTAGAGTGTGTGGAACTTCGGGGAACTTTTAAACGAAAATATGTCATAAGCTAAAAACCCCAAAGATCAATCAAGAAATAGCCTAAGAATTAAGTATAAAAATTCCTTTTTATATATGTTATTACGGTAAATTGTAGTTCATATAATGATGTAAGTCTACAACAAAAAGAAGGGGAGGTACAATTATTGCGTAAGAGAATATATAATTTACAAAATGAATATTTAAATGAAATTTTTTGAATAATTTTTGAGTTTAAATAAGTCTTAGGCATAAAGTACTCAATAAATTTATTTCATATTTATGCTAAACATAGTTTAACTATCCATAATATTATAATAATATTATAATAATATTATAATTATATATCGTCGGCTTACAAGTAAAAGGCACTAAGTCACTTTTTTGCAAAAATGGGATTTTTATGGCACTGTAATTAATTTTTGATGATCTATGTACAGGTAAACTGAACTAACTTCTAGGTGGACTGCCAAGGGAGTTACCCACTATACAAAACGCACCAATTTGATTTTGATTGAAATTTTATTTGGCAATAGGCACTAAGTCACTTAGTGCACTTAGTGCGTTTTACTTGTAGATTATTTCAAATGTTTCTGCACTAAGCGACTTTGTGTTTGTTTGTTTGCCGAAACGTGAATTTTTGTAGTGTTGTTTTTCGTTTTCTTTTTGTATTTTACAAGCTAAAATTAAGTAAAAATGTGTAGTCCGGGTGCCAAAATATTTTCTTTGTTAAAAAACAATGAAGAGCAACCAGAGAAAAATAATTATTGTTTATTTGAGGTTATGTTATTATTTCTAAAAGAGAGTTAATTTATAAAAATATGATTGCTTGAATCATTTATATGATACAATATCGCGTTATTTATTAAACTGGCAAAATAATTCAAATTTTGCTATGTTAAAGTTGATGGAATGGAGACAGAACAGAGAAACAGAACTTTACCTGTAAAATGACAGTGCTTTTTACGTGTACTTTCGATGTGTTTATAATTATTGACTTTAGGAAATGCTTCTTTGCCGGCACAGCCGATGGCCTCTAAAAACTGTCCAACGAATTAATAACTCTTCTCTCTAGAATAGGCATTTCATTTGTAAAAACTGAAAAAAACGTAGCCAACATATACATGTGTCTGTCTTACTCGCACAGCTTTGTTCTAACAGAGACAACAATAACAGTTACTGGTAATTGTTATTGTTCAGGCCTGAATATACCTACTATTTGTTTACAAACAAACCGAGATATTGGCGATACTTTATATTAACGGTATGCGTATTCTAGATAGAAGAGTTGTTAGTTCGTTGAAACTGTCTTAGTTCTGGCATATTAAGCAGTTTCAGATAATTAATACTAATTAATTATTATTATTAATTTTGGAAACGTTCTTTAAACAATCAAAAAGTCCAAACCCTTCTTTTAAAAATCTAGTTTTTGAAAATTTATGTAAACATCTTGTTTTCTACTTTATAGTTATACATTACGTTTAATTAAATACTTGTTTTTTATATTATTTTATTGACTTAGTGCTCTTTACTTGTAAGCCGGCGTCGTGGGCCTATTTTTTTCCAAAAACAATAATTACAAAAATTAAAAAACAACAATGAAAGTTAAATTTGTCAATATCTCAAAACCATGTTTTTACTTTTATTGGACTTAGTGCTCTTTACTTGTAAGCCGACGATATAATTATATAATATTATAATTATAATTATACATAATTATATAATATTATAATTATAATTATACATAATTATATAATATTATAATTATAAAGACATGTTTTTTAAGTCTTAGTTTTAAGTCGAATTAATGCCAAAAAATGAGGGTTTCCCGGACTAGTGTAGAATATTTGCCTTTGATAATAATTTGGAATTGTATCTAAAAATTTTCTTCTTAAGTATGTTCTTGTAGTTTGACTGTTATTAAAATAGGCATTTAATCCTTTCAGGAAGTCTTATATCACTATGATTCGGAAGTGCTGGAAGTGACAAAAGATGTGGTCTGTATCATAATTAAATCCTCTTTGCATGAGCTATAACTTGCTTAAGTACATCAAAATACCTATAGGTAGGTACTCTATGTGTGAAAATCCCATATTTACTGCTTCAAATAATAGATTACATTGTTGGAATAAAAGAAACATGCTCTTGACAGTTTTTGACATGAAAAGGACAATTCAGATTGCAGGTAATGACCGTAAAAGCCTTTTGTTGAAGGAGGACAGATTTTTCTCAATGAATATGAAATATTTTTGTGTAACTGTGCGGCAAATATGGACAGATTTTTAAGAAAAGACAATGATAAAAATTTATTGTACTGCTTATATTTTGTAGGCTGTATTAAATAGATATAATTCGACATATCTATAGCTCTATCTCTATTAGAGATAGAGCTATATAACAAAAGCTTAAAGCTTACCACTAAGGAAAATTGATTTTCATATATAATTACACAAGAGGCTAAGAATTATGCGGGAAAAATTCACTGTTTTCATGAAAATTTGCTGTCTGGAAACATTTACGACCGGGGCGATGCCCCTGGAGTAATTATTTCCTTTGACAGCAAATTTGAATGAAAACTATAAATTTTTCCCGATAATTCGAAGAATAGTGTGTAATTCAGAAGACTATTTCACAAACAATATATAGGCCAATCAAAACCTTGCATTTTTAGTTTCTTGACCAATCAGATCAAAATGAATCTGATATTTTTTTCAAAATGCAATTATCACTTGGTTACTATGGAAACAAGAAACTGACAGTTACTGACATCTTAATAAATGTTATATTTTTGCAAAATGTGTTTTTAATTTGTGAAGCTTACCTTTAGTTGATTTATTTTTATTGATAAGCAATATAAATGCTTATTTTATTACCAAAACATCCTAGGTATAAACCCTAATTAATTTCAGATAATATATTATATTTTATGCACTTTGCATCTTAAAAGTTTTAAATCACTGATATTCATAAATTTTAATTTATTTAATTGAATCTTGGTATTAAAAACAGGCCATTCAAACTAATTTAAACACTTATTTATTAAAAATATATTTGCAGTAAAGAATTACGGAAATCAAAACATCAAATGACTGCGCTGGTACCAGTACAGCGTTGCCGTTGTTTATTAGAAACCGATGGGAAATCGTTTTTTTACGGGTGGAAACACCCTTTATTTTATTTCTTTTCAGTTGAAAACTAAACTTTTTAAACAAAAACAGCAATGATCTTTATTTAAATGCTAACATATGTGATAACAACTATTTTATTGGAATAATCTCAAGCATAAAATATCCCACAAGTGAACATCGTGGATTTAAAAAGCGCGGCAAATTTGAGATTTAAATTTTTAATTATAGTTGTAAAGTAATATTGTTGTTTAGTTCTTAAATTTTTAATTTAAATATGAAACAACATAAAACATTGTAAAATTATATACTTATTTTGTTTGTGAAATAGTCTTTCAAAATACCATTCGTGCATGTTATTAAAGTGCAAAACAATCTCGTACATAAGTCCGGCTTCCACAAAAACACTAACCTCTTCTTCGTCGATAAAATATGATTCGGAAAGGACAGAAATATGATAGAAAAGGATAGAAATACTTACTATGCGAGCAAACCACCTAGGGGTACATGGTTACTAAGAATAGTAAGTGTGACGTCATCGTTTGTTGTAGTTAACTAATAAAATGTGTGTTGTATGCTGTTCTTCATACTAGTATGTTATAGTTTCGATAATAAAATTTGTTTTATGAGTATGATGATATTTTAAGAAATAATTTTCTACACTTCAATAGTAGACTTTTTCCACAAACTATTTGAAAATCCGTTTTTATTGCGTATAAAAAATGGCAAATTCGGGGTTCTATCTCCTGAGTGCAGTACAGGTAAAGCGCGAGCCAAAGGCTAAGAACAGCGGTTAAAGTCGGTGTACCTACGTATTACGTCATGACTACATGATGTATCAGCATTTTTCATCTGTCCGTGGATCATTTTTGCTTACTGTCCACAATTTCTTCCTTTCTGTCTTCAGCAAATTCCCACGGTCTATAAACGCCTGGCGTTGTTTTTAACAGAATTTGCAAATTTGCACGCAACTAGGCAGGATGCATCGTGTCAGGTATTATTATTTGATCGACATTTATTTATTATTATTATTAATAATTTTAATATCTGGGTTATGCAAGTAAACAAATCAAATTTCAACCTAGAGGCATATATTTTTTAATCTAAATTGCGTAATCTTTAGGAAATTTGACTAAGTTTTTAACATTGGTTTAGGTGCGATCTTATAAGCCACCATGTAGGGACCTAGATCTGGTTTTCAACTTTGCTAAAACTCCACAAAAAAACATTTTTCTGATTCCTAGCATGGTGTCGGACGAATCTATGTTTATTGCAGGTTTTGATTCGGGGAGCTCCAAAATTGCGATATATTTCGTTCCAATTTTTGTTGAAATTAAGCGCCACAAAAGAGACATTTACTTTTCCTATTTGTACCAATAATTATAATTATAACTGAACGGTAGAAAAGATGATAAACCCTACTTACAAGGACATAAACTCACATTGAAGTGCTTAGTAGTGTTTCTAGACTTGGCTAAAGCGTTCGACACAGTTAACCACTGGGTATTGCTCGCAAGGATGGACAAATTTTTCATGGTTAGTCAGTGACCAACGGTCACAGTCGGTGACATCTAGGTAAAAGGTAAGTATAATTCTTATTTACTGTAAATAAATAAAAAGAAATAAATTTGTCTTATCTCGCTTTCTCAAGCAATGTTAATTAAGCCGGCCAAAACAGGCCCACCAAAATAAAACACATGTATACCATTTTATTACAATACTCCTGGATGATTAAACAATCCCTTATTATCAATAATTATAATTGAACGGTATAAAATATAATAAACCATAATTACACGGGGCAAATCTGTTAATACAACGTGTGATTTATGTTGTGTGTATGTAACGTTGTGGGCTGGCATCGCCTTACATCTGTCCTGTAATTAAGTCCTTCGGGAGTTGCAATCATTAATAATTTATCAAATTCATGGAAATTTTTTAAAAACAAGGCTGAAAAGTATCTTGGCAAATTTAAGCAACAGAAAGCTCAAATACAAATGGTATAAATGGTTAGAGATTGGAAGTGATTGGTAGTTTTTCTAGACTCAGCTAAAGCGTTTGACACAGTTGACAACGTCCTCACATAGATGTAAAAAATTTTCATGCTTGGTCACAATCGGTGACATTGAGGGGAAAAGGTAAGTATAACTCTTATTAATTGCAAATAAATAAATAAAAATAAATTAAATTGTCTTATCTCGCTTCTACAAGCATATCAAAACAGGTGCAAAATAAAATCATTTATTTCGTTTATTCCATTTTATTACAATAATCCTGGATGATTAAACAACCCCTTTCAAACGCAAAAAGCCATTTACAGATCCTATTATTACCAATAATTAAACGGTAGAAAAGATAATAAACCATAATTACACGGGGCAAATCTGTTAATACAACGTGTGATTTATGTTGTGTATGTAACGTTTCGGAAGTTGAAATCATTAAAAATTTCTCAAATTCGTGGAAAATATTTAAAAATAAGGCTGAAAAGTATTTTTGGAAAATTTAAGCAACAGAAAGCTCAAATAGAAATGGTATAAATGGTTAGAGATTGGAAGTAATTGCTAGTTTTTCTAGACTTAGCTAAAGCATTTGACACAGTTGACCACGAGATAAATAATAATAAATGTAAAAATTTTTCATGCTTGGTCAAAATCGGTGACATTGAGGTGAAACGGTAAGTATTTCTCTTATTTATTGCAAATAAATAAATAAAAATAAATTAAATTGTCTTACATCGCTTCTACAAGCAATGCTTATTAAGCATATCAAAACAGGTGCAAAATACAAATCATTTATTTCGTTTATTCCATTTTATTACAATAATCCTGGATGATTAAACAACCCCTTTTAAACGCAAAAAGCCATTTACAGGTCCTATTATTACCAATAATTGAACGCTAGAAAAGATAATAAACCATAATTACACGGGGCAAATCTGTTAATTCAACGTGTGATTTATGTTGTGTATGTAACGTTATGGGGTGGCATCGCGTTACATCTGTCCTGTAATTAGGTCATTCGGGAGTTGCAATCATTTCAATTAAGTGCTTGCACTGGGCACGCTGATTAGACGCACTGCACCCCATTTAACAAGCCACTAACGTAAGGGTTGAAAAGCCAAGAATGCAGAAGAAAAAGTTTAATTTACCTTGGTAATATAATATTATGTATAAGTAATAAGTAAACAGAGTTATTTTTTCCTACCCGTTTTACTAAGCGTTTTATTTTCGTAGGAGAATTAATGTACATTACTGAAGAAAAAAGTTAACTCTAAACAATCCGTGAAATGTTTCAGTTTTTTTTTTTACAAATTAAAAAAAAAAAGTATTTAAAATGACAGTTTATTTTTTATTTTTTAAAAAAGTTTAACCCATCATAACTTTTTTGTTGTTAAGGGGATTATTTTCAAAATTGGCAGAATTTATCCTTAAATTAATTTTTTAACAAATTATATCAAATGAAATTTTCTTTCACCTTTTTTCTATTTTTTTTAAAGTTTAATCCCCCATAACTGTTTTTGTTTTCAGGGGGATTACTTAAAAAATAATAGAGATATTCCCCTCGTAGAATTTGATTTTTCCTGAAAATTTCAAGTCTATCGGGTTATTTCTTCTTAAGTTCTCGTTCTCCTAAAAATCGTGACATCGGACAGACGGACAGACGGACAGACGGACAGACGGACAGACGGACAGACGGACAGACGGACAGACGGACAGACGGACAGACGGACAGACGGACAGACGGACAGACGGACAGACGGACAGACGGACAGACGGACAGACGGACAGACGGACTTATAATATTTGCAATCGACATTTTTAGAAAGATAAGACCTTATACGTTTCACAGTTATTCAGTTTTTACTGTTTTTCATGTGATTTACAAAAATTTTATTTCTTTTAAATTTTTTGTTGGATTTTTACTTTTAATCAACTACACCCTCTATTTGGCACTGGCATTAATTCACGTCATGGTAGAGGACAGGTGGGTTAATTCGATACACGAGCGACTTGATTAAACATTCAATTATATTCGTTTTGTTATTTGATAAACGGCTTTATTACCTTGTTATTTCTTTAAATAGGGGAGAGGGATGAAGCTAAAGGCGTGAAGTGGCAGGAACTTTAATAGGAACTTATCATCCCTAATTTTGATTACAAATCTAAAATTATAGTTAACATTATTACTATAGCCTATTATGTAGTAAATTCAACAAACTAACAACTATTCTCTCTAGAATAGGCATTTTATTTGTAAAAACTGACAAAAACGTAGCCAACATATACATTTGTCTGTCTTACTCGCACAGCTTTGTTCTAACAGAGACAACAATAACAGTTACTGGTAACTGTTATTGTTCAGGCCTGAATATACCTACTATTTGTTTACAAACAAACCGAGATGTTGGCCATACTTTATATTAACGGTATGCGTATTCTAGATAGAAGTGTTATTAGTTCGTTGAGTAAATTAAAGATCTCACACTGTTGCCGTTGTTTCGTATTTACAAGAAATCTTACTTACTATTAAAAAGTTCATTCATAATAATTTATTGATGTTTCATTCATAATTTGCGAATTTGATGTAATGCGCATGCGTAACCGGGAGACTTCGCCAATTTTAATGCAAAGTCTAGGTAAAATACAAGGAATAAACAATTTTTAGGGTCTTTTTCATGAATTATTTTACTCTGCTGGAAAATTTTATTTATTTGATGCATAATATGCATACCATGACAACAAAGCGGGTAAAAGATCAGGGCTACCAAATTTGTTTAGTTGGTAATGAATGAAACACAAGATATTATGAATTATGTATGTTCGTATAACTTGACCACTGAAATACTACATAATGTAAAAGAATGTAAAAGAATGTAAAATAATGTAAAAAAATATATTTACATTGATTTACATATTTTTACATGATTTTACAATGTCGGGCTATGTTATTTTAACACACGCGTGCACTTTGGACAATAACCAAGAAGGCATCATAAGACGGACCGTTTAATATTGTTATTGTTAGAGAGATAGCGACGCATGCTGCTAGGTTAAAGTGTTAAAAGTGTAAAAAAAGGTAAATATTATATATGTACGATATTTAAATGCTTTATTTGTGGCCTAAAATTTACATTCATTATAAATTACGATCTTTATTAACCAATAGATCTTTAAAGAAAGATGTAAGCAGTTTATACTCGTATTAAGGGTGCAAATCGTTTGGTTTATTAAACCAAATGAACTTTACGCTACGATATTTCAAAAAAGTTTTGACACAGAGACTTGTAATTTGGAACAAACATTTTCTAAGTAGTAAATATTTTTTTTCAAATTTGAAGTCTCTATGTCAAAAAGTCCAAACCATTCTGGACTATGTAATTTTTAGCGTTCCGGTCTATGCAAAATATTACCATTATGGACTATGTAATTTTTACTGTTCCGGTCTATGCAAAATATTACCATTACGGACTATGTAATTTTTACCATTCCGGTCTATGGCAACATATTACCATTTACGGACTATGTAATCTAATGTAATTTATTTTTACCGTGTATGGCCAACATCTCGGTTTGTTTGTAAACAAATAGTAGGTATATTCAGGCCTGAACAATAACAATTACCAGTAACTGTTATTGTTGTCTCTGTTAGAACAAAGCTGTGCGAGTAAGACAGACAAATGTATATAATGGCTACGTTTTTGTCAGTTTTTACAAATGAAATGCCTATTCTAGAGAGAGAAGAGTTATTAGTTCGTTGGTGAATATTAATGTATAGCCAGGTTTTACTAAATATGAAATATGGTGTTCTTGAAAAATTTGAGATGGAACAATTTTAATACTTGGGATCGGCAAATAAAAATCCTACACACTTTATAGTAAAAGACATATTTTATTTTTTTTTTTTTTTTGAAAAATTTAATTATTTTTGTTCAGTTAGATAGGGCGGATAAAAATCAGTGTGGATCATTTAATTTTTGTTTTATCAAGAAGCGGTAAGTGCACTTAAGTGTCGAGGTAGTTTTTATGGATTATTATTTTTTCTTATTCTAAACGATTAGGAAGTTATCCAGTTTGAAAATTCATTCATGGTTCTAAACGTCTGAACTTCTTATAGTGAAGTGGTTTATTATAAAATAATTAAAAAGTTTATAATCAACTTCACGTTAATTTTATTGTTAAAAACAATTAGTGTGACCGCGATTTCGCTATAATAGAGATAGCATCTACGGACTTAACTACATATAATGGGACATCTTTTACATTCTAGTCATAAATAACACACTAGAATGTAAAAGATGTCCCATTTTATGTATTTAAGTCCGTAGATGCTATCTCTATTATAGCGAAACCGCGGTCACACTAATTGTTTTTAACAATAAAATTAACGTGAAGTTGATTATAAGCTTTTTAATTATTTTATGATTAGGAAGTTTTTAAATGAAAACTAATGTAACAATCTTTCTTTTATTAACACTTTGAGAGGCCCTTACATATTTGCTCAGTAGGCCCTAGGACCAAGGCCGTATCCAGGGGGGGGGGCAAAATCCTAAAATTTTATACGAAAATCTAAATTTTTTTGAAGCCTCTCCGGGGCCCGGGTTCAAGGGGGCCCGGTGTTGATAGTTTCTTTTGGTTTATAATAAATAGATTATACTTTATTTTTACTCCCCCAGAACGATAAGGACATAAAGTCCAAGTCGACCATACACCTTCAAAAAAATTTTCACCTGCGGCGCTAGAGTTTTTTGCATTTAAACTTTAAATATACTTTTAAAATTAAAATAGACTATAAAAATTCTAAAAAAAATCGCTTGCCTGCGGCGCTATAGATTTTTGCTCCCCCAGAACGATAAGGGCACAAAGCGAAGCAAATATGCAGGCTCTTTTCCAAGTCGACCATACTCCTTCAAATTCGTAAAAATTTTCACCTGCGGCGCTAGAGTTTTTTTGCATTTAAACTTTAAATACACTTTTAAAATTAAAATAGACTATAAAATTTCTAAAAAAAATAGCCTGCCTGCGGCGCTATAGATTTTTGCTCCCACAGAACAATAAGGGCACAAAGCGAAGCAAATATGCAGGCTCTTTTCCAAGTGGACCCTACAGTTTCAAATTCGTAAAAAAATTTGCCTGCGGCGCTAGAGTTTTCTTGCAATTTTTTTTTAAATAGTAACACTTCTAAAATTCAAATAGGCTATAAAATTTATAAAAAAAAATCGCCAGCGGCGCTATAGCTTTTATACGTTCTTTTTTATTGGACTTTATAAAACCTTAGCTCGAAATTTGTCAATATTTTTGCATACGGCGCTAGAACATACCACTGTTTTAAAATTTACATAGACCAGCACAGTTGTAAAATTTTTTACCTGCGGTGCTAGGGCCTTCTTATTTTTTTTATTTGAATTTTTAAAACTTGAGTTTTACTACATTGAATTAAAAAAAGACCGGAAATTAACAGAAGTAAAAAAAACATGAAAAAATTATCTCCTGCGGATCAATTTTCATTCTTTTCGAGATTTAGAGAAAAAATGTTTTTGGGTCACCCTAGTGTGTACTGCAGCGCCGTTTCATCAATAACTAGCTTACCTAGTAAAGTTCTCCGCATGAAAGAAAGTCTCCGACAAAAGGGGGAGGAATCATTCGCGCTCTCTTCTTTGCGTCAAGAGCGTTATAAGGCGTGCGTGCCTACAACGGGCCTCTCACTTGCACACACATTCCAAACATATTTCCCGTAGCCACAGATCCGTGCGTCAAACTATAGGTATGTGTTATTTCTAAAAGTAGCTATGTAGGTATAATATTTCAAAATAATTGAATATATAATAAATCTTCCTAAAATACACATTTATAGTAAAAAACCGCATAAATCAAACAAAATAAAAATGCGTAAACGCTAGTGAGATTTTTTTCCGTTCATTAATTTTCATTCAAAAAACAGCACTAAACTGTAGTGGGTGTGTCCCATATGCGACCTTTTCCACCTAATTGACCATCCCAAACCCCAAAACAAATTAATAATTATCGGATATAAGATAAAAGGAGATTTTCCTCACTTCTTAACGAATCATTTAGTTCAACATGTTGTCGAATGTTTCTCGTTTAAACTGTCCAAACTAATTGTTTTTGAATTATGGCAAATATAAATCAAAATTAACAAAATTATAAAAAATATTAGTATTTTTTTTAGTTTACATAGTGGGTAAGTATTTATTTCACATAAATTGGATGGCATTTTTTGTTAATTAGTACTTTTAGGTTTTATCAGCATGTTGAAGATAAAAATTATGCTTCAAAAAAAATAGTTAAAAAGGCGAACTATAAAAAGCCAAAAAGTAATATTTAGGTAAATCGTTGCATTCGTTCAAAAGTTATGAGTGATAAGGATCAAGTTGTATTAATAAGAACTTTTAATTTACAATAGGGGGCTGTCCATATATTACGTAATGCAATTTTTCCAAAAAAATTGACCCCCTCCACCCTGTGTAACGCGTAACAATATAAATTGGTGTTCTGTGAGTACACATTCCGCGCGAAAATGTATCATCGTCGATGGTTCATCGGCAAGATCACGCAAGAACAGAGCCTTAAGATTTTTTTTTAATATTAATGTCACTGTTTTTTTACTGATTACAATATTATTTAAATATGCATAGTTTCGTCAATTTTTGTGTGAAAAGGGGAATTATCGGCCACTAAATAGTAATTTATGTTGAAATAAAAATACATCTGCCAAGCTTAGGAAATAAACATTAAATTTATTAAATTCCGTTACGTAACATTTACCTAGACCCCCCTCCCCCCTTCACAAACTGTAACAATTTATCTGACCCCCCCTAGGCGCGTTACGTAATATATCGACAGCCCCTAAGTATATCAAACAATCAGACAAATTGGTCAAAATAATTTTCGATCCACCTAAAAAATTGCCAATTCTTTAATTTAAATATTTCGAAAACTACTAAGGGAACGTTTAATTATTACGCAACTTAAAATTTGGCCATTTGACCCCTACCCTCCCATGTAACTCGGCGTAACATTTTCACCGCCCTCCCATTTGTTACGTAACAGTTTTTTTTCAAAAAAGTAAAGAAATTAAATGAAATTTAGCCTTAAGGTTTAAACCGGTTTTTAACCGGTTACTGCTTCCGTTTTTTAACCAAAAACCGGTCTGAAGTAATTTTCTCAACCGGTTAACCGAAAACCGGTTATTGCCTATCGTTTTCCATGTCTAAATTTTATTTGTTTAGAAGATTTAGTAAACGCCGTGTGCAATAAAATTTGCAACGAATCCGTATCTCAGGCCTAGATCATTGTTAAAAACGTGATCCAATAAACATTTTATATGTTTATAACTTTTTAAGTGTTACGTAACATTTTTACTGACACCCGCTTACCTCTGTAACGCGGCGTTACCTTTTCGTTTTCTTCTAGGAATTGCATGGTACGCCACTGCAACTGTTTTTCAAATTGTTAAAGTATCTCTTAATGAATATTTTCTTTTATTTTTTTTTTTGCATTTTTACTTTTGGTTTAGGAAACAAAAGTAGAGAAAGGTTAAACTTTATAAAAAAAAAAAACAGTCAAATCCAGAAATCCAAAATATGGAAATTCCTGATTAAATGTTCTTATTGATCCAACTCGATCCGTATCACACTGATAAAACAGTTTGTGTCAACTAAATTTTTGGTTGGATATGGCAAATTGAAATATTTGGTTGTGCTAAATAATGTTTATTTCTGTCAAATAAACTATTTTGTTCCCATTAATAAATCATTTTGAAATTAAAATATTTGTTTACATGAATTAAATATTTATTTGACTCAAATAAAATTTGTTACTCACAACCAAATAATTTAATTGGCCATATCCAAGTAAATCCTTTTTATCAGTGCACGCATAACTTTTGAACGAATGCAACGATTTACCTAAATTTTACTTGTTGTGTCTTTTTGTATCTATACGCTTTTTTTTAAGTATTTTTTTATGCATAATTTTTATCTACAATAGGTATATACACTGCCTCATATTAAATTCCGGAAACCTAAAAAATTCACATTTTTTAAATTCAAATATTTCGAAAACTAATTAATGGATTTGACTGATTCTTTTTTTGTTTTGAAGCTTAAATATTCTCTACTTTTGTTTGTTTTAAGAATGATTATTTTTTTTTTTCGTATTAACAGCAACAAATAATGTACAACTATGTTTCTTACCCAGTCTTCTAGGACTTGCCTGGTACGCCACTGCAACTGTTTATCAAATTATTAAAGTCTTTCTTATTGCCGCAGTTTTAACGAATATTTTCTTTTTTATTTTCTTACTTTTTCCTTCTGGTTTAGGAGATATCAGGATTTTTCTGAAAGTTGTAATTTTTTCATTTGAAGCTCATGTCTTTTACTTCTTCTTCTACAGTTGCTTCATCCCGGGGCAACTTTTTATTGTCGTCTGTCGGAGGCTTAACGGTGATTTCGCAGAACTGTCGCCGGACGAAGTGACCCTATTTTTTCTTCTACTCAAGTTTTTCAAACCCAATATATGTTTTTGATAAACTTTATTAGAAGAAAAACGTAACTCGGTTAAGCTTCAAATTTGAAGCACAGAATCAATCAAATTCATGTAGTACTTTTTAAGTTAACTAAAAAAATGACAATTTCCAGGAAAATCCTGATATCTCCTAAACCAGAAGTAAAAATGTAAAAAAATAAAAAAGAAAATATTCATTAAAACTGCGGCAATAAGAAAGACTTTAATAATTTGATAAACAGTTGCAGTGGCGTACCATGCAAGTCCTAGAAGATGGGGTAAAAAACATAGTTGTACATTATTTGTTGTTTTTAATACGAAAAAAAAAATTTTTTGATCATTTTAAAACAAACAAAAGTATAGAATGTTTAAGCTTCAATACAAAAAAAGAATCAGTCAAATTCATGAATTAGTTTTCGAAATATTTGAATTTAAAAATGTCAATTTTTAGGTTTCCGGAATTTAATGTGCGGCAGTGTATATACCGTCAGAGTAGAGTTAAACTTTTACAAGTCAAGTTGTTTTATAAGTTAGGTCAAGTTACTATTTTATCAGAAATTATGGCGAATTAAAATAGGTTGCAGAAATTCTATAGTAAATGGAAAGTGTAAAATAATTTTAAGTTTCTATACTTATACAAATTGAAAAAATGCATACCGAAAAATATAAAATTAGCTCAGAAAAGAAAATCCTTCAGGACGTACACATAAAAAAAGAATGCGATATTACCGGACTTTGGGGCCGGTGAACTTACCAGCGTGTGTTATTTTTTTTTAAACCAATAAAAAGTACTTACCTTAAATAGTATTTTTGCAAAAAACATTTGCGGATTACTCACAAATTAGAGAGAAATTAATAAAAAAGTGCATTTTTAAAACAAAGTTAGGGATTTTAACCGCATTTCGCTTTAAGTTGGTACAATTTTAAGTTAATAAACAGAGTTGTCAGTTTGTACATATATTTTATTTAAAATAATAGTACAAATTTTAACAAAAAATGTAACGTTAACGTAAAGCAACTTCCTCCATTAAAAAAAAACACCAAACCAACAAACTACCAAACCAAGCCATTGTTAACGTTAACCAACTTCTCCCATTAAAAAAAATACCAAATAACGAAAAAACCAACGTAAACCAACGTTAACGTAAACCAAGGTCCATTAAATTGTTATAAAAATTCTAACAAAACAAAAAAACTGAATTTTCCGCACCTAATTATATTCAAAACAGTAAGTTTTAGTAATAAAACCAAAAATCAGTGCAAAAATATTGTAAATTTTTCAAACAAGAAATCATCCCGAATAATACAAGAAATCACTTTAAATCAAAATTAAAATCTGACAACGCCGCATCTCTGTACACACGTGAAATATTTGAGCAATATTATGGACCATAATTTATGGTGGTTCATTAAATTTATTATTATTTACCATTTTTCTCCATGTAAGTTATTTTTTAGTAATAAAACAACGTTTTCTGCATCTAATTTTATTTATAATTGTTAATTTTAGTACCATAGTGGAAAATTAGTTCAAAACTAGTCCTATTTTTTATGTCTGGTAAGTTCCCCGAAACCCCGGACTTTTTCTGAAGCAGCATGTGTTGTAAAATACAACTTAAAAATTAAAAAGTTCGTTGGAATATTTCTGATTTACTTATTATGAATTGTCTACAGTAAACTCAGTGCGCACAACGGTGTCTGCAAATTGGTAAATTATTTTATTAGTTTTTACCATAAAATAAAAACTATAACTGTTTTAAACCTTGTAGAAAAAAACTACCTAACAGTAAATCGCATAAGCTGTTTTAAACTCTATTATAAGACTTTCACACCCCTAGCTCCCTAAAATTATCTAAAACCCGCTCATCTCTCTTATACATAAAGGACAAACACATAAAAAACATGTAATTTAACCCTCGAATTACAAAAACTTGTACATGTTTTTCCCATTGGCTTCAACTTACAAGATGTTGTCATGACAACCTATATCTATCACATAATTGGTTCAAACAGTGCTAAAGCTCCGCCTATTTGGGGTCCGCAAAAGCTCATGTATCCAAAGGCCTCGCTTAAGTATATCTAGTATCCAGGTTGTTTACATAAGATTAACAACTTACTAGTTACAACAATGTATTGTGATTAATTTGTAACAAAAAATAGTTTTATTGGTGAATATTGCGCAAAAATCATGGAAGTTGATAACGGTTCTAGTGCTTCAAACGATTCTAACACAGGAAGTTATCAAAATATGAATTTAAACTATTATTCAGAAAATTTGTATTTTGCAACAAACGGAAAGTTAGACAATTACTTCAGTGGTGATAAGTTAGTGAAAAAAGACAGTAAAAAAATAGAATATTTCTCAAAAAAGGACGAATATTGCATAAATAATTTGAACAATAATAGTAAAATGTTAAATAAAAACGATTTAAGTAAGAGGGGGTTAGTTTTTAATGATAGTTATGGAAAGAAGAATGAAGAAGGCTTGGATAGGAAAAGTCAAACTCAAGTAGATTATTATAATAGAAAAAACAATGAAAATACGATACAGTTACATAACATTGATTCATATGGAAAGAAACCAATCAGTTTTTCACCAGATCAGGTATGTTAATATTTATTTATTTAGGAAAAGTTTTCCCATATTCTCCTAAGACTAACTATTATATTCTTAAACAATTTATTATGTATTAGTACCTACTACTATTAAGGTAGAGTATGTCAAAGTGTTGAAAGTGTTATAGAGCACCAAACTTTCTAACTTTTTAAAAAATATTTTCCGGAAACGCTTCGCATTAAACAATTTAAGTTAAAAAAATATTATGAAAATAATACGTTAAAAAATAATGCAGTTTAACATGTAGAAATTTAAAATAACATATCATTTTAAATGACAATATAAACACTTCGCACTGTCTGCCTGGAAGGATTTCGTCTGATACTCTTGTCATGGCACTCTAATATTTTTAAAAAAATTTGGTATACAAAAATTAAAAGCATCTATCAAGCCATTTGACCGTTAATCGTAAGAAAAAGACACTGTCAAAAGCAAAACTGAATATTCAGTTACAAATGGATAGGATATCGTAAGTCCTATATAGTTGTACTTTAATTTTTGTTAAAAACACGCAACATTTCATGTCCCACGTCATATGAAAGTACGTGACTTTAAAACTATAGTGTTTTTAACAAAAATTAAAGTACATTTGTATAGGATCATAACTTCCTCTTCATTTGTAACTGAATATTTAGTTACAAATGGATAGGAAGTTATTATCCATACAATACATACAATACATACTTTAAATATTGTTAAAAACAAGCAACATTTCATGTCAGTCACTGAATATTAAAGTACGTGGCTTTAGAACTATAGTGTTTTAAACAAAAATTAAGGTACATTTGTATAGGATCATAGCTTTCTATCCATTTGAACTAAATATTCAGTTACAAATGGAAAGGAAGTTATTATACATACAATACATACAATACATACTTTATATATTGTTAAAAACAAGCAACATTTCATGTCAGTCACTGAATATTAAAGTACGTGACTTTAGAACTATAGTGTTTTAAACAAAAATTAAAGTACATTTGTACAGGATCATAGCTTTCTATCCATTTGAACTAAATATTCAGTTACAAATGTAGAGGAAGTTATGATCCTATATATCCCTTTACTTTAATTTTTAGATAGTAGATGGCTGGATTAGGGTTATTTATATTAAAAATATAATATTATATTACTAAAACTGCCGACGTTTCGTTGGCTTTATTCCAACTTCTTCAAAAGGCACAAGTAGAATAAAGCCAACGAAACGTCGGCAGTTTTACTAAAAAAACGTTTTTTAATATAAATAACCCTAATCCAGCCATCTACTATCTAATATTATTGTTGGGTTACCAAACCAAGCTTAAACTTTAATTTTTGTTTTGACTTTTTTAAAAACACTAGAGTTCTAATGTGACATGCTTTGATATTCAGTGACGGACATGAAATGTTGCTTGTTTTTAACAATATTTAAAGTATGCATTGTATGTATTGTATGTATAATAACTTCCTCTCCATTTGTAACTGAATATTTAGTTCAAATGGATAGAAAGCTATGATCCTATACAAATGTACTTTAATTTTTGTTTAAAACACTATAGTTTTAAAGTCACGTACTTTCATATTTAGTGGGATATGAAATGTTGCGTGTTTTTAACACTTGTAACTGAATATTCAGTTTTCCTTTTTACAGTGCAGTACGTGCACTTCACTTCAGTACTTTTGATTAAATAAGCCCATTGTAAAAATTTAATATTATGTTGTTGAATTATAATAATGCTGGCCATTCACTGGGCCCATCGGGTGGCCGGCAATTTACAAGTGTGGCAATACTTTAAACGACCTTTGATTGGCATTAATAAAAGTTTTGCTGGGTATAAGCATAAAATGTTATTATATTTAAAAAAATTAAGAATTCCAATCAGTTTAAATACTGCTGCCAACAAAATAATACTTTCCCCTATAGCCCTAGGTTCATTAAAATCAAAAACAAAAAAAAAACAAAATTAAAAAAAAAAAATCTAAAAAAATTTTTTCAAAAAAAGTTTATAATGAAAAAATCTTGCTATTCAGAACACTTTAATAAAAAACTAAATATATATGAACAGTTCCAACGTTTCGAAGGTAATTTGTCCCTTCTTCTTCAGGGTAAAAATTAAAAATAGAATAAAAAATTATATGAAGAAGAAGGGACAAATTACCTTCGAAACGTTGGAACTGTTCATATATATATTTAGTTTTTTATTAAAATGTTCTTAATAGCAATATTTTATATAAAAAGAACAAGAAATATTATAATTATATATATAAAAAAAGTTTATTTTTTCGTAAAACGAAAAGTAAATTAAAAATAATGTGTTTTTGAAAAAAACTTTTTTTACCCCCTTACCCCAACCCGATTTTTTCGAAAAACAATCCCAGCCTAGAACTTTGGATAATGAACCTGTGGTTCAAATTTGAAGTTTTTTACCCGAAGCGTTCTTGAGTTATCGTGGTCACAAATATCCTTGACACACAGACCGACAGTCTGACAGACTGACAGACCGACCGACATACAGATTTTTTTTTTTGAAGGAAATCATATTTTTTGGATAAAACGTCCAGAAACGTAAAAAAAGCAATAAAAATATTTCGATTTTTTTTACGAACGCAAGACTTTAAAGTTTTGACATATATTTTATTCTAAAACTGTTTGTAATATAATATCTATCATAGACTATGTATATTGGTGTTGTTAAAGCCGTCAATCACCACTTTTTTTAAATAAGCTATTAGTTTAAATTTCCGTTAAAATTGACAAATGCTTAAAAACTGCAGGACCTTGAGAGTTATAAAATATTTCACACTCTGCCTCGTAAATTATTCTTAGTAAAGTATTAAATTTTTTATAAATTTTCTTTTGGAAATAAAGCGTTTTCCTGTTTTTCCAATGATGCAAAAACATAAAGAATATTAATAATAATATTTCCTACAGGATGCTTCTTGAAATTTATTTAGGGTTATTTGTGATAAACACTCGGAAATGAAGCAAATAAAAACTTTATTGCATTATATAATCATGCCAACGTTTCACCTAATATTTAGGCTTCTTCAGGGCTAAATTATTAAATATGCATTAAAACAAATAAATTAAACAAAATTAATTGTTCTACAGTGAGAATTCTCCTGTTGAAAAATGTCCAGTGTATTTTGTTTGTTAATGTAATGATTTTGTTTAATTTGTTTGTTTTAATGCATATTTAATAATTTAGCCCTGAAGAAGCTTAAATATTAGGTGAAACGTTGGCATGATTATTAGGGTGGGTAAAAAAAAAACGACTATTTTTTTTTACTTTGTACTCTGAAAAATCGGTTGCTAGACACCTCTAGAAAATTCTCACCAAATATGAGCTCTTAATTTTGATAAGAAGGTCCTCCGCTTTACAATTTTCCATTTTTTTCTCAGTATTAGAAACAAAAATTCATATCTCTTTGACAACTGTTCGTTAAAAAGTATCTCTCCTCATATTCTTGTAGGAAATTGAACGCTCTACAAAAAAGGTCTCTTACAATTTTTTCGTAAACCTCGCCGTTTAAAAGGTATCAAAGGTTAAAGTTTGATTATTTTAAGAGATATTTCTGTTTTGCTTTTGAATTTTATAACTCGTATTGATTTTGAAGAAAAAAAAATGTACAATTTTTTATTAAAAATATTATTAAAATAAAAAAGTTTCAAATAAATTTTCGAAAGGGAAACTTCTATAAGAGTTACTCTTACGATAGAAACTCAAATTTGTATAAATTTTCGTGAAACTCATAAATTAAATTGAAATTTTTCGAATTATTCATCAAAAACTATTAAAATTAGTAAGAATTGAAGTGTGACGATGAATATCTTTTAAACGCTTAATTTAATCGACAAATCATAAGAGACCATTTTTGTAGAGCAGTTAATTTCCTACAAAACCATGAATTGCGCAATTCATAACACTTTTTTGTAAGCGAATTATAAAATTCAAAAGCAAAACAGAAATATCTCTTAAAATAATCAAACTTTAACCTTTGATATCTTTTAAACGGTCAGGTTTACGAAAAAATTGTAAGAGACCTTTTTTGTAGAGCGTTCAATTTCCTATACGAATATGAGGAGAGATACTTTTTAACGAACAGTTGTCAAAGAGATATGAATTTTTGTTTCTAATACTGAGGAAAAAATGGAAAATTGTAAAGCGGAGGACCTTCTTATCAAAATTAAGAGCTCATATTTGGTGAGAATTTTCTAGAGGTGTCCAGCAACCGATTTTTCAGAGTACAAAGTAAAAAAAATAGTCGGTTTTTTTGACCCACCCTAATGATTATGTAATGCAATAAAGTTTTTATTTGCTTTATTTCCGAGTGTTTATCACAAATTACCCTAAATAAGGAATATTTTCAAATATTTCGCTGCGCGGCCAAATTGACAGGACCGGCTCTCAGAAGGTGATATTGTTTTGTTAGCCATTATTCATTTGCACTTTAGGTAAGAACAATGTTACAAAAAACTACTTATTAGATAAAACCATCTAGATTATTAGATAAGAATGGTAAAATAAGTAGCATGGCGACTGCTTTCAGTATAAAACAAGATTATCCCTTATTTTATCAATAATCCTTTAAATCTTGATGAAAATCACACTTTTAAAAACCTTTCTCTTGTAAAGAATTCAGAAAGGATACTTATTTCAAAATTTATAACGATTCTTAAAACCGGTGGTTCCCTTTACTACTAGCCCACACAAGTCCTGGACTTAGGGGATGCTTAATAGTACTAGGTTAAACAAACATGTACTAGTTATTTATGGTACTAGTGGGTAAAGGAAGATATTGCCCATGAGAAAATTAACCTACGAGGCGTCAGCCAAGTGACAGTTGAGTGGGTAAAATAAATAATTGTCCACTCAATAAAGTAAAAGCCACGCCGGGGTTATTATTTAAAATAAAGCTGGTAATTGTCTTATTATCTGTATGTATTGGATAAAACTTCTTTATATGCCCAGTAGTTGTAAAATACTTTAAAACAAGATATATAATAGTTTTATTTGTAGAATATGATACGTGTGTTATGGTTTAAAAACCTTTAATTTAACATTATTCTTAGAAGTTTTAATATGATAAAGAGCTACCGCAAAATCTGAAGCACACCTAGTTTTACAATTAAATACAGGGTGTCAGTGACACCATATCAGTGATATCGTATATGCCATGGCATGTGATATGGCTCATAAGACTGCATTAATATACACAATACGCGATAATAATCTTTCGCCGAAAACCGAAAACAGTAACTATTTTTTTCTACTGCTTTAGAATGTAAGAAAATACACACACTTTTCAAACACAGAATGAATCCATTCTAGCTCTAGATACAGTATGAATATTCCGCACATGTAGTGCCATCTCTTGTTTATAAAAGTAAAGAAAACTGTAGCAAAATTAGCAAAAATATAAATATTTTACCATGAAATGTTGAATAATTTAATGCAATTTAAAGTTTTGCGTTAAAGTTACATAAAGTGTATTAGTTTTTCTTAATATTTGACCAAATTTAGTTCAATAAATTAAAACTGCTCTATCTATTGCTAAATATTTAAACCTAATATCTGTCACAACAATCTCACATAACCTTCAATTTTTTCATTATAATTTGTAAATATGTGATAAAAATTAAATAAAGTAAAATTATGAAATAACATTAATTGCTTTATTTAAAAATATGTGTTTTGTTGCATTTACAATGTCTAGTCACAAAAAACATTGTTTTTAACCTTATCCATACAGTGTTTCATGCAGTCGAAGAAAAAGTATAGTCTATAATACGTATGGAATATTCATTCTGCGCTTGCGGGACCGTCATACTAAATTTTTTAAACGTCTGTTTAAAGCGAGGGGCTGAAATTTGTACAAAAGAGTTTCTTTTTGCAAAGAGTTTCTCAGAGTTCCTCCGAGTTCCTTGGGAGTTCCTCCGAGTTTCTCCTGTGTTCCTTAAGAGTTCCTCTCTGGAAGGGGTAATTTTTGTCGGTCTATCGTTAGGTTGATCTGTCGGTCGTCCTGCCATGGAAATCTTGGGTCCGTAACCAAAAAATCTAAGGGGGCTCAGCCACAGGGAGGCACCCTCAAAAAAAAGCTTTGTCCCTGACGGTTTCAACCAAAACTTGGCGCCCCTTCAAACAAAAATTGGCGCCCCAAAATTACCTTCAACATAAAAAGCTTTGTCCCTGACCGTTTCAACCAAAACATGGCGCCCTTCAATAAAAAAATAATGGCGCCCAAAAAATACCTACATGATGTGAAAAAAACTTTGTCCCTGACTGTTACTACCAAACATATCGCCCCTGCAACAAAAATGGCTCTTAGGTGACTTAAAAAATACTGACTTCTTAAGAGTTCTTTCGGAGTTCCTCCGGAGTTATTTGAGCAAATGTCATTGATCAAGGTTACTTGATTTTTATGAAAATTTCAAGAAATATAATTTCTGTTAATAATTATAATTTATTTAATTTATTGAATCTATAGTGTATTATGTACTTATACCCTTATTTTGACGAGTGTAAATTATTTTTCCTACGATCGTGCGGAAAGATCACTCTTTCCACACGCATATGGGTGTGTAAAGAAAGCCTTTTCCGCACGCATAAATATTGTTTAATTTCTTAATTGAGTAGTGTTATTCTTGTTATATTTATTCATAATATTATAAAAATGTTTAAATTTTTTACCTGTTAATTGATTTTCTTATTGAAAAATTATAATATAATTTATTTCTATTTATTTGATAAAATATAAAAGAACATTTTATTTTAACCCTGCTCGTAGGAAAAGTATTGGTCCTAACGCATGCCTAAAGAGGCTTTTCCGCACTTGTTAGGAAAATAGCTATTGTAACACAAATAAAGATATTATTAAAGATTTACTTTATCTGGGCGTTTTTTGTTCTTTGATTCTTGGCCGTCTGTTTCACTTTTATTTGGTTTTTTTTCTAAACGCAAAACAAAACTAAGCCAGAGCAAACACAAACCAAGAACCAAAGAATAAAAAAAACAGAAGAAATGGACATGAGTAGAGAAATCTTTAAACCCCAAAGAACATTTCATTTAAACTGCCTTGCTAAGCTGAAAGGGGTCCTATCTGTGTACGTTAAACCTATGTAGATAGGACCTTTCAGCTTAGCACTGCAGAAATGTTGTAAATTTTTTTCTCCAGGTCCAATGTATGTGTGAGGCTCTACACCAAAGAGGAGATATCGAACGTCTAGCCACATTTCTATGGTCCCTACCTCCTTCGGAACTGCTCAGAGGAAATGAAAGCATACTAAGAGCGCGATCGGCAGTGGCTTTCCATAGAGGGTCTTACCACGAGCTTTACTCCATCTTAGAATCACATGCTTTTCACCCCCGATGGCATGCTGAGTTACAGACGTTGTGGTTTAAGGCACATTATAGGGAGGCCGAAAAAGTTAGAGGGAGACCACTAGGTAAGTTTCGACCGACCAATCTACCTATCGACCGACACGGTGTTCTAGAAAAACTTTTAAATGACATGACAACTTCCATTTTTTTTTCTGTTTGGAATTTGTTATATGAGCTCTAATTAAAAAAATAAGACCAAAATTTTAAAAATCGTTAGAGCCGTTTTTGAAAAAATGCGTGTTTTTTTGAAAATATCTTTAATATTTCACCCTAACATACTCGGTTTGACCTCGATGTCTCGATGCCAAACTTGGCATAGTCGTACCACTTTAGTACTTAAGCACTTCCACGATTTTTTTTTTCAAAATGGTAATCCGTTTTGGACAGTATACATGGTGTTCCAATAGGTTATTTGAAAAGATATAATTTTTTTTGCAAAAAATAGCGTTAAATGGGAGCCAAAGAAAATTTTATTGACTTATTCAAAACCACCCCTTGCTTACCCAGCCCCTTGAAACCACCCCCAATTTCTGTTTTTCAAATAGCACCCCGCAATTCTTATTAAAGTTGATATTTTAACGGGCTCTAAATAACAAATATTATTTATTAATAAAAGGGTGGTATTTAAATCAAAGTTGCGGGTGGTTCCAGGTAATGTTGCCGCCTAAAGCGATAGTTATCGCCAATAAATACCTCTCGTATCACAACTACGATGCGATATTTCAAAAATTATCGTCTCGCACAAAAGATAACGAGAGGCCTCTCGTTATCGCCTACCTCTCGCCTACCCCTCGCGATAACGATACTTATCGTTCCACCGTAAAAGTTGAATATTTCAGCCATCTAATATTAAACTAAATTAAATTGTTTGATATTTACAAATTTAAAAAATCTATATAAAACATTTTACTATTCCTTAAAACGACTTTTGTTTGATTAACGCAGTCGTCCCTCCGAAGTGACTGATCGATTTCGTGCTTTTTAGCACTCTTCAGAGCCACATATCGGTAGTAGGTACAACTACGAAAATCAAATATTTTCCATATATCTCTATATAGAGTTTAAAAATCGTTGTAAGGAAAAGCAAAAACAGCTAGCGACATCTAGTTCGTAGTTGTCCCTACTACCGATATGTGGCTCTGAAGAGTGCTAAAAAGCACGAAATCGATCAGTCACTTCGGAGGGACGACTGCGTTAATCAAACAAAAGTCGTTTTAAGGAATAGTAAAATGTTTTATATACATCTAATATTAGTTAAATGAATTTGACTCAAATGTCACATTTAAAAAGAATATGTCAAAAATTACTAAAATGCATATATCTTCATAAAATGATAATTTGCTGCATATATGTAACCATTATAAGAGGCTTTTATCTTTTTAAATCATATCGCAAGCAGTAATTGCTTTAACAATGTCCTATTTTTATAGCAGATATAAAAATATGAACTCCTGGCAGTTGCACTAAGTACCTAATTAGGCTTATAGTAAGTATGGTAGTATCTGACTAATACGAGGGGTAATTTAAAACAAGGCAAAAAGGCCAGAGCTGCTGTTAGTAAGATTTAAGTGCTAAAAATCAATTTTAATAGTCTTTATATATTTTGCTTTCCCATTGTTACTCTCTCACAAAGAAAGTATTGTGAAGAAAAAAAAAGCATACATTTTTTTACCTAAATCATCTTATTTTTCTCCTGAATAGTCGAGAAAAATCAAAATAAGCAAAAAAAATATATCCGTCTGCCTGTCGGTCTGTCTGTCTGACAGTGTGTCTGTCTGTCTGGTTGTCTGTCGGTCTGTCTATCTATCCGTCTGTATGTTCGTAGGTCTGTCTGTATCCACGATAACTTAGGAACGCTTTGAGCTAGCGACTTGAAATTTGGTATGCAGATGTTTTTTATATTATCTTCGACAAGTTCATTTTTGAGCAAAATCGGTTTGGGGAAAGGGAGAAAATGTTTGCTTTTTTTCTATCACAATACTTTCTTTAGAAAGTAAAAATGGGAAAGCAAAATATATAAAGACTATTAAAATCGATTTTTAGCACTCAGGTCTTACTAACAGCAGCGCTGGCCTTTTTGCCTTCTTTTAAATTACCCCTCGTATTAGTCAGATACTACCATACTTACTATAGGTAAGCCTAATTAGGTACTAAGTGCAACTGAAAGGAGTTCATATTTTTATATCTGCTATAAAAATACTATAATTTTGAAGCAATTTCTGCCTGCTATAGGATTTTAAAAGATAAAAGCCTTTTATAATGGGTTAATATATGCTGCATAATGCATATTAAAGAATATATTTGCATTTTAAAAATCATTAAATTCAAAAATTAAATAATGACGTTTGTGTCAAATATTTTTATCTGATTTAGGTGGCTTGAACATTCGACTATCTCTGACTGTATGAGAGTTAACGCTCTCGCTTCGGTCTCGTTACGGGAGAGAGGCCTCTCGTTATCGTTACAACGATACGATATTTTTTTACCTCTCGCTATCGTTCTGTTCAGCGATAACGAGACGATAGCGAGACCATAGGCCTTAGGCGGCAACACTAGTTCCAGGAGAGTGGGTTTTAGATACATTGATCAATTTTATTTTGGGTAAAATTTTACGTAGGTTTTTGGAAAATTTTCCGATGAAAAATATAGCTTGTACTTAAGCCCCTTACATGGTTAAATTTAAAATTAAATGTGCTTTCATATTCTTTAGTTAAAATAGGAGAGTGCTATTTAAAAAACAAGTTGGTGGTCGTGCCAAGAGGGTGGGCAAATAAGGGGTAGTTTTGTATATGTCAGTAAATTCTACCTTGTCTCCTATTTAATCTTATTTTTTTTAACTTTTTTATCTTTTTAAATGACGGATATATAGCCCGTCTAAAACCTGGTGGGACATTATCATTTCTAAATAATAATTGTTATTTGAAGCTCCTTAAAAGAATAAGATACCACTTATAATACATGGTTGAATTCAAAATAAAATGTAATTACATTTTATTTGATAATAAAGTGTGGGGGGGGGTGCTTTTTAAAAATTAGTGGTTGGGGTGGGTAAGCAAGAGGCGGTTTTGAATAAGCCAATAAAATCTTCTTTGGCCGCCATTTAACGATGTTTTTTTGCATTTTTTTTACCTTTTCAAATAACAGAGATATAGCTTGTCAAGAATCTGATGGGACCTCTGGTATAGTGAACGGATAAACCGTTTTGAAAAAAAAAATGGTGGGAGTGCTTAGGTACCATCCGAGACATCGAGGTCAAAGCAAGTATACACTTTTTTCAAAAACGGCTCTAATGATTTTTAAAATTTTGGTGTTATTTTTTTAATTAGAGCTCATATAACAAATTCCAAAAAGAAAAGAAAATGGAAGTTGTCATGTCATTTAAAAGTTCTTCTAGAACACCGTGCCGATCGACCGACCGACCGTCCGACAATTTTTTTTTTGCTTGAAATTGACTTATATCGACATAAAACGCAAAAATAGGCAATGCTTTCCGAAAATTTGAAAATTTTTAAAATGGGAAAGCAATTATTGTGAAAAACTATACACGGAAAAAAAAAATTATAGCTAGGAGCGCTATAACACACATACCAAGCAAATTATAATCGCTTATTATATAAATACAAGGCTTTCTCTTACAATTATGGCAGTCAGTGTAAAAATTTATATGAAATACTTTAATTGTTTAGTGAATAATAAAATATAACAAATAGTATGGCATTTATAGCTTAAATAGATTTAATTATTGTCCGTGCTAATAATTTTTATAATATAATAAAATTTCTGTAAATTTATAATAGTGCCTGTAATAAATATAATCGTGTCTGTAATATATATAATCGTTTCCAATTTATTTTTAACATTATTAGTTATTGTGTCCCTTATAATCTATAGCTTAAATCACTATAATTTGCCACTGTTACGAAATATCTTATAATGTATAGCGCAGAGCCCACTAATTTCTTTCCGTGTACGACTTCTTTAAAATAGTATATTGTTTTACTAAGAGGAAAAGTGAAGCTTTTTTTACTAGTCTGTAGAATTTACGGACGACGTGAAGCGGAGTCCGGAAACTACAGACGAGTAAAAAAGCACTTTTTCTCTGAGTGAAACGTACTATTTTTTCTTCAAGCATCCTATATATATATTTTTATAAATATTAATTTTAGAATTTAATTTATTCAGTAATAAAGTATGTTTTTTTTTATTAAAATAGGCCAATAAAACCCTTTCGAAATAAACTTAAACCTTCCTAAATCGTACACTTTTCGCGATTTCGATGGTAACTTGTCTAATGTAGCATTTGCAATTTCGGAGAGATTTGTAGGTGTATAAACCATATATTCTTCTTCAATCATTTTTAATCAATTTCACACAAGGTTTTTGCACAGAATCTCAAGTCAACCACCTGTTTACATAATAAACAAACAAGTTTGAAGTATGGCTGTCATCAAAGTCAAAGAGTGCTGCCCTCAGTGGTGGTTTTGCTAACTAACTTTTTTTACGGCGTACAACAATAAAATCATTTTTATACTGTAGAAAAATAGATCACTTCTAACTAGTGTGTTCAGTTATAAAATGTGATCATTTTATTAACCATGAAGAAAAACCAACTTTCATTATTGCTTTCTTTTAGGTGCTGTAGACAAATACCGCCTCCGCAAAAAATACCCACTTCCCAAAACTATTTGGGATGGCGAAGAGACAGTATATTGCTTTAAGGAAAGAAGTCGAAATGCTTTAAAGGAATGCTACTCCAGAAACAGATATCCAACTCCAGATGAGAAGAGAGCACTTGCAAAGAGAACAGGACTTACTTTAACACAGGTTTCCAACTGGTTCAAAAACAGGAGGCAAAGAGATAGGACACCACAATCCAGACCGTAAGTTTATTAAATTAATTTTTACTTTCCACAAGGAAAGTCTTGCGTTAGTAAAAAATTCTGAAAAACTTTTATTTGGTTTGGATGTTTTGGATTGTTTTTTTTACGTTTCTCGACGTTTTATATCCAAACAATATGATTTTCTTAAAAAAAATCTGCATTTCGGTCTGTCGGTCCGTCTGTCTGTTATTTGGTTTGGATGTTTTGGATTGTTTTATTTTTTACGTTTCTTGGATGTTTTGGATTAAATTAATTTTTACTTTCCACAAGGAAAGTCTTGCGTTGGTAAAAATTTTGAAAAACTTTGGTTTGGATGTTTTGGATTGTTTTTTTTTTACGTTTCTTGACGATTTATATCCAAACAATATGATTTTCGTCAAAAAAAATCTGCATTTGGGTCTTTCGGTACGTATGTCTGTGTCCGTCCGGGAAATTTGAAACCACCATAACTCAAGAATACTTCGCGCTAAAGACTTCAAACTCTGACCATCAATTATCCAAAGTTTTAGGCTGAGATTGTTTTTGATAAAAATCGAGGTGGGGATAAGGGGGTAAAATAAGGTAAAAACAACATTTTTCTTCTCATGATTTTTTATGACTTTTTTTATTTATTTTTTTTTTCAAATTGTTTTCGTTTTTGTTTTCATCAACCTAGGGGGAAAATGTTATTTTGTTGGCAGCAGTATTATTTACGTACCTACTCGTTATTACCAAGATAAAAATGATATCTGGAACAATAAACTTATTAATTAATATTATTAATGAGTTACCAAACTGTATGTAGTACGTGCCTACCTTTTATTAACTCTTCTATTACACTGCTCTACAAAAAATATATTTTTTTAATTTGCCGGGGAACTTTTAGTCTAGCGTCTAGCTATATTTGATTTCGGAACCTTTTTTCGTTTTTCTGGAACAGCTCGTTTTTTGAGATATACGCACAGTGGTTTTTTTGCCTATTGTTGTAGTAAAAAAAAATAGGTCTAATTATTTTTTTCCGTGGATTGATTCTCTATTAGTGGGGCTCTAAGCCAAAAAAAGCGGATTTAAAATATCTTTATCGTTTATTTTTAATAGGCTTCTAAATTAAAAAAATTAGTTTTTTCGCATTTTTTCGATATATTTTGATAAAAAAAATTTATAAATACTAAAGATACGACTCTAATTTTTATGCGCAATACTAACACAAATGTGCAGTTGATAAAAATAAAAAAAGTTTTAGATTTAATCCAGTGACGGAGATTTTACCCTAGGTTATCTAAAAAAAAACAAAAATTTTGAAATATTTTATTTATTTTTTGGAGAGCAACACAATAAAATAATAGTTATTTATGGTACTAGTAGGTAAATTAAGATATTGCCCATGAGAAAGGCGAGGCGTCAGCCTAGCAGGTTAATTTTTTAATTGGATAAGGTTTTATCCAATAAATAGCTTAGGAATTCACATTTTTATTAAAAATTTTATTGACATTTACAAGAAAATAATTTGACAAGTGACAGTTGAGTGGGTAAAATAAACAAATATCCACTCAATAAAGTAAAAGCCACGCGGGGGTTATTATTGAGTTTATCTATTTAAAATAAAGCTGGTAATTGTCTTATTATCTGTATGTATTGGATAAATAAACTAAATTTATTATGAAAGAAATGAAACGAAAAATAAAAACAAACTTTTTCTCCTTGCTTTAAAACATTAAAATAACATTAAATAAAAATTAAATAATTCAAAATATTGTGTGTTCTGCTTTCAATAACTCCCCGTAAAATCTCCGTTACTGGATTCAATCTATTTTTTTTTTATTTTTACAAATATCACATGTGTATTAGTGTTGCCTTTAAAAATCAGAGCCATATCTTAGGATTTATATAAAAATTTTATGAAAATATAGCGAAAAAATACGAAAAAATGTATTTTTTTTAGAAGCATATAAAAAACAAACGAATAAAGATATTTGAAATCCGCTTTTTTTTTGGCTTAAAACTCCTATTAATAGAGAACGCGTTTACCGCAAAAATTAATTGAACTTTAATTATTTTTTTACTAAAACTATAAGCAAAAAAAACAGCTCATCTATGTTCTTTGTTTATGCTAAAATTACTGCAGTATCATGTGATAGGTATCTAAAAAAAGATTTTTATCCAATACATACAGATAATGAGACAATTACCAGCTTTATTTTAAATAGATAAACTCAATAATAACCCCCGCGTGACTTTTACTTTATTGAGTGGATAATTATTTATTTTACCCACTTAACTGTCACTTGTCAAATAATTTTCTTGTAAATGTCATTAAAATTTTTAATAAAAATATAAATTCCTAAGCTATTTATTGGATAAAACCTTGTATGGCACTCATGGGTAAACCGATATTGCCCTCTCGAAAATTAACCTGCTTGGCTGACGCCTCGCAGGTTAATTTTCTCATGGGCAATATCTTACTTTACCCACTAGTACCATAAATAACTATTATCCACCTTCACAGAAACACTTGTTTTGAGCACTATTTTAAATGTCAAAAGTGAGTTTTTTTCCACTAGTGACCCACTCTTTTACGTACAGCTTTTGATCTCACCCAAAATTAGTTACATACCTTATCAATTAAGTATTATAACTATTCTATAAATAGAAGCACGTTAACTAAACCATAAAAATTAAAGAAAACCCCAAATTATTCTTTAGTTTTTGAATAAAATACTGTTTATCCAACACCTTCACAGAAATACTTGTTTTGAGTACTATTGTAAATGTCAATTGACTTTTAAAAGTGAGTTTTTTTCCACTAGTGACTAAAAAATTTTTCACCCACTCTTTTACGTACAGCTTTTGATCTCACCCAAAATTAGTTACATACCCTATTAATTAAGTATTATAACTTTCTATAAATAGAAGCACGTTAACTAAACCATAAAAATTAAAGAAAACCCCAAATTATTCTTTAGTTTTTGAATAAAATGCTGTTTTTATTAAAAATTCTGTCATCACCGCGTTCATTTTGACGTTTGTAAGCAATGTAAAACTAGCAATTGTTTATTTTTAATAGGCATACCTAGGCCATGGCTACCTATTATTTTAGTATTAAGAAAACTTAATCTTAATATTTTTGACATAATTTTTCGCAAAATTATAGATTTTTATTTAAAAATAAAAGGTGTTGGATAAAATTAAATTCTCAACTCGTGTATTAAGTGATTTTATCCACTTAAGAATATCTTTGCTTGGATAAAATGCTACTTAATACACTAGTTAAGAAAATAACTATTATTCAATAAAATACTGTTTCTTTTCATTTTGTTAATCTGGGTACTGTGCAGGTGGTTAAATTATAAAAAATACTATTTTTATTACTTTTCAAAAAATTAATTACCAAAACTCCGACAATATGAAATTTGAGTAGCAAACAATAAATCACAAGGTAAACATAAATGCTTGGACTAATTTTTGACATTTACGATCAAACTATATACTTAAAAAAATTAAATACGACCGTAAACAATAACAATATTTCATATATGCGTCCCATTTAATATTAAAAGAAAAAGAAATGGACCATATAGAAAATATAATTTGGTTTTGTAATAATTAGCCAGAAAATTATTGAAACAAAACGAACTGTGAATAAATATGTGAGTGTTCTAGACGGCACGTTTTCCATCAGAAGTTTATTTTACTCTAAAGAAATAACCTTTATTACCCTTGTATACCACCAACATCTATATTATATCCCTAACACACTTCATCCTAAGAAGGATTTTTAATCGTTCCCTTGAAAAGGTTCTTAGCATAATGCTGTAAACATGCTAAACATGTCCTTAAAAGGTGCACTGCTGTAGTAGCATAAGTGCTTCTACTCTAAACATTCTTAGCATGATTAGAGTATTTTGCTAAGAATATTCCCAATACATATTCTTAAAATATTCTATTGGGAATATTTTTAGAATAATGCTATAGTGCACATGCTAAGCATGATTAGAGTATTTTGCTAAGAATATTCTTAAATACATATTCTTAAAATATTCTAATGGGAATGTTTTTAGAATAGTAATATGGCGTTATATTATTTTAATTTTATTAGGTTAGAATTACAAATATTCTTAAAATTGTAGTTAATAACATAAGTTTTACCGTAGTAGTAGTAGAAATGGATGTATTTTTAGACAAAGTCATTATTATATAGTTTTAGACAAAAAATTAAAATTATTATTTTTTGAAATGATAGTTATTTGCTATTTTTTTCTCTAAACATTGGATTTTTGTGTGGCGCATGATTTATATGTTTGGTACAAAGTTTACTTTCACAGTAAAACTGCATATCCCATATGAATCTTACCTGATGGTAAATCTAAAGATTTTTATATACTTTAATTATTAGGTTTATCACAAAGATATAAAAATTTTCGCCACGTCCAAATTTATGATATCACTCCATAAAAAGGATAGAGTATTATAAAATATAATTGAAAGAAAGAGAAAAACTACATTAATGCAGAATTCTGAAACGCCTACCTACTTTGTTTGCGCATGCCCAATATTCAATATTATTCGTTAAATGCATCAAATTAGAATATTTTTAGAAGCATGCTAAGAATATTCTTAAAACTACATGTACCTACTTCTAAGAATATTCTTAACATGCTTCTTAAAACATTCTTATTTGATGCGGAGGCTTTGAAGAACCTTCTTAGGAACTCCCAGCACGATTAAAAGGGTATCCTTTGCATTTCTTTAATCGTTCTTAGAATATCCTGAGCAAAATAGACATGCTTCTAAGAAGCATGCTGTCCTTCCGGCTATTTATTTTAAGAATATTCTTAGAAGGTTTTTGTGCTATCAGGGATTTAGATGTATTTGTATAAATATTACGATAAAGTAGGGTCACTTCATCTTAGTCTTACTTTGTTCTTTCGTTCTCTTTCGTTAGTTTTCGGTCTTTTTCGGTTTTTGGTTTTTGGAAGAAAAAAACGAAAACCAGAGCAAAAACAGACCAAGGACAGATGAAGTGACCCTACGATAAAGTCGTTTACTCTCAAAAGTAATTTATTTTAGGACTACCTATTCATGGGGTGGTGGCTTTTCCTATTCCTATTCTGGTATCTCTTTTTGCAAAACGGCCAGTTTTGAATAAAGATTAGACCCATTTTTAGACAAAAACGTCCCATTTCTTTTATTAAAAATCAGCCCATTTTTAGCATAAAAAGGTCCATTCTTTAAAAAAGGCCCATTTTTAACAAAAAGGCCCATTTTTATCTAATCTTGCTCTTCCTTTGCAGCACCCATCAAAATTTTACGTTTTATTTTTGAAATCATGAAATTCCATGAAAATTAACTTTCTGCAGAATTCTTAAATTCTACTTAGGGAACGTTCAAGTATTACGTAACGCAAATTTTGATCATTTTGGACCCCCACCCCCCCTGTAACGCTATTTTTCTATACCATTAACATGGGCGTAACACTTAAAAATGACCCCCACCCCCCTAGGAGCGTTACGTAATACTTGAACGTTCCCTTGATTAATGTGATGTTTAATGATTTTAATATTTTTACAAGAAAGGATTCGATGGTCATTCTAATAGCCAACTGGATACACAGTTAAAATGCTGCTGTCAACAAAATAATACTTTCCCAAAAGTCTACATCAATCTAATGACTATATTCCTTTTGCGAATAAAGTCTAAAAAAGTTTTCTTAATCAGCGTGCAGAGTTGACTCTTGGTACTGAAGAGGGCCAGCAGCCCGAAACTGTCTATTAATATCACTCTGTACGATGATTAGAAAATAGATTAATGGAATAATAAATTAATTTTTTTGAATAATAAGAACATTTTGAAAATAAATCATAGATTTTTTTAATTTTTTTTTTTAGTTTTTTTCCATCTTTTTTGGATATAAAAATCAATAAATTTTTAAATTTTTTTTACTAACGCAAGACTTTTCTCGGGTAAAGTAAAACGCTATGCCTTATTCTTATACAGTATGTATGGAGTTACAAAGAGATTTTTTTTTTTAATTTCTGATATCTCAAGAAAAGTCACTCTTGATAACATGCCCTGCTTGTTTTCAAACTCCCAAACACTAAGCACTTTTTGTATAATTCTTACGGTTCATGAGATAATTTTTTTTCTTCAAAATAGCGACTTTAAAATTTATCATTATCTCATGAACCGTAAGAGTCGAGTTATACAAACAGTGTTTAGTGTTTTGGGAGTTTGAAAACAAGCAGGACAAGTTATCAAGAGTGATTTTTTGGAGATATCAAAAATAATGTTTCTTTTTAAGTCACAATTTTTAAGAAAAAAACCATTATCTCAAGAACCGTAAGAGTTATACAAAAAGTTCACAGTGTTTAGTGTTTTGGGAGTTTAAAAACAAGCAGGGCAAGTTACTTTTAATAACTTTTTTTAGATATGAAACATAAAAAATAAATTCTTCTTTGTAACTCAATCCTGGGAAATATTATATATTAATAGATTTTGATTTTTTTATATAATCTTGATTTGTAAGAAATTGTTTAATTTTGGTTCTTTTTTTTCTTTCAGAGAGCTCTTAATTGGTAACATGTCCTTGGGACAGAGTGGCATGATGGGAAGTCATCACCAGGCCGGCCTTGACATGGCAGCATTTCAAGCAGCTTCCAAGTTATTTGATCCTAGTTGCAGTGTATCAGCTTGCTACTCGGACTACCAAGTGCCATAATAAGCAATACGTTAAAATAACTATTACTTAGTTATTAACCTAATAACAATTTTACATTTTTGTTTAACCTCATACTATTCTACTTAATTAAGCATCCCCTAAGTCCAGGACTTGTGTGTGCTCGTAGTAGAGGGAACTACCGGCTTACTGACTTTCGAACCAATTTATAGGGAGTAACCGCTTCACTTAAGCCTTCGCCAATTTCAATTACACAGGCCCACAAAAAAAATGTTGTGAGTCTTGGATTCCAATATGATATTCCTATGTATTTTTTCCCGCTGAAACCGAATCCGTAACCCGTTTAACCCTTACAAGTCAGGATTTGGACATAACCTCAAAAAACACTCGAAAAACTACTGAAACCGCTAAAATCATCTACTTCATACTACTTTCACCCCCTTCCTCCAAATTCGTAATTTCGTAACCCCATAATCCCCAAACCTCGGAATACCATTATTGCTTATTATTAATGAAAATAATGGGCAATATTATATTAAAATATAATGCTTAATAATTATTTCAAGCATATGGCTATAAAAATAAAGACACTTTCTATAATAACATGGAAGGGTGCCACTTTAATGACCTATTGGTAAGAACTTATTCAATTTGTATATAAAATACTATACAGTTTTAAATGTTTATCGTACTTAAAAATCTTGTATATTTTGTACATATTTATTAAATTTAAAGTAATAAATATATATTAGTCTTTAAATTAAATTTTGTTTTATTAACCATCGTAATCTTTAAACCAAAAGTCCAAATAATAAGGTGGGACACTACATTTTTTGACAGCTGCTTTTAATACATGAAGATTAAAATCAGTAGAGCTTATATTTCCATTTGGATCTATAGTTCGTGTTATATTACCTTCAAAAGGTTTGTAGTTTTCTGACGAAAGCATATTTTTCTCGTATGATGTGTTAATAAGTCTGGACCAAGCATTAAATCTGCAAATGAAAATAATTCTTGATTATTTCCCTCCTATATTCTTATAATGGACAAATTAGAATTAGGGATTTTTTTTTTAATTTTTCATCAAAAACATTTTTAAACAGTACTGTTTAAAAACAAATAAATTTAGAATTGACAGTCTATAGAAAAAAAACAAAACTGTGTAGGAATAAATTTTGATATGAGTAAGGCCTTTGATGTCATAGATCACCCGGAGCTTAGTTAAGTTTTTGGGTGTGAAAGTTGATGCACATTTGAGCTGGGAAACGCATATAAGTGATATTGCTGCTAAAATTAGGAGTGCCCACTTTGTAATTTGGAATCTTAAAAGTCTAGTTAACCAAAACATGTTATTACTATACTATAATGCTTATATACGGAGTAGACTCGAACATAATATTAATATATGGGGCGTATCCACCTTTATTGAAAGGTTATTTATTCTACAAAAAAAGATAGTTCGAACCATATCCAGTATTAAATATAGAGACCATTGTAAACCACATTTCATAAAATTAAAAATTCTAACTATCTATTCTCTCTATATATATAATATTTGTGTTTTTGGACGTATGAATAGTCATCTCTTTATAAAAAATTCTGATTTAAACACTGGTTTAGTAACAAGACACCACAACATGTTTTCTTTTCCGAAACACACCACCACATTTTTTGAAAAAAGTCCTTATTACATGACTGTAAAAATATTTAATAAGCTACCTAAAAAAATTAGGAACATAAACTCAGACATTATTTTTAAAGTTAAACTAAAAGAATTTCTTTTAGAAAAAGCCTATTACTCTCTTGAGGAGTATTTCAATGAAAATTTTAATTCTGTATAGTTCAATTCAAATGTTTATTTATTTTAATATTTTTAATGTCTGTGTTTATCTACATATAATACTATGTGTATTAATTTTTGTATTTAAGTATATACAACTCTGACGACCCTATATTTAGTTTTCTAGATCCACGGGGGATTTTAACGTTATCTTTATCTTTGTCTTATAAAAAAATATATATACTGCACGTTTGTCGGTTAATAGCCGAAAATATATATATTAGAAAGTTATCTATCTGTCGTTAAATTCAAATCAACAGAAAACAGTGAATAGTACAATTTCATCCTTTTTGGGAATAATCAGCACTGTGTATCCTGTATGCTGCTAATATTTAAATAAAAGGTTAGATAGATATAAAAGTATGGTGCCATCTATTGATGTGGTCACTGTTATCTGTTCATTTGTTCCCAAAGGGCAAATCGCCACAATTTAGGGTGTACAGTAACCAGCATTAAAAATGCCACGGACCTAAACCATTTTATAAATCTTTAGCCGGTTAAGCAAAGTTAAATAAGTTAGGAATTGATAGTCTATAAAAAAATATTGTATTGCCGCTGCTTTGTACAGTGATTACGCGTAGTTTTCTAGCCCTCGGATAAAATATATTTTTTGATAATAAAAATTATACTTACTCCGCTTTAAGGTTAAATTCCTCCTTGTACTTATAACATTCAGTACGCTCAATTTCTTTAAAATATTTTGGCCCTTTATTATTATAAGTTTTTTCATAAATTTGATATGCTTTCTTGTAAAACTCTGTCCAAGATATTGTATCTAGTAATTTTTCTAATATTGACAATTCTCTAAAAAAATAGTTTTGATAAAAAAATCATTTTGCCTAATATCTCTTAAGGGGTTGTTCTGATTTTTAAGGCAAAAAATTGACGATTTTTGGATATTTTTTTCAGACGATTATTTTTATGTACAAAACTTTTTACAAAGTATTAGGCAACTCTTAAAGTTCGAAAAAAAATTACGTCCTTTACTTCGCTAGTGTAGACATAAGTCAAAATTCCAAAAAACACAAATTCCACGCGTATTTTAGTGAAAAAAACAAAAAAATGCCATTTTTCCGATCCAAACGGGTAAAAAAGGAGGAATAAAAAATAAATTACTAGCCTTTGAAAAAAAAATTACACTAGCGAAGTAGCCAACATGATTCTCGACAAAATTCCGAAAGATTTAAGTCAATATGTTAAATAGTTTTTTTTTTAAATCGCTGGTACCGTTTTGATAAATGGCATTTTGTGAAAAACGCGTTTAAAGTTTTTTTTATATTTTGTAGTATACAAAAAAAAGCACCAATAAAATTTTAATTCTGCAGAGCGATTCTACAATAAAATTGAGCAATAAAGTACTCTTTACCGAAACAACTAAATTTAATATTAAAGGAGTATTTTTACTCAAGGAATCTTTATTTTTTACAAAAAATCAAAAAAAGATACACATAAAAAAGTTTGGGGCAAACAACTGATAAGGCCCTCCCGTTTCGCACGCCCCTGATTAAAATAAGTACATATGTATAACTTTTTAAACAAGACAAATTTCGTCAAAAAATTTTAGAAGCGTTTTCTACACATATTGAGAAGTATAAAAAAGCACAAAAAAAATCTGTTTTTTGAAATCAAAAATCAGGACAACTAATTAAACGATTTGAATTAAACATAAATAAGGTATGACCATTTTTCAAAAATTCATAATTTTAAAAATAAAAGTATACTTGGATCCATGATTAGATAAAACTCCTTCATGGTTTTTGGTACGTAATAGATGATGCCTATGAAAAAGTATTGACAAAATCACTTTTGAAACATTTTCAACATCTTCAGGATCCTCAGCTTTTTCAAACGCCGTGTTCATTTCCATCATCATTTTGTCATTCGCCTTTTGGACCATTTCTCTTTCTTCAAGGATACATTTAATACAAACTTCCTTCCTAATCTTTAATAAAAAATTAATAACTTTTTTAAAAAGTAGAAAATAGAAGTTAAGTTGTCCGCAGAATAAATTAAAATTTAGAATTTAATGGATTTTACACGTAGAATTTTAAAATCATATCTATTCAAGATGAATGAACTTCATCAAGAACTTTTTAGAGCCTAATGTTAGCGTTAAATCTTCGATTTCAATTAACAGCAAAGAACTGGTGAATAAAATTTCTAAGGTAATTCACACCTCTCCTCTGCTAGTTATGAGAATTACTAAAAGGTAAAAAAAACTAACCATGGACCTCGTAGTTCAGGGTCCGGACATTATAGAACCATTTGCAGTTAAATCTCATCAGCTCGTATTTGGTAGATAATGTCAAAAGTTCATCTGCAGACTTCCTTACCATCACGACCCAGTTTTCTAACTAACCAAAAGGCGATTCTTATAGTATTTTGCAAGGATTCTAAGTCTGTTTTGCAAAGTTTACGGTCTCTTTCCGTTTTCGAGAAAAAAGAATAAAACAAAACATCAAAATCCGTTTTAGGGTAATGAACATGCGTAAAAAATTTATTAAAAGTCTTACCAGATTCCAGTTAGTATTAAAGACAACTAGAGTTCTTAATGTATCGAAATTCATAATAAAATGTTTGCTAAAGTTTCTATTTATTATTTGAGAGCGTATTCATTATTTATTAAATCGAGTTATACTAATTTAACTTTTTTGATAAGTAATCTTAGTAAGGACAGAAATTTTTAATTTTAAACAAAATTATAAAAATATTAATTTATTATTCCATCAATCTATTTTCTAATCATCGTACAGAGTAAAAAAAAAAGTCCAAACGCTAATCAATTCGGTTTTAGAGAAAACATTAGCACTGAAGACGCTGTTATTAAATTTACTAATTCTGTAGTGACAAGTATACAAAACAATAAAAAATGCCTCGCAATCTTCTTAGATTTAGCAAAGGCGTTCGATACGGTTGATCACAAAATTTTACTAAAAAAACTTAACCTTATTGGTATAAAAGGAACGGCATACGTACTGCTCCGGGACTACCTTACCAATAGAATACAGCGTGTCAAAGTAAATGATGTTTTAAGCAACCCAGAACAAGTTAGTACAGGCATTCCACAAGGAACCGTTTTAGGACCATTGTTGTTTCTAATTTACATAAATAATTTGCTTAGTACTATTAAAAACTGCAAAATTCTATCATATGCTGATGACACAGCCGTTATTCTTGCGGGTGAGTCTTGGAGCAGTGTATATGAACAAGCTTCTAAAGTTTTAAAGGAAATTATCGATTGGCTAAGCATCAACTCTCTGAGCCTGAATACTTCAAAAACTAAATTTATAACATTTTCCATTACAGGTGTTGATCAACCAGTAACAGATAAAATATACTTGCCTGATCGCAGTACTTACATTGAAAGAAGCTCTTTTATAAAATACCTGGGTGTTATAATTGATCAACACTTGAAATGGAAAGAACACACAGAGGCTTTAGTTAAAAGGCTCAGAAAGTTGATATATGTCTTCCTGGAATTAAGATGCTTCTTAAGCGAAAAAAATTGTATCACCGTATATTACGCCTTTGCTCAGTCAATTCTACAATATTGTATTACTGTATGGGGTGGTTTGTACCACAATACTCTGGAAGCTCTTCAGGTTGCACAGAATACAATACTCAAAATACTTTTACAAAAAGATCGCAGGCACTCCACTGAACGTTTATATCAAGAAACAGGACTATTTGATATAAGGGAACTTTATGCCTATAAAGCTATAACTTGGACTTGTAATAATATAAGTAACAGGCAAACAGGAAACATTACAACACGTTCAGCAAGTAATGAACACATAAACGTACCGCTGTATAAAAAGTCATTTTTACAGAGATTTATTTTTTATTTGGGACCAAAACTCTACAATCCACTTCCTGTTCGTATTAAGAATAATACTAATCAAATTAGGTTAAAGCGGGAATTAAGAATATATGTAAAAGAAAACAGTAATAATATTAAAAGATTGTTTTAATAATGTTCGGTTTATTAACTTTGTACATATTTTTAATCTTATCTTATCTTATCTCTCTCTCTCTCTCTCTCTCTCTCTCTCTCTCTCTCTCTCTCTCTCTCTTTCTTTATATCTCTCTCTATCTCTCTCTCTCTCTCTCTCTCTCTCTCTGTTACTATTTCTCTCTCTTTATTATAATATACTTTATCTGATTTTTTTTTTATATATATGTTCATGATTTTGATTATTATAAAAATAAAGTTAATATGTTTATTTCACAATACAGGCTAAGCCTAGTGTGAAAATTAATTTATAATATATTTAAGATATGTAATATTTTATTAAAGAAAATAAATAAATAAATAAAAAAAAAAATATTGGTAGACTGACAGTTTCGGGCTGCTGGCCCTCTTCAGTACCAAGAGTCAACTCTGCACGCTGATTAAGAAAACGTTTTTAGACTTTACTCGCAAAAGGAATATAGCCATTAGATTGATGTAGACTTGTGCGCCATCTATTTCTAGATGTAGACAACTACTCATACCTCTCCTAATCTGGAGACTTTGAATGGTAGCAAGTTGAAGACTTGTGTGTCTCAAGCACATAGTACCACTAACGGGTGGTTTAGACGTAAAATTAGTAAGGACAGAAATTTTTAATTTTAAACAAAATTATAAAAATATTAATTTATTATTCCATCAATCTATTTTCTAATCTTCGTACAGAGTGATATTGGTAGACTGACAGTTTCGGGCTGCTGGCCCTCTTCAGTACCAAGAGTCAACTCTGCACGCTGATTAAGAAAACGTTTTTAGACTTTACTCGCAAAAGGAATATAGCCATTAGATTGATGTAGACTTGTGCGCCATCTATTTCTAGATGTAGACAACTACTCATACCTCTCCTAATCTGGAGACTTTGAATGGTAGCAAGTTGAAGACTTGTGTGTCTCAAGCACATAGTACCACTAACGGGTGGTTAGACGTAAAATTAGTAAGGACAGAAATTTTTAATTTTAAACAAAATTATAAAAATATTAATTTATTATTCCATCAATCTATTTTCTAATCATCGTACAGAGTGATAGATGGCGCACAAGTCTACATCAATCTAATGGCTATATTCCTTTTGCGAGTAAAGTCTAAAAACGTTTTCTTAATCAGCGTGCAGAGTTGACTCTTGGTACTGAAGAGGGCCAGCAGCCCGAAACTGTCAGTCTCCCAATATCACTCTGTACGATGATTAGAAAATAGATTGATGGAATAATAAAGATAAGTAATCTGTCAAATTTTTTGACAAAACCAATTTTATTGAAGCAGTGGTTCTCGACCAGATATGCAAAACTATTTTTGCCAAATATTTTGTTCAAAATAAACTCTTATGCCTAAATTGTTATTCGTTAATCTAAACCCAAAAAGTTTTTAGTGAGCTACAATAATAATAATTGGTATTATAGTAAAAAATTTAAATTAAACCTCTTAAGAACTACTGTTTTAATAAAAATACACTTGTCTACAAAATAAAATTACTAAATTTAAATTTAATAAACTATGGGAAACATAATATACTTTAAACCAGAATATTGGACAGTTATCAATGTTTGTATTATAAATTACGGAAGTTTAGATCTTCTAAATGTCTTCAATACTGCATAAAAGATGGTGTAATATTTATTATATTTTTTACGCATGTCCTTAGTTACCCTAAAACGAATTTTGACTTTTGGGTTTTTGCTTTTTCCCAAAAACGGAAAGAGATAACCAAAATATTCCAACGGATTTAGAATCCTTGTAAAATAAACTATAGGAATCGCCTTTTGGTTAGTTCGAAAATTGGTTCATGATGGTGAGGAAGTCTGCAGATGAACTTTTGACATTATCTACAAAATACGAGCTGATGAGATTTAACTGCAAATGGTTCTATAATGTCCGGACCCTGAACTACGAGGATCCATGATCAGTTTTTTCACCTTTTAGTTAATCCCATAACTAGCCGAGCATAGGTGTGAATTAATAATAGAATACATGTCGACTCGGAAAGTAGTACTTTTCCGAGACCTGATTTATTGAGGCAAGAAGTGCCGAAACCATTTATAGGTCGAGGAAAAGCACCATTTTCCGGAAGACTTGTATTCTATTTTATTCATAACAGATAACTAATGTACAGAACAAACAGCAGCGGGCCCAGGATAGTGCCTTGTAGCACTCCTGACTTAATTATTTTGAGGTTACTTTGATTATTCTGAACATCAACAAACTGCAATAGATTTTCAAGGTAGTAAATTGGAAATAGCGCCTCTAAAACCATACTTTTTTATTTTATCTATTAAAAGATCGGGCTACAGGAGAATAAGCTAAACATAGATGAAAGCCATAACCAATAAGTAATTTAAGTTGAATAAGTAAAGACTAAAACAAAATCTCCGAAGTTTATTTATAATGTTTGGTATCAATAAAATCAAATTCTTTCATAACCATGTATGTACATCTTTCCTATTGTCTATCATTCACCGTTTTTCAAATAATACTGTAGGTAATCAGCGTGTTCATCTAATTGTGAAATATAAGTAGTCTTAAATAATGTAAAAGTGGGACAGGAATTCAATTTTTGGTTTTAGCACATCGCAGTTTAACGGAAACAGCAGTTGATTTCGTTTTATTCTATACTGGCAGTTTTTTTCAACAAAAAAAAGCTCAAATTTAAGTCCGTGCAGTTTTCACTGGTGGCCCATTCTGCAGTTTTGAAAAAAATCGAACTTTTATCAAAAACTTCTGGAAGGGCAGACACACAGATAGGCAGACAGACACCTCATCGATTTTATTACATACAGTCGACTGACTAGTGACTAGTCAGGTAAAAAATAAAAGGGCCACTTGGCCCGTTTCGATGTTCAAACTTAAAAATCTTTCAAACTAACAATTGTATATGATTTTTTTTTTATTTTTAGGCCTCAAACTTCAAATATTTTTTACTGTTCAGAGGTTAGTCCAAAAGTTATTACTATGGGTGATCATGCTTTTAATATATCTTTAAAAACGTCTATGTTTTGCTTAAGATGTTTTATTTCGTGCGGGTAAATTATGTTTAATTGCCACACTTCTTGCGAATAATTTATAGATTATAGATACCTGATATCCTTTCCATACACGTTGTATCAATGTTGCGGCTTCATGATATCTTTTAACACACATATTATCGTAATAAATATGATATATTTCAGGCAATTTTACTCTAACGCTCCATCCCAAAAAAAATCTCTGTAACACTTCCGCTGCTCTTGTCATTTCCAAAAAGCGTTGTCGAGCTTTGTATGCTTTCCATGTTTTTTGAATTTTTACTGCCTCGTATATTATTTTTGCTTTAGCTTGCCATGTTTCTCTATTAATACAGTGGGAACTAGTTTATCTATTTCAATAATTGTTTCATCGAGTCATTTTATCCTAGTCACTTATTTCTGGAGAATCCTTAGTAGGGATATTACATTTACATTTTTACATTTTGTTTAACCTCGTACTATTCTACTTAATTAAGCATCCCCTAAGTCCAGGACTTGTGTGGGCTAGTAGTAGAGGGAACCACCGGCTTTAATTGACTTTCGAACCAATTTATAGGGAGTGTCCGCTTCACTTACGCCTTCGCCAAATTTCAATTATTAATTAACTGAAAAAGGCAAATCGGCGCCGGTGAGAATCGAACTCACGCTATTTGTGTAGTAAACTCGCCAAGTACGACGCGGTAGTCCACTACACCAATCCTCCCGTATTCAATTACAGTATAATTTCATTTTAGGTTAACATTATTCCAGAGTCCTTTTAATGAAAGGAATGAAATGCTTACATACTTAGGGATAAAATAAGCGAGATAAAAAGACTCGGCCCGAGTCACTCGGAAATGCATAACGCGGATGAAATAACATTACATGACGTTACACTTTTATCGGAAAAAAGTGGGATGCAAAAAGAAAGCTGTAAGTCGATTTTAAAATTTTTAGTGGGGTAAATTAAGTTTTTATAATGTAAGTTAAAACAATTTGACAAACTAAGTATTTTACTAAGTATGACTTAGTAAATTAAATAATATTTGACATAAATATTTAAATATCAAAATTGAAAAGTTTAAATCAAGATATCTGGAGGCTTTAGGAACTAGTTCCTCCAGTCATCTTGGTTTAAATTATCCAACGTAAATAATTTTATCCATTACATACAGATAATAAGACAATTACCAGCTTTATTTTAAATAGATAAACTCAATAATAACCCCCGCGTGGCTTTTACTTTATTGAGTGGATAATTATTTATTTCACCCACTCAACTGTCATTTTTCAAATTATTTTCTTGTAAATGTCATTAAAGTTTTTAATAAAAATATGAATTTCTAAGCTATTTATTGGATAAAACCTTATATGGCACTCATGGGTAAACCGATATTGCCCTCTCGAAAATTAACCTGCTTGGCTGACGCCTCGCAGGTTAATTTTCTCATGGGCAATATCTTACTTTACCCACTAGTACCATAAATAACTATTAAGTGTCCCACTTATATCCGATACGATTAAATTGAAAAGGAAGAAAAACAGGAAAAGGTTAACCTTTTGTTAACTATTTCTTATGAAAAATAGTTAATTTAAGTGTCAACAACATAAAATGGTCTGTATTTAAAAAAAGTTTTTACAATAACATGTTAACCCACATTGTAAAATGACAGTAAGTTTTTCCACTTTTTACTTCTTATCTATTAAATTATTTAAAATTATTTTAAATTTTTTCACACATGCACTTGGCATCAAAAATAATGGAAAAGTAGGGTTAACTAAAATTTTATGTTTTCCAGAAAATTTAGTTGTGTGAATGTGGATTCTTTAAATGGGGTTATGTATGTTTGACATTTAAAAAAATAAGGTTAGTTTGGATTTTTTTAATAATTTTTTAAACCTAAGTGTACGTACAAATACAATACATGAACAATTGAAGCAAATGCTTAATTTTAAGTGTTTAAGTCAAAACGTTTAAAATATACGAAGAAATATTTTAACAGCTTTCTGTTATCTTAAAGTGTGGCTTAACATATTATTCCAAAATACAATCCTTGGATTTGAACTAAAACTAAAACAGTGTTAAAGCAATATTATACTTATCCATGGTCTGTTTCATCAAGCAAGACAGTAAATGAAAAATCGCACAGTAAATATTTTTACAACAGGTTTGAATAGTATATGTTTGTGTATAGAATATATTGTTTTATAAAATAAACTACGTATATACATCCAATATTCGAATGTGTTTTGAAAATATTCACTGTGCGATTTTTAATTTACTCTCTTGCTTGATGAAACAGACCATAGTTTACTTACACAAATTTTTGAACAATTTCTTCTTTAATATAGCACGAATCATCAAAAAGATAATATACAGATGCCATTTTAATTTATATTAAAAGTTCATAAAACCTTTCTTGTTGAAATCAATTTTCTAGAAATGCCATATTTGACAAGAATAATGATTCTTCTTCTTCTTTCTTCTTTATTGGCGCATTTGCATTTCCGCCATTGGTTAGGTTCCGACTTTTCTTCTAAAAGAATAAGGATATGGTTTTCGTTTTTTTTTCTTCCTAAAAGCCAAATCCAAAAACCGAAAACTAACGAAAGAGAACGAAAGTACAAAGTAAAACTTAGATGAAGTGACTCTAATGTTATCTGATCAATAGTAATCAGATTTCGCAATTTTTTTGTCAACTGTTCTAAAATGGTACTGCTAAAATAAAACTAATATAGTGAGTTATAATTCTACTTTTATTACACATTTAAAACTATATTTAATACACTTAAATTTACAGAAAATATTTCCTTAAATAAATTTTAAAGTAATACTGGAAGAGTTAAAAAAAATATAAAATATATATTTTTAGTCTTGCATAGGAACAATTTTTTATTAAAGTTTCAAAACAAATTTTCAATTCTATATGAATATTTACATTTACATTTATGCAAAATCTATCCCACAAATCGCACAATATATTTTAACTGTGGTCAAAATTCACATAAATCTTGCATAATTATTATCAGCCATTAAAAGTTAAAAATTGTCGTAATTATATTATACAGGGTGTTCCGTGAGGAAAGGGAAATATTTAAAGAATATGTTGTATAGGTCAAAATAAGAAAAAAAGTTCCCATAAACATAAGTCCACAAACGGCTCATAAGGGAGCTACGCCCCTTCAAATGGGGTACCAAAATATTAATTTTTAATTAATAACTTAGGAACCCTTTGTGTTATAGCAACAAGGTTTTGCATGTGATCTATTTTTAATAAGGCCTATTAGCCAATGGTATTTGCATGTAGTCACTTAAACCAGGGGCGTGCGACAAGAGGGGTCTAATCACTTTTTGGCCCCAAACTTTTTTCTGTTAAAGTTTTTTGTGGGTTTATTATTGGAATAGTATTCTTTAGGTAAAAACACATTAAAAAGGTACTCTTGCTAAAATACTTTAGGATTAACCGTTTTCGAGAAAAATACAATTAAAGGCAAAATTACAAGTTTCAAGAACCAAAAATTAAACTCCAAATTGTTGAAAACTAAAATTTCAATGATGTAGGTTAACTGTACACCAAAAACTAAGAAAAAAAGTTTGTATACAGGTAATTCCAAAAATCAATGATAAGGGAGTTATGGTCTCCAAAATTTTTGAAGGGTGATGGTACCTTTAAAATCGATTTTTGAACCTACATGTATAAAACTTTTTTTCTTAGCTTTTGATGTAGAATCACACTGCAAAATTAAAATTCTGGTTTTTAACATTTTAGTTTTAATTTTTGGTTCTAAAAAGGTGTAAGTTTGCCTTTAATTGTATTGTATGTATTGTATATGTATTTTCGAAAACAGTTAATCCAACAACCTTTTTTATGTGTTTTTACCTTGTTTATAATATTCTAAAAATAAACCCACAAAAAAGTTGAGCAGAAGAAGTTTTGGGCAAAAAAGTGATAAGACCCCCCATTACGGACAACCCTGGTTAAAGTAACTACATGCAAATACCATTGGCTGATAGGGTTTATAAAGCATAGATCACGTGCTAAACCTCGATGCTTTAACACAAAGGGTTCCGAAGTTATTAATAAAAAATCGACATTTTGGGACCCCTTTGAAGGGGCGTAGCTCCCTTACGAGTCGTTTTTGGACATTTGTTTATAAGAACTTTTTTCTTATTTTGACCTCTAGAATACATCCTTAAAATATTTCAGTTTCCTCACGGAACACCCTGTATAAATTTGATCAAATGAATAGAATAGAACATAATTTTTCCAGTACCAATTTTTGTACGAAATATTTTTTACAATGTAACCCCAAAGCAAATGGTATGATTGAAATATCGAGCCTTACTTCGACATTATAGAGGCCGTAGCTCATAGATTTATTAGGCTAGTTCGGGACACCCTGTACAATGAAGTCTTTTGAAAAATATAATAAAACCTGATATAGTATTAGCATTTGATGATAATAATTAATTAATGCTTATTGGATGTTTATATTTAATTAATTTTTCATGCTTTTCTGTTAATATTCTCATTCTTAGAGCAAAAACTAATAAGTTGTAATAATAAGGTACTGAATAGAACTAATTTGTTTTGATTACCATAATCTAATTAATAAATATTAAAATATTAAATATTTTGATAATAATTTCATCTAATAATTAATTAATTTGACTTAATAAAGTTTTAGTGATGTTTATAATTTCCATTAAATTATTTTATCAAATTATTTAATATATTAAAATATAAATTTTTATAAAAGCATGTGCCTAATTAATAACAATGCCTAAAGGTTCGTTTCCCCAACAAATAATACTAAACTAAGTAACTAAGAAATTAATGAAATAACATTCCACAAATAAATCTGATAATAAGGACAGAAATTTTTAATTTTAAACAAAATTATAAAAATATTAATTTATTATTCCATCAATATATTTTCTAATCATCGTACAGAGTGATATTGGTAGACTGACAGTTTCGGACTCCCGGCCCTCTTCAGTACCAAGAGTCAACTCTGCATGCTGATTAAGAAAACGTTTTTAGACTTTTTCGCAAAAGGAATATAGTCATTAGATTGATGTAGACTTGTGCGCCATCTATTGCTAGATGTAGACAACTACTCATACCTCACCTAGTCTGGAGAATTTGAATGGTCCGAAACTGTCAGTCTACCAATATCACTCTGCACGATGATTAGAAAATATAATATATTTTCTAATCATCATCTAATCATTATTGATGATATAATAAAATTAATCTGATATTTCATTAGTCAAAATCTTAGTTTAGTTTTAATTATTGGCTAAACTAGCCTTAAATAAGTTAAAAGAACATTATTAAAAATAAAAAAATAATAGTGTCATGTAAATTTTGAAAAAAAAAGGAATAAAAACTGAAAACTGTATTAACCCTGCCTACCGATAAATACAGAGCGGTCCAAAAGTCAACCCCCCCTCTCTTAACTTTTGAACGAGTTTAGATATCGACTTCAAATTAAGAACTCTTAAATAAGACAACTTAAACTATCTTTAAGCATATATTTGATACTTTTAGCTCTTAAAATGTGGGCAGGGGGGCATGGGGCAACATTTTTTAAATGGAAAGATGGGTTGTGTGATAAATCATTTTAAAGCTTATAAAATTCTCAATTTAACTGTATATTTTTTATTTTTTTTAAACATTTTTTTTTTGGGTTTAAAATAGGGTTGAAAATGGGTATTTTTGTCAAAATTTCTCTAAAAAATCCAAACAATTTTTAAAAAATGCCTAATTTCATAATGAAAAAAAGTAAATTATACTTTTCAACTAATTTAAGTTGACATAAATAAAAATTAACAAAAAAAAACTTAAGAATTTATTTTTTTAGCACAAAAAACTGAAAAATCAAAACCTTAAAAAACATGTTTAAAAAATTTAAAAATTTATGGTTATATAGAGAATTTTAAAGGCTTTAAAATGATGTATCACACGACCCCCCTTTCTATTTCAAAAATTTTCCCCCCATGCCCCCTGCCCACATTTTAAGAGATAAAAGTATAAAATATATGCTTAAAGATAGTTGTCTTATTTAAGAGTTTTAAATTTTAAATAGATATCTCAACTCGTTCAAAAGTTAAGAGGGGGGGGGGGTGACTTTTGGACCGCACTGTATATAAAATGTAATAGATAATAAAACAATATATACAAATTTGAGATGAAATATTTTGTTACATAGAGCCATTTTAAAATAGAAAGAACCAGTTCGTTTTTAAAATATGTTTGTGTGAAAATAATATACAGGGTGTATTTGAAATAGCGTAGGAAATTGTAAGAGGTGATTCTACATGATAAAATATGACAAAAAGTTCCTATAAATATATGTCTAAAAATGCGTCATAAGGGAGCTACGCCCCTTTGAAAGTGGCTAAAAAAATCGGTTTTTATTTAATAACTCAGGAACCCTTTGAGATATATCAACGAAGTTTTGCACGTCAACTAATCTTACCAAAGCTCGTTTTCGTGTGTTATTTTCATGTACTTATTTCAACCAGGGGTGTGCGAAACGGGGGGGCTTATCAGTTTTTTGTCCCAAACTTTTTTCTGTGTAACTTTTTTTTAATTTTATTTTTGAAATATGATTCCTCAGGTCAAAATACATAAAAAAGGTACTCCTGTTGTAATACTGTAGGATTAACCGTTTTCGAGAAAAATTCATTTGAAGGTGAAATTCCACGGTTCGAGGACGAAAAATTAAATACTAAAATGTTGAAAACCAAAATTTTAATGATGCAGGGCGAATGCACATTAAAAACTAAGAAAAAAACCTCATATACTAAATATGCACCATTTTTAAAGGGCTGTGGTAGCTTTAAAAGCGTTTTTTGACCTACATGTATGGAAACTTTTTTTTTTAGTTTTTGATGTAGAATAACATTGCATCATTAAAATTTTGGTTTTCGACATTTTAGTATTTAATTTTTCGTCCTCGAACCGTGAAATTTCACCTTCAAATGAACTTTTCTCGAGAACGGTTAATCCTACAGTATTACAACAAGAGTACCTTTTTTATGTATTTTGAACTGAGGAATCACATTTCAAAAATAAAATTGCAAAAAAGTTACACAGAAAATAGTTTGGGACAAAAAACTGATAAGGCCCCCAAGTTTCGCACACCCCTGGTTTAAATAAGTACGTGAAAATAACATACAAAGATGGGCCTTATTAGGATTAATTCACGTGAAAAACCTCGTTTATATATCTCAAAGAGTTCCTGAGTTATTAAATAAAAACCGATTTTTTTAGCCAATTTCAAAGGGGCGTAGCTCCCTTATGACGCATTTTTAGACATATGTTTATAGGAATTTTTTGTAATATTTTATCATGTAGAATCACCTGTTAAAATTTCCTACGCTATTTCAAATACACCCTGTACACATTATATTTCCCGTTGTTAGCAAAAAAAGGTTGTTTTCAATATTCTAGAAAAATATTTTGCTGGGCAATAATGTTTATTATTGCTATTATTTTATTGTTCTATAAATAAATATGTAAATATATATTTTTTAAATTAAAAAAATACATAAAAATCGCGTTTAAAAAACTCTAGGAGATATTTATTTTGGGTTTAAATATGATATGCCTACTTGTAAAACTAAATACCCTGTAGTATAAAATAATTTAAAATAGAGGTGTCTTGGTTCTTTCTTGCCTTGAAAAATTATATACAGGGTGATCAATAACTGGCATGCCAAAATTTAAGAGGGCTCATTTCCGGACCTTTATAGAAACGTTTTTTTCATATTTTTGGATGTAGAGTCACCTCTTAAATGTTGGCATGGCAGTTACTGATCACCCTGTATACGTATTAAAAATTAAAAATACTTAAAATATTTTTTATACGAAATTATTTTTTTTATTTACAATAAATAAAATTAGGTAATCTGGGTGCAATGTTATTTAATATTATCGTAAAGTTTGTTAGAAAAAACAAAAGTCTTTCTTTTAAAAGCTTATAATATTGTTCTTTTTTCTCGAGTTTAAGGTAAGGTAAGGTAAAGATAAGGTAAGGTAAAGGCTTTTCTATAGTAGATGTAGTGAAGGAAGAGCTTTTATAATTATGAAACTATTATAAAACTTTATTCAAAAACTACCCAGTAAACACGTGAGGTTGCATATATCCTGAATAATTCTTAAAAAGAGAGACATTGTGACTTCTCAGCGCAATTTTTATAAAGCGTTTTTCTGTGATAACAATGTAATTCTTCAGCGCTTCTTGTAGAAGTTTCGTCTACTTCCACTGCTCCATTTGTATCCTACCAGCAGTCACATGTAATTTTTCAATAAGTACCTAACTTAATATATTAATTTTAGTTAAGGCCTAGGTCATGCTAATTTAGTGCACATCACTGGATTATTGAATGGGACCCTCTATGCTTGCCATTGGGAATACACTATTTAGTCTACAGCTTTCCCCTTTAACAAACAAGCTTGCAAATTGTGAAGTTTATTAGAAGTACGTATAAATATATAAAAAAGTAATTGTTACTATGTACAGTGCGTACATTAAGTCTGGAATCACCCGATTTACTTTTCAATTATAAGACTTTTAAAAAAACGCTCGGACAGGTCGATTTTAATTTTTAATTTTTCAAATTTTGGTGTAAAAAAAGTTATCAAAATTTTCACCCCCTTGCACCCTCCCATCACAACTTTTTTTTTTCAAATAGCAACCTACCTCTTGTGACACATCGTTGGAAAGGTTATTTAATAAGCTTTCTAACGGTGTATGCCAAAGCCTTATTTAAAAAGGGGCTTAGAAAAAAATTAGTGGCTATTTGAAAAAAAAAATTGGAATAAGTGGGTGCTAGTGGGTGAAAATTGTGATAACATTTGGTGTAAACCAAAATTTTCGAAATAAAAAATAAAAATCGACCTGTCTAAGCATTTTTTTCTTTAACTTGTAACTGGGAAGTTAAAAAAAAATGCTCATACAGGTGGATTTTTATTTTTAATTTTGCAAATTTTGGTTTACACCAAATGTTATCACAATTTTCACCCCCTTGCACCCACTTATTCCAATTTTTTTTTTCAAATAGCCACTAATTTTTTTAAAGCCCCTTTTTAAATAAGGCTTTGGCATACACCGTTAGAAAGCTTATTAAATAACCTTTCCAACGATGTGTCACAAGAGGTAGGTTGCTATTTGAAAAAAAAAACTTGTGATGGGAGGGTGCAAGGGGGTGAAAATTTTAATAACTTTTTTTACACCAAAATTTGAAAAATTAAAAATTAAAATCGACCTGTCCGAGCGTTTTTTTAAAAGTCTTATAATTGAAAAGTAAATCGGGTGATTCTAGACTTAATGTACGCACTGTATAGAATTCTTGATGGATATAATGTACAATATAGTATATATAGTAAAACTTAAAAAAAACGTGTAATTTTCGAAGTTTTGTAGAATTCCTGGCGTGGAGGACATTCGTATTTCTCCAGCACGTTATGAAGAATGAAAGAAGAAGTCTTATAAGAAGTTGAACTTCTTGATGCAACTTTGTGAGAACTTCTAGAAGTTTTGTGTTTACTGGGTAACGTATTTTAAATGTAAGTTTGACACGTTTAAAGAGAACAAAACATAAAAAACACAAGTAGACTATGTATGTGATTTTATAGAAATTTTCAATTTTCAATCAAAAATCAATCCTAACTTTTTTCTAATTTCCGAGATTTTTCTCATTTTTATTAATATTTGGGTAGGGTTCTAACTTTTAAATAACAGAAAATAATACTTTTATCATTATTTTTTTCCAGTCGCATGCGCGCAACCATGAAATGTGCAAATAAAGGAGATAAAAATACTATCAGCGATAACACGGGTCAACACAAATTTTGACTTTGACTCTAAAGTATAAAATTTCGATAGTTCGTAATTACACGAAAAAAAATTATATGGCATAAAAAAGTTTGCTTTTGTATTTAGAAGACCGATTGAACGATATTTTTCAAAATCTGTGGTATTATTTTTTATTGGAAGATAGAACCATCGAAATAAATTTGTTTGTCATTTTTATTAAGTTTTATCATCAAAATAACTTACAAAAAAGTAGAAAATACTTTAAAAGTGTACAATCTTACTCTTTCTTTTAAGTACTTTCTCTCAATAAACCCCAGATATAGTCTCCCATCATGTTTTCATTGGCCAATACTTGATAACGTTAATATGTCCATTACATTTGATTCACTGCTTAATTAAAAATTGCTCACCTTCCAAACATCTTTTACAATAACATTTGGAGCCCATGGCTTGTCTTAATTCCGAACAGGACAGTCAAAATATGCTTCGTAGGCTTCACATAGAACGTGAGATGTTTTTAGTTCATATTTCATGTCTCGAACTTTAATAAATTGACCACATACGTAGCAAATGCATCAGCATCATATTTACTTTCGCGATGCCATTTTAACGTTTTCTCGACATGTACAAAACACCTGATCGTTGTTTATCACTTGAGTGCCATCTGGAGGCACTGCGTGAACGTAAAAACCCCACTCAGACATGCGGTATTTTTGAATGTATTTAAACTAATTGAAATTTATAAAAAAAATCGAAAATGAGTATTATTACCAGAACTATCACAAAAGCAAACTTTAAACCAAAAGAAGGTATTTTCTTTTCGTTTTTGTGCATAATGAACCGAAAAATCATAATATAAACTTTAGGACAAAGAACAAACATTTTTTTGTTGAGTCGTGTAATTCGGAAACCTACTGGTTTATTTTCAGAGCTCGTTGCATTTTTGTTCTATATCGTATTTTTAATAATTAATAATTATTAATAAAATTGATTCTTCCATTGAAAAAACTTTCAAAAAAAGTTATTTAATGGAAACATTTGCTTAAACAAATACATAATATATTAATATTAAACATCACTATTTACAAAAGCTAGCTGTATTATTGTTTGAAAACTTTTAAAAATTTATGGTTCATTTTCTTTAAAATAATATTTAATTTTTCGAATGCAGTACAAGTAACTACATGAAAATAACATTGTAGGATAGGCATTATTAAAGTTAAATCACATACAAAACCTAAATGCTTTAGCTCGTAGGGTTCCTGAGTTATTAAAGGTAAACCGAATTCTTGGAGTCCCCCTTTAAAGGAAGTAGGTAGCTCCCTTACAAGCCGTTTATAGGAACTTTTTTCAAAATTTTTGATGTATAATCGTCCCTTAAACGGAATGTAGCTATTTAAGAATAATCCTGTATACATTCTGTCCGATCTGCGGATCTTTTGGAACACCCTGTATTATTTAAAGAAAAAAAATATTTAAAAGTTTTCATTTTTTTAGTACTTTAAATACGTTGTATAATATACTAACTTATTACTAATATATAAATTTTTAACATAAAACATTTATTAAAACTACAAAAATAAATTAACATCTCTCTTAAAATCTAAAGTTTCTAGACCTAAATTGCATTTAAATATGCTAGTTCAGAAAATAGGTACCTACTTGGTCTAGTAAATTGTACTGTACTTTTAAGTACAGTACCTTCAAAGGTCAAATCTATCCAGGCATTTGTGATTTTAGCTATTTTCTTTTCATTTACGATTTTTGCATCAATAAAATATAGTTTTTGTGGTTGAACCTTAAAAAGTCTATTTGCCCTTTAAAAAAAAAACAAGTAGAGACCAGTAAGATCCGATTCGTTTTCTACTGGTCTTTACTGGTCTCTACTTGTTTTTTAACAGGGTACTATAATCAGATTTCTTCACATAGGCATTAAAATTCGAAACACCTCAGTATTTGAAAAACTATTGCTCATTAGAATTTCGTTCTCCTAGGTTTTGAAGTTTACATACCCTTTGCTATCATAGTTTTTCTATTTTGCGACTCTTATAAGCTCATAACCACACGCATTTTGCGTGTTCTTATAGGCCCATAAGAGGTCTCTACTTTTTTTCTTTTGGATTGGCAACAGACAAAAGTCTATCTCTTGACGTTTGCCGTGCAATTGTGAACGTCGGTTTAAAGTTTAATTTTCTAAAAAATTTTGTGTTTAGGTTAGATATGTTTTACCGTGTTAAAATTGTGGATTGGATACTTGCAGTGGAAAAGAGAAGAAATGACTATAAAATATATCAAAATATTATTCGTTCTTAGAATTTTAAACATGGCGAAAACTGTAATGCCAATTCGAAACAAAAATCCCTAAACCAGTCATCAATTTAAATGTAAGTTTTTTAAAATTTTAGAGCAAAATAGAAAAAATTGTATAGTACTTTAGAAAACTCACCGCAAGCGGCTCGTTTTCTAAACTTGTACTCGTGCGCTAAAAACGTATGTTATGAAACTAGTACTTTAATATACTATAATACTCATCTAATTTTGTTTTTATTTTTTAAACCTATTTCCATCTGGGGGGACGTGTGCGGGGCAGTATTGATATTTACTTATAAGTAGGTATATCTATTAACTGAACTAAATATTACGTATATTAGTAATATTATTTCATAAATACTTATTTTCTATATACAACATAATTAAAATTGATTGAAAATATCACAAGCAAAAAATCAATAACAGGAAAGTATAAATAGTTTAATGTTATAGTAAAATTAATGGATCTTGGCGCCAAAAAGCTAACAAATTTTTTTATAGCTTCTTTTTTAGGTACTTGGCCGTAAAAAAAGATCTTTTTCTACTACCTAATTAAGTGCTAGCTTACATATTATCTACCGTTGTCAAGGCTTGTTTACGTTGACAACCAATAAAATCAGTGAACTCATTTATTATTGAATGTTGTTAAGCATTGTTTATTGACGACGGTCAATAATGAAAAAAATTAAGACAACTGCTAACTTTTTTCAACTTACTTGTCAAACTGACAGATATGTCAAAATTATTTTTAAACTACATTTTTAACTAATATTTGCAGTTACTACCTTTAGCTAGTAGAAAAAATGGTATATGCACTACGTATGCGAACTGTCTTAAGTGTTCTCGACTGAAACTTCAGCCTCGAACACTAAAGACTTAGTTCGCATACTAGGTGCATAATATACTATTTATTGCCGGAAAAGTTTTCAGAAAACGTTTAATTAAAGTTAACTCATGTTAATAGTCGTTTTGGATCAGCTGACACACGCTTTTTCATCCCATGATACTTAAGGCAACATAAAAAACACTTAGCAATAAATGATCTTTAAGTTAAAAAGTTTTTAAGAATTTTCAAGTGATATTGGATTACTTGAATTGCAAAAAACCGTCCAGAAATACTTGTGCAGTTATTGAGAAACGTTAGTCCAAAGCTATTTGCAAGCATAGTACTTAGATGAACGCCAAGATCAAATAATTTAACTATAATCTTGTTAAGATGAAAAAAAAAAGAGTAGGGGAAGGTAGTCTATATCGTACCGGTCCGCAAATCGTATTTTTTTAATTAATCTAACTTCGAAAAGATTTTTGAGACAACTTATGACTTTCAATAATAGCTAGCTTGGAGACAAACCCTTATACACAATTTGGTCGTTGTAAGTTAACCTCAAGGTATAGATAAGGTCGGTCAAAAAAATTGCTTAAACTGATGTATGTATCTGTAAGTTTTTATAAAAATATTTCTCTTCAGTGAGTACAGTTACCAAATTGTTTTATGTGTAATTACATTAATTAATATCAGTAGATTTAGAATATAAACAAAACATATACATATTTTTTAGTTTGTACATTATATTTTTTATTTTTATGCAAAATAGGGAAGTTTCATAAATCGTACTGGTATTAATTTTTGTAAATCGTCCAGGGTTCAATTCCCGTAGGATATGAGTAAAGTTGTGTTTTTCTTTTTTTCGATAACATTGTGATCAAAGGAACTTGTAATTTGAATATTTTATTCTAATTATTGACAATTAAAAATAAATAAAAAATTAATACCCTTGAAGTCCGTTAAATTCATGGGTTATACACGTAATTAAATAAATTATTATGAGAAAATAAAAAAGCCTTTTATATTGGCATTATTTTTTTAATTTGAACCAAAAATAAATAATTACGGTAAGTTTATTAAGAAGGTACGATTTAGGCAATTAGGTTCCCAAATCGTACCGTTTGCAGATCTTAACAAAACATGTAAAAAATTTATTATAAATGTTATTAAGTTTAATAATTTTTTTTTATGTTCAAAAATGATTATACTTTAACTTAAAATAAAGAGCATACTCTTAAATGTAACCAATTACGAAAAATATAAAAAAATATCTTAGGTGGTACGATTATAGCGACCTTACCCTACACTAAAAAAGTATAGTTAAATATGTAACAAGATATACGTAATAATAATTTAAAAAAAACACTATCCATTTCGTTGTTTGGTAAATAAATATATCCATATTAATACTATTATTAAAATCTATCTTAAAAAAATATCAATTTAATACTAAATTAAAACAAAATTTTAAATTGCCAGTATTTTATTTTTTTTGCGTTTTTTTTCTTTTATTCGCGTATCTCCAGTTTATTTGTTGCATATTTAACAACTTTTTTTGCAGTGTATAAATTAATGATCGGTAGAATATAGGTTTATATTCTCCACCATTATTGTTTAAAATTATAACCTGATGATTTTGCTGATGGCGTAAATTTGTTGGATTTGTTTTTCATCACTTTCCTCTGGCATTTTTTCAATATAAACAAACAAGGACCAGTAGAAAAACTATGCCAATAATAACAGCTATACCTATAACAAAAAAAATCAAAATTAGAAATATAATGTTTTTCTATAAACAGATTTTTCCTATTTTTAACCGACTTCCAAACTTTGTTTTTTTTTTTATGTTTGTTCCCGCCATAACTTTGGAACGGATGAACGGAATTTGATGAAACTTTTTGCAACTTAAAGAGGGCATTCATGAGGTGGTCCCGTTTTTTATTTGACGCTCGGATAATGCCGGGAAAGCCGGATAATTAAGATAAATCTAAACCTAAAACCGGCCTTAATTTGGTTTCTAATACCAACCAAATTTTTAGAAAATGATCGGATAAATCGGATAAGCCGCATAAGGGAACGTTCAAGTATTAGGGAAGGGAACGTTGAAGTATTAAGTAAAGCTCTTAAGGGGAGGTCCAAAATGATAAAAATTTGCGTTACGTAATACTTAAACGTTCTCTAACTTGATTAAGGGGTTACTCAAATACTACAGCAGGCTAAAAATCTTTTAAATTCCGCTAAAATTGATTCTGAGGACCTGTAATATTAAAATACCAAGAGAAAATTATAAAATTTGTGGGGGGGGGGTAATTTTGGAGTGTTATGCCCATGTTAATGGTATAGGAAAATAGCGTTACAGGGGGGGGTCCAAATATATGCGCAATTTTTATATTATAGTTTGATTTAGGGGGGGGGCTTAACAAAATGTTGAGGGGCTAAGTCCCCCCAAGCCCCCCTAGTTACGCCTATGTCTAATTTAAAATATTAACTGTTTGTACATTTCGAGCTCACGAGAAAATGTAACAACAGATGGACAGATCGGTGTACGAAATAATAGAGGGACAGACAGAAAAACAGCAGACAGTAGGGAAGATGGACTTTTTAAAAAAAAAATCAGAATTTAATAAAAAACGAATGTTAATAGTGTAAAAAAACGTTTTGTTGTTAGTGTATAAATTGGATCTTCGGGTAATTTTTTGATGATTTTGAAAACCAGTATTTTATAATCTTACAGCTCTAGAGCTGTAAAGAATATATTTACTGGGTATATGTTAATATTACCTACCTATATAAACAGCATTTGGCCAGCTATTATAGAACTCGGTATGATCCTCTGAATTTGTTTTATTGATCCATGGTGTTATTATTTATTACAACCATCGGATCTTCTGTCATAATATATTCTTTAGTTGGTAATTATAGCTGTAGTAGTGTTTGCTCCATTTTCTTTATTTACATTCGAATCTAATTCTTTTTTATTATCTAAATTACCACATTCGCAGATTTCGCATCCCTCTCTATTAATTGTAAAACCATTTAAGCATGATATGTTACAACCAACCAAAGGTTTACATTCTGTT